>OY728135.1:1131863157-1132205580 GCA_963277665.1 Viscum album | reverse complement strand
ATTTATTTAAGGAGTAAATATATATATATATATTAAAATATAATTTTTAACTTATAAAACCCATGTTCTAAATATTAGAACATAAGATACATTTTATTCTGATTTTAATACAGTTTTCAATATTTTCTTTTCATTATACATTTTAATGGTAATATTCATGTTTTGATTTATTTAGAAGAAAAATAACTATTATTTGTTTAATAATAAATTAATATATATAATTATTTTCAATTAAATTGATAAATTTATACTATATATAAATTTTAATCTTAAAAAAATGTGATAAAAAATGGGGTTTTTCGTATCATGTGAGGTAATATTAAAATTAAATTTTCTATCATTTATAAATTTTATATAATAAAATTATTTTCATATTTTAGATTAAAATTTTCATAATATTTAATCATTAAAATTTTATTTTTAGTTATAAAATTATGTTACCAAGGTAAATATTAGTTTACCGCGATAAAATGATTATTTTTCAAAGATTGATAATTTTATAAAAATTTTGTATATATATTTTAAATTAAGTGGATAAAATTTAAATTAAAAATCTAATATAATGTTTAAAAATATATTAAAATAAATTAAACCGTCATTTAATTTTTAGTCAATGTTAAATAAGATTAAGAAGGCATAATGATTAAAATAATAAATTTTCGACAAAAACAGTTTTCCAAACAATTATATGTTATAAATTAAAGGATAATTTTATTATATTTATAAATTTAGTTATATTAAGTGGAGTCTAAATTCATATTATTGTATTCTAAATTTAGTAATAAGGGTCATATTATATTTTTAGTAATAAAATAATAACCCGAATTAATATTTATTTAAGAATAATAATGGTTAAAATGAGTAATTTAATGTATCTAAAATTCTAATAAATCAATTTAAATATAGACCTTTTAGAGTACATTTTTTTGGTTTGAAATTAATACCTACTTGTCCCACCAACATTTCCCAACCTAATTCAAATAACTCCCAAGCAACTCCATTCTTTCCACTTACCTAACATTCTTTTCCAATGATTTGTCCCTCTTTTGATTATATAATAGGATCTCACTTCCACCCACTTAAAGTCACACATATATTTATAAATTCCAATGAAACTCTAATTAATTTACATCCTATAGAGTCCCTTTACACGTTTTTTTATCCACTAGCCTCAACAAAATGGCTCAAGTCATTCATTTCCAAAGGATACTTCATGTGAAGATCCAAATTCTATATATAAGTATTACTTACCCTTTTAAATTATTCCTTTATCCATCCCATCCAACCTCCTCCAAAACCTTATAAAAATATTTATATAATTTAATAAGTATATATAATATTGTTTAATTTTATTATATTTATGGTAAAATTATTATCTATTCCCCTCCTATCCAGTCTAGAAAAATGTAAATGTAAATCATACATGTGTGCGGACTATGACCTCCATGAACTACACATTTCATATATCATAATCACCATTCAGGTTTTGTTTTATAAATGGATTAAGTGAATATATATCTTATTAATTTCATGATTTATATATTTTTTAAATAGAAATTTTTAATTCTATAATTAATATCATAAATAAGCGTTCATTGTAAATATTACTCCATAAATGAACATACGAAGAGGGAAATTGATTTATTTATAAGTGACCAGTAATATTTAAATTAAATTAATATTATAAATCATAACAATTATAATTTATCACATTAATAAAATCTAAATAATTATTTTATACTTTTGTGATAATTATATTATAACAAAAGAATATCTCCTATAGCCATACTCACACATAGATTGTAGCATGTTCTTGTTGGGTCTATTTAACCAACTACATGAATAATAATATAAATTTATATCAATGAAGAAGTGGTAAACTTAATATTATATATTAATTTGTGAAAAATTATTATTTTTGGTTATGAGATGGTAATATAAAAATTTTACTCATCAATTAAGTTAACACCATCTCTTTGTTAAAAATTATCGAAACATGCTCGTCACTGACTTCATCATCCAAAATAATAATCAAAACACATATTAAATCAAATTAAAACATTATAAATAATTAAAAATCATAAAATATAGTACATTTTATGATCTGGGAATAATGAACTATGATAGAAGAATGAATAATAACACTAAAATTACGAAACTAGTTCAAAATGATCATGATTACTCACACTCGATATTGAAAATAGATAATAAATAAATAATATACAAGTAGATAATAATTATAAATAATGATTATAAAATAATATTTATATGAAAAATGTTATGAAATTGGTTCTTAATATTTTTTTGTACATGATATTATAGTTTATTTGACTAAATGGGGAAACAAGGTTAGTGTTAGTTAACTCAATTTTCAATTCCTTGAGACATACTTTTTATTATAAACCATGGTTTTTTTGGAATGGTGTAAATATTTTGGATTTAATATTTTTTATCATGATACTAAAATTATTCATGGTATTTAATGTTTCATTTGAAATCATATCCTTCAATGGGGTTTGACTTGAATGTCTCTAATACTATCAGGGGATTTTTAATCTCAATTCTGATTCTGTAAGACATGTTACATATTATAAACCATATTTCCTTTGTAAGGTGTTATATTTATTTATAATTAATTTAATGTTATATAATTTCTTTCTTTGTAAATATTCAGATATAATAATCCAAATAAATTTCTTTTCTTCAAATCTCTATTGATGCAAGTGTTACCCCATCCATAAGAGTTTTTGAAAATTCAATTTCTGTTCATTGATTTGTGATCGTTCTATTAGAGTTATTTCATATAAGTTATTTAAATACTACCCTTTTATTTTATTATGAGGTATTATCTCATTTAATAAATTTTCACAACGTAAAACCTTTTCAAAATTTTATGTTTTATGAATTATGTTTCCTATATGGGATATTGATAACTCAAATCTCCTTCCCTTGAGTTATAATGTTTTATTTTGAACCTTTATTTTACATTCTTGAGTTATCCCACCATAATATTTTATTATATGTTATTTTATAATTCTATTTGGGAAAATAATGTTTCCCTACATAAAGGATTTATTACTCTTTTATAATGAATGTTTTCAATAAAAGTGATTTCAAATTATTAAAAAGTTTCCATTCATAACCAAAAATTTTATCATTATCTACACATTTAATATGGTAAAGTTTATATCTTTTTAAAGTATCCATTATTATAGTTTCTTTTTTTAAATTGATGTATTTATACTCTTTTACTTCACTTTTTGAAGGTTACTTTTTTAAAGTGTCATGTATGTTTCTATTTTATGTCATTGTTAAAAATGTTTTCTAAAATATCGTTTATCACTAGTGCAGAAAAAGTTATTTACCTCACCATTTTTTACGTCGGTTATATATAACCAACCTGATAATATGTGAAATGTGGGTTTTTACGTCGGTTATTTTAATAACCGACTTTAAAAATCACGCGCGTTCATTTTTTACGTCGGCTATAAAATAAACGACGTAAAAAACCAAAGTGCGGTGTTTTATAGGTCAGTTATTTGATAACCGACGTAAAAAATGAGATATCTATGAGTTTTTTATGTCAGTTATAAAATAACCGACATAAAAAACGCGGCTTTTGAGGCCCTTTTGACGTCAGTAATTTGATAACCGATGTAACAAAACAACTCGCAGAAGTTTTTTATTTCGGTTCTAGCACAACCGACATAAAAAACTGTGATTTATGATGTATTTTTTACATCAGTTATTCTATAACCGAAGTAAAAAACCAACACGCAGAATTTTTTACATTGGTTATTTTATAACTGCCATAAAAAAAGTCATATCTGATACATTTATAAGGTCCGTTATTATAATAACCGACGTTATAAATGTAAAAAACAGTTTATAACGTGGGTTATTAAATAATTGATGTTATAAAACATTTAAAAAATCAACAAGCCTCGTGGATTGTCATTTATGATTTTTCGATCGACAGTCCGACGACTCGTTTCTCTCGTGCGGTAAACCCTAATCGGCTCATCGGTCTTGCTGTGTTAAAATCATTTTTCCGTCATCTTTTATCATCTTTACTCTCCTTGTATCTATCATCTCAACTCACAACACTCAAGTAAGCCTTCCACGAATTTATTTTTTTCATTTTTTCCCGGATAGTCTATATTTATGTTTTTTGATTTTTGTGTTTAAACTAGGTAAGATTCTTCTATTTTGAACCCTCTTACCTCTTTTTTCCATCACATCTTATTTATAATCCCCAGATCTATTAGATCGACTCACAATATTCAAGTAAGCCTCAACTACTTCTATTTAGTTTTTTTTTTGTTTCGCGAATGCCCGACATTGATGGTAATTTTTCTTTTCATTGACAACTAATGATCTCATTCACCTATATTACTGCATATAACGGTTATTGATTAAATGTACAAATTCTGAAATGATATTTCATGTGTTGTTGTTGCTTATGTTTATCCTATTTTATATGAGAATCTATTAGACATATAATGTAATGGTTGTTGACCTATATGGCCCTTCGATGCATCGCTATGTCTCAGGATACCAAATAAAAATGGGACCTGCTGAGGGATTACCCTAGTCTTTTTTGAGGCCTTGGACAAGGCCTTGACAATATGTTTAAGATTTCTAGAATTATCCATTTCCTTATTATGATATTAGTTATTGAGAAAACATGTGATCATTTTACTAGTTGAATATCAATGGTTATTTTTAATTATCATATGATCATTTAAGTATCCATATTTAATAATATTTAATTCCATCTATTTCATGTTGAAGTATATATTAAATGCATGTGTTTTTAGTTGTTCACCATGCCGAGTTTTTATATGTAAACCACTGTTTG
The DNA here is from genome assembly GCA_963277665.1 of Viscum album. Lineage (NCBI taxonomy): Eukaryota > Viridiplantae > Streptophyta > Magnoliopsida > Santalales > Viscaceae > Viscum > Viscum album. The sequence goes on along the minus strand of OY728135.1, from coordinate 1,132,200,719 downwards.
GGGGGGGGGGTTGTCTGGGGAGTGGGGGGGCTGTCTAGAGGGTTGGGGGGTGTCCAGGGGGGTGTCCAAGGGGGTGGGGGTGTGGGGGTTGTTCAAGGGGGTTGAGGCCTATCCAGAGGGTTTTTGGGGTTGTCCTGGAGGGTGGGGGGCTGTCCAGAGGGTTGGGGGTGTCCAGGGGGGTGTCCATGGGGGTTGGGGGTGGGGGGTGGTGTCCCAGGAGGGGTGGGGGTGCTGTCTAGGGGTGGGGGGATGTCCAAAGGGTTGGGGGCTGTCCAAGGGGGTAGGGGTGGGGGGTGGTGTTCAGGAGGGGTGGGGGTGCTGTCTAGAGGGGTGAGGGATATTCAGGGGGGGGGGGGGGTTGTCCAGAGGGTTAGGGGGTGTCCAAGGGGTTTTCCAAGGGGGTGGGTGGGAGTGGGGGGCTGTCCAAGGGGGGTGGGGGCCTGTCTAGAGGGTTTTGGGGGGTTGTCCCGGGGGGGTGGGGGGCTATCCAGAGGGTTGGGGGTGTCCCAGCGGGTGTCCAAGGGGGTGTGTTTGTGTGTGTGTGTGGGGGGGGGGGGGTGGCTGTCCAAGGGGGTGGGGGCCTGTCTAGAGGATTTTTGGGGTTTTTCCGGGGGTGGGGGGATGTCCAGAGGGTTGGGGGGTGTCCAGGGGGTGGGGGGAGGTGTCTAGGATGGGTGGGGGTGCTGTCTAGAGGGGTGGGGGGCTATCTTGGGGGGTGGGGGGGGGGGGATTTCCAGAAGTTTGGGGGTGTCCGGGGGGGGGGGTATCCAAGGGGGTGGGTGGGTGTGGGTGGCTGTCCATGGGAGTGGGGGCCTGTCCAGAGGGTTTTGGGGGTTGTCCAGGGGGAAGGGCTATCCAGAGGGGTTGGGGGTGTCTAGGGGGATTGACTACTGCATCATGTTTTCTAAGAGTATGACATGATTATTGTGTCGTGATGATTGGATTTACATTGTGATTTTATCCATCGGAATTTTTATTTTAAATATGATTTGATTCTCAGGTTTAATCCATTTTCTCCAATTTTTCAAACAACCATGTAGGAGCCATGGTTTTCTTTGATTCAATGGAATTTAAAACTATTATATCTAACTGTATTTTGTTTTAAAAATAATATTCAACCATATTTTTTTAAATACGCATAGATTTGTTTTTATGTTTCAAATTTTTTTTACATTTAAATTATGATGTTTTTCATATAAACATATATTTGTCTTATCTTAAAAAAAAATATATTTTTTATATTTTTTATAGGTAATAATTAGTCAAAGTTGGGATTAAGGCACATCGAATGAGCAATGAATATGAAGAAGGTGTTGATTCCTTTTTAGAATTTTCTAAACGAAATGTTCCAAGTAGTGACATTTTTTTTCTGTCCATGCCTGAAATGTTTGAATATGAAGAAGTTGAAAATTAGAGAGATACAAGATCATCTGATTTGTCATAGTTTTTAATATGAGTTACAGCCCTTGGATTTGGCATGGTGAAATTGGACAGAATATCACTGATGATGATGATTCACAAGATGGTAACTCTGATGGAATTGAAGAAATGATACGCGATATTGTAGCAGAAAAAATTGAGATAGAACCGACAGTTGCGCGTCTATATGGTGATGCTAAAAAACCATTATATCCTGGTTGTACAGATTTTACAGTTTTTTCGGTGGTGTTAAGATTTATTAACTTAAAGGAAAAACATGGATGGAGTGACAAAAGTTTTATAGAGCTGCTACAATTGATGAAAGACATTCTTCCAAAAGATAACGATCTTCTAGATTCACATTACAAGGTCAAAAAAATATTATGCCCGATGGGATTGGGATACAAGAAAATACATGCCTGTCCGAATGACTGCATTATATAGAGGAAATAATATGAATTTATGTGAGAGTTTCCTAAATGTGGGATATCACGATATAAGGTGAAAGAAAAATCATAGGTTGATGTAGAGATTACAAAGATCCCTTCAAAGTTATTTTGGTATCATCCTATAATTCATCATTTCAAATGTTTATTTTCTAATTAACATGATGAAAAAAAGTTAACATGGCATGCTGATGAGTGTGTATGTGATGGAAAAATACGTCATCCAGCTGATTGTCCACAATGGAAGAAAATTGATGCACAATATTCTACATTTGGAAATGAAATTAGAAATCTCAGACTAGGGTTGTGCACATATGGAATGAATCCATACCGAACCCTCAGTAGCACACATAGTTCATGGAATGTTTTATTGGTAATTTACAAACTCTCTCCTAAAGTTTGTATGAAGCGCAAATATGTCATGTTGAGTATAATGATCTCTGGTCCAAAGCAACCCGACAATGATATTGATGTTTACTTGTCACTATTGATTGATGATTTGAAACTGTTATGGGTTGATGGTATTAGGGTGTATAATTCTTATAAAATGGAATATTTTCAACTGCATGCAGTGATTCTGTTCACTATAAATGACTTCCCTGCGTATGGAAATTTTTCTGGATATAGTATTAAATGGAATAAAGCATGTCCAATTTACGAACAACTGGCGTCATATTGTTAATTACATCATGGGAGGAAAACAGTGTACATGGGTCATAGAATGTTTTTGCCTATGGAACACCCTTATAGAAGACTAAAAAATGCATTCAATGGATCACAAGAATTTGATACTGATCCAAAACCTTTATCCCCTGATCTGTATTTTGAGAGGGTGAAAAACCTTGATGTGACATTGAGAAAGAAACATAAATCTGGTAATTATAGACATATTTGTAAGAAAAGGTCAATATTTTTTGAGCTACCATATTGGAGGTATCATGAAGTTAAAAATAATATTGATGTCATGCACGTGGAGAAGAATATCTGTGATTGTTTAATTGGAATATTGTTAGATATTAAAGAAAAGACAAAAGATGGGTTAAATGCAAGATTAGACTTACTATCAATGTGAATACATTTGAAGTTAGCTCCCACTCCTAAAGGAAGATGAACATTTCTTCCCCTGACTTGTCATAAGTTATCGAAGAGGGAGAAAATTAGCTTTTTTAAGTGTCTTCATGATATCAAAGTGCCTCAAGGTTATTATTAAAATGTAAAAAATTTTGTCTCATTGAAGGACTTGAATTTTATAGGTATGAAATCACATGATTTTCACATCATGTTGCAAAAAAATCTACCATTTTCATTGCATGGAATATTTCCCATTCATGTCAGAAAGACTATAAAAAAGTTGTGTTATTTTTTAAATTCAATTTGTAACAAGGTTATTGATGTGAATGCTTTGAACATTTTGGAAAAGGATGCAATTTTTATACTTTTTCAATTAGAAATTTATTTTCCTCTAACTTTTCTTGATATAATGGTTCATTTAATGATTCATCTGGTTCGAGAAATAAAGCTTTGTGGACCTATATATCTTCGTTGGATGTATCCTTTTGAAAGGTATATGAAAATATTAAAGGGGTATGTTAAAAATCCATATTGACATGAATCCTCCATTATTGAAAAGTATATTTCTGAGGAGGTAGAAGAGTTTTTTATGAGCTACTTGGCTGCAGCACAATACATAGGTTTGCCTCTATCTCCCCATGAACGAGTTAATAATGAGGGAAAGGGTATTTGTGGCTTGAAAGTCAAATCATTACCAGCTGAATAGATGAAGAAGTTAGAATCATACATCTTGAATAACATAGCTGATGCTCAACTGTATATCACATTGCATATTAATGAGTTGAAACAATGTCATCCAAAGAAGAAAGAAATGTGGATTTTGAATGAGCACAAAAAAACTTTTTTGTCATGGATTAAAAAGACTTTTCTTGGTAGATCAGATGTATTAGAGACATTAAAATGGATAGTGGGTGGTCTATGTTTAAATGTGATAATATGGTCTAGTTATGACATTAATGGCTATACATTTCATAGGAAAGCTAAGAAAAATAGAAGTGCAGTTCAGAATAGTGGTGTATTGGTGTTTGCATAAGAAACGCATTTTTCGAGTGCTAAGGAAAAATATACAATTTCTGCATCAAGTGCATATTATGGAGTGATTGAAGACATATGGGAGGTTGATTAATTTAAAATTAAAGTTCCTGTTTTTAACTGTAAATGGTTTATCAGTAATAACAGTGGCAGACACGATGAATTTAGAATGACACGTGTTAATCTGAATAGATTGGAAGACACATCTGATTCTTTTATAATGGCAACAAATGCAAAAAAAAATTTCTATGTAGTAGATCAATCAGATATGCAGTGGGCTATTGTTTTACAAGGGAAAAAAATATGTTGGTGAGGATGAACTTGATGAAGATGATGATTTATGTGAGATCCCTACTTCCTTGGAAAGATTAACAGAACACAATGATGAGCTTGTTGAAGACATTTTTTGTTCCATAAGAAATGATCATGACGAAGGAATTTGGGAAAACAATCCATTTGTACATTCCTAAAATTAAAGGAAACATATGTTTATTTCTTGTTTACATTTATTTTTTTTATAAATGTTAGATATTTTATGTTTTTTATTTATTAAAACATGTTTTAAAAAATAAGTATAAGTTTTTGTTTGTTTTAAGTTTGTTTAGTTTACTTTATCAGGTTTACCATTACATGAATTATATATCTATTATTTTTGTTCAGTGACAATTACTTTTCCATGTTTACCAGGTTTACCAGGTTTACCATGTTTACCATCTTGACCATCTTGACCATCATTACCATTGTTTAACATGCTTACCATATTAAAAATGTTTACTATTACGTAACTTAGTACACTTTTCTATTTTCTGATTACAGTAGTATTAAAATATTTTAATTTGAATATTTGTGAACTAAATTTTGTTTTTTTTATTTGAAGGATAATGAAAGATCATTCAGTTGATCGAACACATGATTCTAGAGATGATCATATTGGTCATACCTCTGGGGAGGAACATTCACATGCTCCTATTATGACAAAGAGTTGAAAGTATGGTAAATGTGGGTGCACACGTTTACCAAAATTATCACTTTCCCATATGCAGGATCAGAGGATATTCATTGAGTTTGATGATGATGATATTCCTAGAGGTCCAAATGAAAAAGATTTTAAGAGTATTGTAGCAACTCAGGCTAAGAGCAAAGTAATCATTCTGTATGATGACTGGAGAAGTGTGGATAAAGCAATAATCTCTCAGTTGTGGGAGACGATTTTTGTATGATCTTTTGTTATTGTTTGACTATTCTCTAAATGTTTCTAGTATATATAATATGTTTAACCTCTTATTTATCAGATGACATTTGATATTCCTGACACTAGAGGAGTCGGGAAGAAATGATTATCATTGGCTGCCAGAAGATGAAGGGATTTTAAATCAACCCTCTCATCTGATTTCATTTATGGTCATAGGAGACATGAAAATCCATGTCATATAAGATGAAGACACATGGAGACAGTTTTTTGAAAGTAGAAGAAAAGAGTCATTTTTGGCAAGGGAAATGTAATATTTTATAAGATTTCTTATATAAATGATCTTATTAATGTTTTGTTAATGATTTCTTATTCTTAATTTACAGCACACAAGGAAAGCTCATCAGGAGATCCAATCTAAAATTTTATACCCTCATAGTTTATCTCAGGGAGGGTATGAATTTTTGGAAGAAAAAATGATGGCAGAAACATTTCAACAACTAAGAGTTGAGTCTTCAAGCTTTGGAGAGGTGGCCCCTCCATAGCCTCCATCTAGACATGAAAAATGGAAGAGAGCTCAGAAGGGAAAAAAGGCAATATCTTTCAGAAAAATCGAGAATTGTAGCTGAGAGGATTGTAAGATATCTATTTTATTTATTTAAGTTAACTATTTTCTTCATATAATTTCAATCATTATAGAAATGTTCAATTAATTAGTACATGACTCTTGAGGAGAAGAGTTCACAGGTGACATTTATAGCTACTGGGAGGGAAGATATTTTATCTGTAGCATTGGGAAGGCCCGAACATCCTGGTCATGTAAGAGGATATCCGGCAGGTGTATCGGTAAGAGAAGTGTTGCCACGTTCTTTAACTTCTAATGTTGAGGGGGTTTATAAAAAAAAATAGAATCCTTGGAGGCTGAAGTTCATAATAATAATGCGATGATGGAGGAAAAGATTAGAGCGTCGGTGTCGTCTATGTTTGCAGACATGCAAAGAAAATTTTAGACTACAGTACCCACTCCTCCACCTCCCCCTACAGACCCCATTATTTATCCTCCACCTCCGCCAGTAGCTCCCACTCCCCCACATCAGCCTGCAGACCCCATTTTGTATCCTACTCCTCCGCCGCAGCTTCCTACTTATTGCGAGTTGTATGTTGATGATTCTCAACATCATATAGTAGCATATGGGTTGGTATATTTTATAGGAGATATAGTTCATCATCAATAATTAGAGGTAGAGAATCATAGGGTCACTATACATGATATAATAGATAGATCAACTCGGGTACCATTACCTACAGATGAGGTGGCGACAGTTATACATAGTATCAACTATTTTTTAATTTGGCCATCCAGACTTCTTCAACTCATTACCATAGAGGTATGAATGTTATATCATTTATTTTTTTAAAGTTATTTTATCATTTTAAAACTAAAATATTTTTCAATTTATTTTTACAGGAATACTTAAAAGGTAAAGAAATACTGTATAGACAACCACAAAGACAAATGGCTATGAAATCAGATACAGATTCTAGTAGTCTTAACAGATTGTCAAGATATTCAAATTTGTTGGTGGGTAATTATGAGTTTCCAGTGGAAGATCATGTTTTTGGATGTGAAATAAGTGTGGGGATTAAGAAACCTGATATCATGGAGGTTGTTACTGGAGATAAGTTGGGCATCAACGTGGTGAAAATTTTTTCCATGTAAGTCTTAACACCTTTTCCCTGCGTTATATTTATTAAAAATGTATACTTATGTCTGTTTTGTATTAGGTATCTTTATAAAATTTGTGATAGGAATGACCTGACTGATTTATATGGATTCATGGACCCGCAATTGATTTCCCCTGAAGCATGTACATTGTATGAGGAACAAATAATGCTTTATATTGCTGAAAGACTTGAAAAGAATATAGTCACACAATGTTGGATGATTCCTTTTTGTGAGAGGTATGAAATACATATCTATCAAAGTCTTAATTATCTTTTAACATAAAAAACCACTAACGTTAAATTTCCTTTTATCAGTGATCATTGGATGGTAGGGGTTTTTTTCCCAAGGGAGAAAGCACTTTATTGGATATGATCTATCCATGATGATGTGCGGGAAAGATTTAAGAATATATTGGAAAATTAATTTTCAATTTCTCAATAGTTTTATATATTATAATGAATTTTAAATTTACCCCATTCGTATTATTTTTTAACAGGTGAAGGGCCTACATTTGAAAAAACACAAAGAAAAGGAGTGAAAAGATCAAATTTGTAAATGTGAAGGTAAATATCCATTTATAATTTGTACTTTTGATTTATTACATAAAAATAATATATTGAATTTACACTCATTCAAAAATAATTGTCATGAACAACAAGGAGTCATCGAATACGGATATTATATGTTAATATTTACGTATGAAATAATAACAATTGGGACAGTTGTGAATTTTGACCTGGTAAGACTTCCTCTTAAACATTGCCATAATATTTCAATTTGATTTATTCATTATACACATTAACTACTATCTTATTCATTTATAGCTTTTTGATGACCCTCAACCCTATACTGCTGATGACATGAAACAATTACAAGTAGAGTGGTCAAATTATTTTACAGGTTTGATTGAATTTTAGTTGTTCGTAATGTAAAATGTAATTTTGAATATTGTCGTTGTAATTGTGTATTTGGTAGTCGTTTATGTTGGATTTAGTTTTTTTGAAGTTGATAGTGTAAGTTTTGAATGTTATATATGTGAATGTTTAATTTTTCTCTACTTCTTGTTTTGGTCTACTTATGATGGTTTTTATGGTATGGATTCTGGTCTGGTGGGGAGGGGTTCCAAGGGTGTGTGGGGGGGGGGGGTGTTCAGTGGGGTTGGGGGTGTCCAGAGGTCTGGGAGGGCTGTCCGATGGGGTGGGGGGAAGTCTAGGGGGTGGGAGGGTTGTCTAGGGGTGTGGGAGGGCTGTCTAGTGGTGTGGAAGTGCTTTCCAGGGGTGGGGGGGGGGGGGGGTTGTCCAGGGTTGTTTGGGGGCTCCAATGAGGTGGGGGCTGTCATGTGGGGTGAGGGGGTGCTGTTTAGGAGGTGGGGGGGGGGGGGTTGTCGAGGGGTGTTTGGGGCCATCCAGGGGCAGTCCAGGGGTGTGGTGGGGGCTCCAATGGGGTGGGGGCTGTCAAGTGGGGTAAGGGGGTGCTGTTCAGGAGGGTGGGGGTGGGGGGTGGGGGGGGGGGGGTTGTCGAGGGCTGTTTGGGGCTATCCAGGGGGTCGAGGGGAAGTCCAGGGGTTTGGTGGGGGCTCCAATGGGGTAGGAGAGGGCTATCCAGGGGGTATACATGAGGGCGGGGGTTGTCAAGTGGGGAAAGTTTTATATGTTATCAATGTAAATGATTAAATTTTCTTTAGTTGTTGTTTTGATCTCCTTTTGTTTTTTTGGTACGAATTCTTGATTCGGTTTTTGGTTGATTCTGGGGGAGATCATAGGACTACATTTGATTTTTTTTAAAAAAATTTGTCTTCCACGTCGGTTATTTTATAACAGGCCTGATAAAGAAATCGGGAAGGGTTTATCACGTCGGTTTTTTTTAATAACCGACATGATAAACACCTGTGGCATGGTGTATCACGTCGGTTATTTAATAACCGACATGATACAAGACATGGGAAATTTTTTATCACGTCAGTAATTAAATAACCAATGCGATAACCCCCCCCCCCCCGGACTGGTTTAGCATGTCAGTTATTATATAACCGACATGATAAACTCCCCTGCATGTGTTTATAACGTCACTTATTATATAACCGACGTAATAAACCCCCTGTTTATCATGGAGGTTATATAATAACCGATGTTATAAACCCTTCCCCCTAGTTTTTTCACGTCAGTTATTAATTAACCGATGTGATAAACACCACGATGCTATGTTTTTACGTCGGTTTTTAAATAACTGATGTAAAAAACGTTATTTATAACGTCGTCTGTATTAACGTCGGCTAAAAATTGATGTAAAAAATGAAAAATAACCGACGTAAATATCGTTTTCTGCACTAGTGTATGTTTTTACTTCCATGTTACTTTTCATATTCAAAAATATTTACAATAAGGAAATTATATGACATTATTTATCTTATAATAAATATTTATATTTATTATTTTGGGCACTGAACAAATGGAATAAAAAAAATAAAATCTTGATCCCTTATTTCATGATACCATTCAAAGGATTATTTTTCAAGGATGATTTTCATCTATGTAAACATGATTTTGAGTTTCCTTTGTTACACTAGGGTCATGTTCATCAAAAACCAACCAAATTTATTATCTAGAGGGATTATGTATTATTATTTTCTACCAAACATGTGATATATTACTTCTTCTTTTTCTTCTTTCCTAATCATTTTTACTGTATAATCATACTTTTTTATCCAATTCCTTTCCACTATGAATACCCTATTTATGATTTCTTTGATTAATGGGTGATCACCTAGATTCAATAAATTTATTTATTATGAAAATTCATTATCTAAAACATATACCATTTATCTATATAGTGTAAATAAAATAAAATTTATTATCTCTATTAAATGGTATTTACATAAAAAGTTACCTAATGTCATTAGATAAAAATTTATTTTCCATTAGTTTTTCATGCTATGATTGTTGATGGAATTATAAATGATATAATTATGTAAATCAATCTGAAAATGATATGAAACCTATTTCCTTTTTATGGATTCTTTATGATGTGTTGAATGAAACCCATTTTCTTTTCATCTCTTATTTATGATATAAAATGTATATGATTATAAATAAAATGTTTTATAAAAATCATTCTTATTGTTATGTTTTAATGATGTGTTTTTAGTTGTTTTATTATAGATATCAAGTGCATGGTTAATATTTCAGTGATAGGTGGGCCCTATATTGACCACTAATTCATTGGAAAAGCATTATATCTCAAGAGAAAATGGTGAATTGATTAGTGATTATTGGTCTAAAATTGGAAACAAGTTGTGATGCTTAAACATCTATGCGAAACTCGTGAGTAAATCTCAATCCACCTAGGTAACAAGGTGAGTGATTCCTGATATAGTAATGGAAACATGTTTTGATACCATATCCACTATGTTATAATTTATATACTTATAGATATTCCAAAATTATCAAGTATGTATTGTATATATGATATATGAAATTTTGATGATGTATTCAAATTTTATTCCACGATTAAGGATCTATGATTTTTTGGGTATAACATTCTTATATTTCCTAATTATATCTATATTCTCATCTTATAATTACTTATGATATTTTATTTTTGTCACTTACTTTTACCATTATTATGCATTTGAGCTCACCCATTTCTAATATTTTCATTTTACCAAGTTATAAATATAATTGAAGAATGAAATGTATAAAATAGTGTATTGTTTTTGAGAATTATTAGTATATATTTAAGTCTTTTTAGTTGTTAAACATTTTCTTATATAGTGGAAAAATATCCATTAGTAAAAAAATACTTGAGTTTTATTAATGTTTTTTTCTAATTCTCTAAAACTCTATACCTAAAATTTCTTTGCAATGTATTATAATGAAATATTTTCTTTATGTAATTCAATTAGATATTCATGTATATAGGTCACTATAGTTGGTGTTAGAAAAAAGTTTATATAGCTTTAGATATTATGATTTTATTTAGTGAGGATATTTTAGAGTAAGAATCTAAGTTTGATAATTTCTGGTTTATCAAAATTTGAAAGTTATAGATAAACCTTTAGGTTAGCTAATTTAATGTTGAATATTTTTCGGATTCAGATAATAAAACATTAGTGAAAACCTTAGGGAAAAGCCTAAGGGATATTTCTATTTATATGATAACAACCTTAAGTATCAGCATGGTAGATATTTTGTGGTTTTACAAGTAATTAAATCCATATATGGATTCTATAAAGTAGATGTGGCTATGAAATAGATGGGCCTATGGGTAATCACCCTAAAAAAAGGATGATTTATTTTTGACTCACTCGTCACTCTGGTGCAGGATTAGTGGGCCTAAGGCTGTATAATTGGATAGAGACTACCAAGGGATATAAATTAGCTAATCAAATTCCATTTACAATCAATTCAATTTATTTATTTCTTACTAACGTTAATGTATTAGGATAATAAGTATTAGATAAAACAACATAAATTAACCTTAGAAAAACTAAGAGAGTTATAGGATAAACCATTTTTGGAATAATTGAAAATAAAGTATCATATGTTGAAATGAAGATATAATTATAGAAGACAAAATAGGATTAAAATTTCATATTAATATGACCATTTAATCTCATTCTATTGGATATTATCATAAAAAGTTTTGTTTTAGTATTTTGAAGAAACATGATAACTAAAATGAAGAAGAGAAAGGTATATATATATATAAAAACATACATGTATTTTAATTGAGTAAGGTATAATATTTAATTTAATGATAATATTAAAATATTCCTTTTATAATATAAAAGGTGAGTATATTAGTCTTAATGTAAATAGTGAGGATAATATCTTAATAAAAAATAATTCTCAATAGGTGATTTTATAAGAAGATTTTATTTTGGGGGATAACTATTTAATAACCCCTGAATAAGGTATGGATAAAGATTATGTTTAAAAGGTTGATTTATTTTGAGAAAAGGGAGTCAAATATGACTGATAACCATATAATTAATTACTTATTTAATGAAAAACAGATCTATGATATTTTTGGTGAATCTTATTTCATTTTTGGGATTTTGATATATACATACATATATATTGAGTTGTGTGTGACATTATTGTATAGTGGTTAATACCATTTGAGAATTAAATATAGAGTTAATTTTTTGAGGAATATATTATTTCTCCATGGTTTAATGAGTTAAATATTCAAAGGGTTTTTCTAAAGGTATGTTATGGAAAATATGTGATTAGGGTATATACATACTTAGACATAATATTGTATTAAAAATTAATGTTTTTATAGAAGGTTAAATAACATGATATAACCTTAAAGAGCGAGATAGATTTCATATTATAAGTTATAACTTGAATGATGTAAATGTTAGGAATAACCTCAAATACTTTTATCGGTGAGTAATGATTAAAAATATGATGATGTAATTAATTAAATGGGGTAGAAAATAGAAAATTGGGATTTCACTATGTATTTTCCTCAAATAAATATTGTGCTCAAAATCTTACTTAACATGAAACACAAAAGTAAAATTATTCATGAACTATTAGATGAATATTATTAAGAAATGTTTTGAATTATAAAACAACTAGTAAATTAAAATGTGGTAATAAATTTTAAATTCACAAAAAATAGGATTACGAACACCTAAAGTTTATAAAATCCATTTTTCATTAAAAGAATATATATATATATATATTGTATTTCATCCAAAAGAGGAAATTTATAGATTTTAGAATTTTAAATTCATAAAATCATTTTCTTTTTTTGAATTATCATATTTATTATAGAATCCCGCCTTTTATAACATAAACGTTCATTACATTACACAAAACTGAGGATCTTTATGGTTTAGTGTCTTGGAAACCAGGAACATAATACATGAAAACAACATAAAACATTCTTCTTACACATTTGAAAGGATTATCCTTAATTTCATCCTAGGTTCATTACTGGATCTCATAACCTAGGGACATACATCAAAAGAAAGGGTGAGAAGAAGGCCCAGTAAGGGAAACAAGAGAAACATTTAACATGTGAACTTGAGATACATCAACTATGTCATGAAAAAGAACTTTAAGGCATGAGAAAGAAATCATATGGAATATCATAATAAAAATAACATTTTTCATAACTTTAAGATGTGGCTACATCATTTAACATAGAAAATCATGAACATGTCACCAAGGTCCATCCCTAAGGTGTCATTTGAAAATTACCAAGGTTATTCACCAAGATATCGTGAAAATTGTAATCGCTAGTGGTTACATCATTACCCAATGCATTGCAGCGCTATCAGGGAGCACCCTTAAATTTTTCTTTATTATCATGTGATACACATATATAATTATAAAAAATTTCATAAATAACCCATATATCATAAAATAAATAGGTTTCATTTCATAATCATAACGTTTAGAAAAACTGTTTTAAAGACATGATCTTTAGGTCACTTTAAACCCATGGAAGGGGAGAGCGGGTCTCATGTATGTAAATACCAGAATTTAAAATAGAAAATTTTGATATATATGTGAATACCCCTGTAGAAATAATAGCTTTGAGTATTAAATTTATAACATAAAATAATTTTGAGAAAAGAGGGAGGCATTTTGAGACGAAACTTCTGTAGCATAACAACTATGTTTCGGATTTTTAGAAAACATTGAAAAGAGAGGGGACATGGGTCAAACATTCATAAATGAACCATAAAAAAGTAAAGGGACAGAATATAAGGGATTTAAGAACATGGTAATGAAATTTGAAAATATACCTTATGAAATGAAGAACATGAAATGAAGACAAAAATAAGATTTCTCTTATGAAAATTCGGCAGCCTAACGACGTCACATAAACTTCAACCAAAAACGAATTGATGAGGTCAAATAGGGTGTCTCATAATATGAACATAAAAGATAAGTATGATAGATATATAGATCATACCCCAACATAATAAAAATGAACTTTCAAGACATGACATGGAATTAGAACTTTGAAAAAGAGAAGGGTGAAAGAACCACTTAAAAATTCGGCAGCCTAACAACGCCACTTAAAACATCAAAACACTAAATTGAAGAGATAAAATGGGGTATCTAATCATATTATCATAAAAGATCAGTATGATAGATATAGAGATCATACCCCCAACATAATAAAAAGGAACTTGAAAGACTTTACATGAAAGTAGAACTTGAAAACAAGAAGGGTGAAAGAACCACTTAAAAATTTGGCAGCCTAACAACACCACTTAAAACTTCAAAATACTAAATTGAAGAGATAAAATGGGGTCTCTAATCATATTATCATAAAAGATCAGTATGATAGATATCGAGATCATACCATAACATAATAAAAAGGAACTTGAAATACTTGGCATGAAAGTAGAACTTGAAAACGAGAAGGGTGAAAGAACCACTTAAAAATCCGGCAGCCTAACAGCGCCACTTAAAACATCAAAATACTGAATTGAAGAGATCAAATGTGGTCTCTCATCATATGATCATAAATGATCAGTATGATAGATATAGATATCATACCCCAAAATAATAAAAAGGAACTTGAAAGACTTCACATGAAAGTAGAACATTGAAAAAATGAGAAGGGTGAAAGAATCCCGTAAAAATTCGGCAGCCTAACGACGCCACTTTAACATTCTTAAAATGAAATGATGAGAGAAAGAGAGGGTATCTAATCATATGAACATGAAAATGGAATTAAGATGAATATGAAAGAACATCCTTCAACATCAAAGAATGGATCATAAAAGAAATGACATAAAAGAGATTACTTGAAAAGAAAAAGAGAGGTCGGATCCCTTACCTTAAACGTAACTCTTAAAACTCAAAGGTTGGGACCTTGAGAGACTTGAGGGAACCTTGGGAGGAATCCTTGGGAGGTAAGGAGACCAGAACTTCGTTGAGAACGATTTTGGAGTCCAAAGGATGAGAGAATGACTTGGTATTTATAGGGAAAGTGAGGGGACAAGGCATTAATGGCCCGGGGACAAGGCATTAATGGCCTAGGGACACCTCATAAGTGGGTTTCTCAAAACAATGTGCTCTCCCATGATATTTCCCATGAAGTTAGGAAACATGGGGCCCCCAATACAAAAATTCATCACCTTTGGTCAGCCAACCCTTAAAATATCTCATGACATCACCATGACACAATTATGTTGTCATTAAACATACCGAAACCCTAAAACTGCTTTTTTTACTATTCACTGAAAATTCATCTTTCTCAGAAAAATCCCAAAATTTCAACGTAACCAAATATATATGCTCTGATTATAAAAATGAACTCCATTTTATAAAAATAATTTTCTAAATAATTTTAATTTAATTTTTAAATAAATACACTATTCACCGAAAATTCATTTTTTCACAAAAATCCCCCAAAATTACTATAACATAATTTCGATGCTCTGAGTTCAAAAATAAAGTCCATTTTATAAAAATAATTTTCTAATTATTTTTAATTTAATTTTTAATTAAAAACACTATTCACATGAAAAAACTAATACTTGAATAATAATTTATGAAACCATTATTTAACCATTTTATTGAATCACGTTACTTAATCAAGGTGCCTAAATTATATTAATACTTTCTTTAAGTGGGATTACTAATCCATTTGGTCACATTATTAATCATAAGCATAAAATCACTATTCATAATTTTCTATTCACCAAAAATCAAGTTGATCTTATTAGACTTTAAATTTCGTACTGAACATAATTATACAAGACCATTTTTTGAAAATCATTACACATTTTTAATTATTTAAGGTTTACATAAACATTTTTAAAATATCCTTTTTCTAAAATTCATAAAAAATATGCATACTATATATATCCAGTCATTTGAAAATTCATAAACTTAATCATAAGAAGAAATCAAAATTTTTTATTTAAAACAAAGGATTACACAAGGCAGTTACAGTATCCTTACATATCCCCTTATTACACCAGCATATGACCTAAGTGTAAGGTGTGCTAAGGTGAGAGAATCTGAGGGAGGCTCCTCCAGCATCGCACGAGTAGTAACTTCTATCAGTTTGAACTTCTTGTGAAGGCTATTCCGTTCTAGCTTCACATGATGAAGTTCGGCTTGGGTTTGGTCCAGAGCAAAGCCCAGTGGTGCTACCTCCTTCCCAAGTTCTGTTAGATGGGTTTCGATCGGTCCAAGACTACTGGGTGAGGCCATTGAATATTATTTCTATAATAATTAACCAATATTACTTGTATTTAGAGACAATAATCGAAACGTTTAGATTACAATGGTTATATTGACCAACGGTCATATAATAGTCAAAACCCAACGGTATCATTTTAATTATACTCATGTTATCAAATGAAACATTTTTTTTGAGTATAAAATAACACAAAAAATTAGGAAACAATATTTATTAAAAATTTCGGGTCGTTACAATCGTCCCCCCTTAAGAAATTGCATCCTCGCAATTTTTTTAAAATTGGGTTTTGAAATTTCATTGAAAGTCCCATATCAGAAAAAGAGTCAGTAACACTATTACTTTAAAAGAAAGAAAAGGAAGTACAAAGGCTAACCGAGTTTACCCATACTAGGATTACATGTTGGAAAACATGGATATGGAGGAGAAAACAAAGGGTCACGTTCTAAAGGAGAGCGATAGAAAACATGATTAAGAGAAAGTTAACCATGAGAAGATCCCAAACTTATGATGTGTGTAAATGGTCTTTGATTACCTAGTAGGAAACGTAAACCAACAATGTTTTTGTTTTACGTTCCTTTTCATAATTTTGAGGAATTAATTTACAACATAGAACAAAAACATAAGAAAATATACCTACCTTCAAGTAGAGTTTCATCCTTTAATAAGTCTCTAGCAAAACTAATCTTTTCTCCAAACGATGAGAATTAAAAAACAATTGGTCTCATCAAAAGCACAAGAATCATCTCTTAGAGAGTCACATAATCCACAAAATATTAACTATCTATTTCTTCTATCTTTAAACATTATCCCAAAAAACAGAAAGGGTAATGTAAAACAACTCTTCAAAAAGAAATAATCCCATAGGAATAGAAACTACTTTTAAATCTTCAATGTTCCATGCTACTACCCAAAGATCATCATAGACCATTCCATAAATAATGGTCCTTAAAATTTCTCAACTAAACCAATCTAAGATTGAAACCCAAATACAATAAGGATTTTATAACCAAGTCTTCCAAAATAAACTTCATTGTTCATCTCCAAATAACATCAACCACTCCTAACATCATAAAACAAAAGTAGCTAACCTAAACATATTTTACCCATGATAGGTTAATAATTCCCATAACCAACCTAAATTACTATAAGTCCACCTTAAATTCATCGATTCTTCAAAATATAAGTCAACCTTACTCCTCAATGAAAATATCTTAGTAATCTATTTACCTCGATCATATAGGGTCCCCAAAATAGTGAATGTCTTCCAAAATAATAATCATCTTTTAATCCCCTAATCATATCAATCATATTAATATGGAAATCGTCGAATTTCCTATCACATTGGTTGTTGGGACATGTTCTTCCATTTCCCACCATTAAATAAGAAGAGAAAGTATAATTAGGGGCTTAAATACTTGGCCAATAATCATGAAAAGGAACTTAAAGCATATAAGGATAACTTGTAGAAGAAAAGTATACCCTAACTTGTGATCCCCTAGGTTCCCATCTAGGTTATCCATGATCATATATTCTTATGTGAATCTTTATTTTATTTTATCTTTGTTCCTTTAAAAATGGTTCATACTAAGCTTATAAATTTACCAAAGCATATCCCCTGGGAGTTTCGTAACCAAGAGTATAGCAAGACCCATTGTCATGTACTAGTTCCCGTTTGAGTCTAGCTCAAAGCGGTGTTTTCGGGTTTTACCCCTATGTACATCTGTGCCAGAGCCACCTCTACCTGCTCGCATCCAGACAGGGATGCATTTGCTTGGCAACCCATTACTCAATACTCACCAAAATCCCAGGAATATTTCTTATATATAAACTTTCTATAGGCTTCTTCCTAAAGTTTTCATATCCTATTTTCCACAAATAACTAAACCATCCCTTGATACCAACTATATAATCCCACCTTTTTATAATATAAACTTTCATTACATTACACAAAACTGAGGATCATTAAGGTTTAGTGTCTTGGAAACCAGGAACATAATACATGAAAACAACATAAAACATTCTTCTTAACCACTTTAAAGGCTTATCCTTAAGTTCATCCTAGGTTAATTACTGCATATCATAACCTGGGGACATACATCAAAAGAAAGGGTGAGAAGAATGCCCAGTAAGGGAAAGAAGAGAAACATTTAACATGTGAACTTGAGATACATCAACTATGTCATGAAAAAGAAATTTAAGGCATGAGAAAGAAATCATGTGGCATATCATAATAAAAATAAATTTTTTCATAACTTTAAGATGTGGATACATCATTTAACATATACAATCATGAACATATCACCAAGGTCCATCCCCAAGGTGTCATTTGAAAATTACCAAGGTTATTCACCGAGATATCATGAAAATTGTAATCTCTAGTGGTTACATCATTACCCAATGCATTGGAGCGCTATTAGGGCGCACCCTTAAATTTTCCTTTATTATCATGTGAGCCACATATATCATCATAAAAAAATTAATAAATAACCCATATAGAATAAAATAAATGGGTTTCATTTCATAATCATAACGTTTAAAAAAAACTATTTTAAAGACATGATCTTTACGTCACTTTAAACCCACGGAAGGGGAGATCGGGTCTCATGTATGTAAATACAAGAATTTAAAATAGAAAATTTTGATATATATGTGAATACCCCTGTATAAATAGGAGCTTTGAGTATTCAATTTATAACATAAAATAATTTTGAGAAAAGAGGGAGGCATTTTGAGACGAAAATTCTGCAGCATAATGGCTATGTTTCAGGTTTTTAGAAAACATTGAAAAGAGAGGGGACATGGGTCAAACACTCATAAATGACCCATAAAAAAGTAAAGGGACAGAATATAAGGGATTTAATAACATGGTAATTAAATTTGAAAATATACCATATGAAATGAAGAACATTAAAGGAAGACAAAAATAAGATTTCTCTTATGAAAATTCGGCAGCCTAACAACGTCACATAAACTACAACCAAAAACGAATTGATGAGATCAAATAGGGTCTCTCATAATATGAACATAAAAGACCAGTATGATAGATATAGAGATCATACCCATCATAATAAAAAGAAACTTTCAAGAATTGAAATGTAATTAGAACTTTGAAAAAGAGAATGGTGAAAGAACCACTTAAAAATTCGGCAGCCTAACGACACCACTTAAAACTTCAAAACACTGAATTGAAGAGATAAAATGGGGTCTCTCATCATATGATAATAAAAGATCATTATGATATATATAAAGATCATACCCACAACATAATAAAAAGGAACTTGAAATACTTGACATGAAATTAGAACTTGAAAACGAGAAGGGTGAAAGAACCACTTAAAAATTCGGCAGCCTAACAGCGCCACTTAAAACATAAAAATGCTGAATTGAAGAGATCAAATGGGTTATTTCATCATATGATCATAAACGATAAGTATTATAGATATAGAGATCATACCCCAACATAATAAAAAGTAACTTGAAAGACTTGACATGAAAGTAGAACTTGAAAACGAGAAGGGTGAAAGAACCACTTAAAAATTCGACAGCCTAACGACGCCACTTAAAACTTCAAAATAATGAATTGAAGAGATTAAATGGGGTCTCTAATAATATGATCATAAAAGATCAGTATGATAGATATAGAGATAATACCCCATCATAATAAAAAGGAACTTGAAAGACTTGACATGAAAGTAGAAATTTGAAAAAATGTGAATGGTGAAAGAATCCCTTAAAAATTCGGTAGCCTAACGGCGCCACTTTAACATTCTTAAAATAAAATGATGAGATAAAGAGAGGGTGTCTCATCATATGAACATGAAAAATGAAGTAATATGAATATAAAATAACATCCTTCAACATAAGATCATGGAGCATAAAAGAAATGACATAAAGGAGATTACTTGAAAAGAAAGAGAGAGGTCAGATCCTTTGCCTTAAACGTAACTCTTAAAACTCAAAGGTTGGGACCTTGAGAGGCCTGAGGGAACCTTGGGAGCACTCCTTGGGAGGTAAGGAGACCAGAAATTCGTTGATAATTATTTTGGAGTCCAAAGGATGAGAGAATGTCTTGGTATTTATAGGGAAAGTGAGGGGACAAGGCATTAATGGCCAAGGGACACCTCATAAGTGGGTTTCTCAAAACCATGTGCTCTCCCAAGATATTTCCCATGCAGTTAGGACACATGGGGCCCCCGATACAATAATTCATCACATTTGGTCGGCCAACCCTTAAAATATCTCATGAACTCACCATGACACATTTATGATGTCATTAAACATACCGAAACCCTAAAACATTTTTTTTACTATTCACTGAAAATTCATCTTTCTCAGAAAAATCCCAAAATATCACCGTAACCAAATATCGATACTTTGATTACAAAAATGAACTCCATTTTATAAAAATAATTTTCTAAATATTTTTAATTTAATTTTTAAATAAATACACTATTCACAGAAAATTCATTTTTTCAGAAAAATCCCCAAAAATTACCATGACATAATATCGATGCTCTGAGTTCAAAAATAAATTCCATTTTATAAAAATAATTTTCTAATTATTTTTAATTTAATTTTTAATTAAAAAACACTATTCACCTGAAAAAACTAATACTTGAATAATAATTTATGAAACCGTTATTTAACCATTTTATTGAATCACATTACTTAATCAAGGTGCCTAGATTATATTAATGCTTTCTTTAAGTGAGATTACAAATCCATTTGGTCACATTACTAATCCTAAGCATAAAATCACTATTCATAATTTACTATTCATTAAAAATAAAGTTGATCTTATTAAACTCTAAATTTTGTACTGAACATAATTGTAGAAGACCATTTTTTGAAACTCATTACACATTTTTAATTATTTAAGGTTTAAATAAACATTTTTAAAATACCATTTTTCTAAAATTCATAAAAAATATGCATACTATATATATCCGGTCATTTGAAAATTCATAAACTTAATCATAAGAAGAAATCTAAATTTTTTATTTAAAACAAAGGATTACACAAGGCAGTTATGGTCTCCTTACATAGCCCCTTATTACATCAGTATAGGACCTAAGTGTAAGGTGTGCTAAGGTGAGAGAATATGAGGGAGGCTCGGACAACATCGCACGAGTAGTAACTTCTATCAGTTTGAACTTCTCGCGAAGGTGATTCCATTCTAGCTTTACATGATGAGGTTCGGCCTGGGTTTGGTCCAGAGCAAAGCCCAGTGGTGCTACCTCCTTCCCAAGTTCTGTTAGATGGGCTTCGATCGGTCCAAGACTACTGGGTGAGGCCGTCGAACCTTCTTTCTATAATAATTAACCAAGATTACTTGTATTTAGAGACAATAATCAAAACTTTTAGTTTACAACGGTCATATTGACCAATGGTCATATAATAGTCAAAACCCAACGGTCTCATTTTAATTATACTCATGTTATCAAATGAAACATTTTTTTGAGTATAAAATAACACACAAAATTAAAAAACAAGATTTATTCAAAATTTCGGGTCATTACAATTATCATAAAATTAATTTTGGTTTTTTCTAAAATAATTGAATTTTATATGAATAATGAAAATAATAGTTTTTAAAATAAATTATAAATTTTACGACATTATCAATAATTGAGAGTTCCTAAGTAGTTTATAAAAAATTATATTTTATTAAATATTTATTTAATAAGTAAATCTATATTTATTAAATATCATTTTAGACTTAAAAACCTGATGTTCAACCTTTTAGAACATAAGTAACATTTTATTATAATTTTAAAACGATGTTCAATATTTTATTTTAGTTAGAAATTTAATGGTATATATAGTTTTGGATTTCTTTAGAAGCTGAAAAAATATTATTTATTTTAAAATAAACCACTTTATATCATTAATATCAATCATATTGATACATTTATGATATGTATAAATTTTAATCTAACAAACTAACTTTTTCTAAAAAATATTTTTATGTGATACAAGGTCATATTAAAATTAACTTTTTTAAACATTATAAATTTTATATAATATTTTTTTATATCCCCATGTTCATATTATTTATTAAATATAATTTAATTTTTAGTCATAAAATCAAGTTACCAAGGTAAATGTTAGTTACTGTGGTAAAAATATTATTTTTAAAAGAATGATAGTTTTCTAAATGTTGTGTATATTTGTTTTAAAAAATTAATCAGATTTATATTAAATTAAGAACCTAATATAATTTTAAAACATATTTTAAAATAAAGTCAACACTCATTTAAATAGTAATTAATGTAAAATAATACCAAGAACACTAAACAATTAAAACAACAATTTTTCTACAATACCATTTTCAACACATAATATGATTTAATTTTAATGATACTTTACTCATACTAATAAATTTAATTAGAAAAAATGAAGTACAAATTCAGAATAATCACATTCAAATCTTATAATACGGTACCCCAAAAAATTTTAGTGATAAAATAAAAACCAAGTTTAATATTTATTCAAGATTAATAAGTATTAAAATGAATAATATAATGTTATTAAAATTTTACTAAATTAATTTGAAATTTATAACTTATATAATACCATTATTAGGTTTTTAAATAATACCTAAATATCTCACAGAAACTCCCCATCTAACTCACCCAACTCTCATAAAATTACATTCTTACCCCTTACCCAACATTCTTTTACGAAGATTTGTACCTCTTATTCACCTATATAAGGATTTTCATGGTCTCAATTATGATTCATTGAGACTTGTTAAATGTTATACACCATGTTTAATTTATATGGTGTTAAATTTATTTAATATCCAAAGAATTTTATATAATTTATTTCATTTTGGAATCCCTTAACCTCAACAAAGTTCTTTAGGTATATAATTTTCATGGATACTTCAAGAGAAGATCCATATTCTCAACATAAGTATTACTCACCCGTTTACTTTCTTTCTTTATCCATCCCATTCACCCTTATTGAAACCAATGTAAACATATTTATATAATAATATTAGTAAAAATAATATACTGATATTTTATTAAATTTATGGTATAACCATTATCTATTTACTTCCAATTCAATCAAAAAAATAAATGAAAATGTTTTTCATGTGTGTGTGCATATTACCACCTCCCTGAATTAAACTTTTCATTTTTCATCACTACCATTCATGGTTTGTTATAGAAATGGGTTTAGTAAATAAATATTTTATTTCTGTCATGTTTTTTTATTTTTTTAATATAAATTAGTCATTATGAAATTAATATTAGGAATAAGGGGTTATTGTAAAACTAATCTCCTAAAATGAACATACCTGTAAGAAAAGTGATTTATTTACAAATAAAAACATATTTTTTAATTACCTTATTATTATAACAGATAATTGTTTTTGATTAATTTACTTAATTAAATGTAAATAATTTTTCTATACATTTTCGATAAATATATTATGACAAAATAATATCATCCATAACCATACTCACACTTAGATTGTAGTATGTTTTTATGAGGTTTGTTTAACCACCTACATGAAAAGTAAAATAAATCTATATAAAGGATGGTTTTGGATACGTAATATTTCATATAAATTATAAAATACTTTTTTTTGGTTTTGTAATGGTGATATAAAAATTTTTCTTATTAATTAAGACAACACTTTCCGTTTATTTTAAATTACTGAAACAAGCCTGTCATTAACTACATCATCACAAATAATAAATGAAATACATATGAATTGAATTTGTAAAATTTAAAATAATTAAAAATCACAAATTATCATGAATTTTATGATCTTTTAAGGATGGATGTTTGGATAATAATTAATAACAAAACCTCGATTATGAAACTAGTTCAGACCAATTAAGATTACCTATACTAAATATTGAAAATAGATAATAAATAAATAATATACACATAGAGAATAATTATAAATATAATTTATAAAATCTTATTATTTATAAAAAATGTTAAAAATATGTTATTAATATATTTATTTTTTTTATATAAGAGAATAGAGTGTATTTGAAAATGATGGGTAACAAGGTAAGGATTTGTTTTCTCAATTTTCAATTTCCTGATATATAAATTTTATTATATACCATATTTTATTTCAAATGGTGTATATAATAACAATTTAATATTTTTGTGGCATGATCCTAACATTAGTCATGTTATTTAGTTTTTTATTTGAAATTACTTCCTTCAAGGTTTTTTATGTGAATATTTCTAAGGTTATAAGGATTTTCATGGTCTCAATTATGATTCATTGAGACTTGTTACATGTTATACACCATGTTTAATTTATATGGTGTTAAATTGATTTAATATCCCAAGAATTTTATGTAATTTATTTCATTTTAACTCTTGGTATATAGTAATCTAAATAATTTTATTTTTTTTCAAATATATTTTGGCTCAAGTGTTACCCCATTAATAAGAGTTTTTAGTAAGTAAATTTTCATTCTATGAGTTGTGATCATTATCTTCAACATATTTAATATAATTTGGGTGTATTACTCCTTATGATTTTATTATGTGGTATTATCTCATTTTTTTTAATTTTTTACACATACACCCCTTTTAAAATATTTCATGCTTCCAAGTGAATGCATCCCATAAGGGATATTAATAACTCAAATCCCATTTTATTGAGTTATAATATTTCATCTTGAGCATCAATTTTCCATTCCTATGTTCCCTCTGCTTAATATTTTGTTATTCATTATTTTATAATCATTTTTGGGAAAATTAAGGTTTAAGAACAGAGGTTTCATTACACTTTATATTCGGTGTTTTCAACAAATGTAATTTCAAATTATTAAATTTTTCTTCCATATCTTTAGATACATATTTAATATCAAAAGGTTTATGTCATTTTCAAGTATCCCTCATTATAGATTCATGTTAAATGTAAAAGTTTTAAAAATATTTCACTTTACCTTTTTTAAAAGTTACTTCTAAAAGTGACATGTATGTTTTTATTTTACATCAATGTTAAAAATGTATTCTAAATGATATTTTATGATTTTGTGACCATTTTACTTTTTATATTAAAAAATATTTACAGTCATGAGATTTATATTACATGATTTATCATTTAATAATTAAATATATTTATAATTTGGGTGATTGGACATGCGGTATCAAATAATTGGATTATTGATCTATTATTTTGTGATATCGTTCAAATAATTCATTTTCAAGTATGTTTTTCATATAGGTAAACATCATTTCAAGTTTCATTTATTACAATGGGGATATTTTCTTCTGAAACCATCCATCATATTTATCTGGTGTTCTTATGTGTTGTTATTTTCTATCAAATATATGATCTATCACTGCCTTTGACTTTTCTAATTACTTTTAGTGTATAACTATATTTTTTTTGAATTTCATTCCTCTATTAATACAATATTCCTGATTCCTTCAATTGGAGGGAGTTAACCGAGATTCCATACATTGATTGATTGGGGAAAATTATTTTCTTAACATTATAACCTTTATTTATATTGTGTAAACACCATATTTTTATTATCTTGACTGAACACCATTTACAAATAAAGTTAGTTAATTTCATTAGACTACCATTTATTTTCCATATGTTTATCATGTTATTATTATTTATGGAATTAAAAATGACATCCTTACATGAATACATTTGAAAAGTATATGAAACCCATTATATTTTGATGGGTTGTTTTTGATGTGTTGAATGAAACCTATGTTATTTACAAGGGTTCTTTATTCTATACAAAGTGAATGATTTTCATTGGAAGTATTTATGAATCCCATTTCAATTCTTGGGATATATTTATGTGATGGTTATATATTTTCTTTAGGAACACTTGTGTGTGGTTAATATTTATGTGACTGGTGGGCCCCATATATCTCTCCAAAACATTGCATAAAAATTTATATCTCTCGAAATAATGGTCAATTGAGTGTTGATTCTTGATCCAAAAAAGGAAATTCTTCATAATTCCAATTCCACTATTGGAAGAAAATGAGTGAAGCCTGATCCGTCAAGGTAAATAGGTCAGTGAATCCAGATCCACTAAGGGGAATAGATTGTGATACCTAATCCATATTGTTATGATTCACATGATTATAGATGTACCAAAATTCATAGGTAGTCCTTATTTCTATGATATATAAAATTTTCATTAATGATTCATATGTTATTCTTTGATTTACAATATATGATTTATTGGTTATAAATTTATTATATATCATGATTATACCAATATTTCCATCTTATTTATGCATGTGATTTTTTATTTTTATCATTTATGCTTACCCTTACTGATCATCTGATATCACCCATTTATTACGTTTCTATTTCCCCATTTTATAAAAATATGAAAAGTATGAAATTTTTAGTAGAGTGCATTTTTTGGATAATTAATGATATATATTGAAGATATTTATTAGTTAATAAGTTTCTTATATAGTACGAAAAATATCCATTATTTGAAAAAGACATGAATTTTTTTATTTAACATTTCATTTTAATTTTCTAAAACTCTAAACATAAAAGGTCTTGGGAATGTATTGTAATAAAATATTTTCTTTGTGCAAGGTAATTCAGAGGTCACATTTTTAGGACTCTATAAGTTTAAACTCAGATATTAGTTGGAATGAAACTTGTAAATAATGAGGAAAAAAATGGATTAGATTTAACAATATAGAGAGATAATATTTAAATTTTATGTTGAGTTTAAGAGTTTTTGAGATGTTTTTTATGATAAGTGAGGTTAAATAATTGGTTAAGATGATTTGATTGACTGTGTTTCATTTTTTTGTGAATTATTAAATAATATTATATGTTAAATTTCACATTATAATGTGAAATGATCATCAAGTTCATGAACAAAATGTTTTTTCATCATGATTCAGAAATTTAATGAAGTGTTAAAGAATATTGGAAGATCAGTGAACCTATCCAGGGACACTACCATGGTGAAGCATGTTTTGTGATGGAGTTTCCCAATAATAGCAAGGCCATGAACTAATGTTGTCCATGGAGAAGATAAAGAAGATTGAAGGAAGTCCATATACATTAAAGATGGAATTTTAGTTGTCGTGCTACATAGGAAATGTACTTATGAAAAAATATAAGGAAAAAATGGCTATGTTTTTTCCCATGTTGATATTCTATTAATCCTATAAAAAATGGGCAAGAAACTAGACCCATGGTGATGGTTACAGTAGACCATGGATAATAGGTGGATCTGGAGGTCAAAATAGACAACATAAGTGACCATTCCCTATGTTGAAGAAGCCATGGCTGATAGGAAGGTTATTTTATAAAATTATATAGATCCAAAAGCAACACAGCCATGGTGGAAGGTACTCACAAGGATAAACAACCAACTATTTTTTATAAAGTCATGGTGTAAACTATATCAGGGAGTTTGATATAGTTATAAGATGTTTTGATAATATAACTACTTGGATATTTTAAGGGTCCACTAACACTTTATATGTGCTCATTTTTATAAATATCAATGATATATAAAATATCAAATGAGATCCAATGAATTAAAATTAAGTGGGAGTATTTGAGCTAGTTGAAGAAATTATTGGTTTTAATTTGAATTTGAAAATATGAATGGACTCTTATATTTTTCCATTGCTATTTTGAAAATAATGGAATGTGAAATGTGCATGTAACGAGGTATGAAAATAACTATTATTTCCTAAGATAAAATTTATTTTAGTAATTAACAAAAGTTTACTCTAGAGAAGAGAACACAACAATCAAGCTATGACAATAAAATTAGATAAATAAGTACGGTTCTATTAATTTAAAATTACATGATTTTGAAAAGAAAAGAATGAAACTAAACTACAGAAAGAAATCAAGAAAAATATTAAGATCAAATTGATATAAAAAGTGATTCAAAACAATTATATGAGATGGTGATTAATTCATGTTTGATTCTTCAATTTAAATTCTATCATAGTTCAACTTATCTAATTCTCTTCTTCTAAATTGATAAAACAGAGAACCAACAATCACTTATTGTATATCCCTTGGTAAAATAGTAATGGTAAGAATAAAACATAATAATATAATATATTGGAATAATCTCCTTCTATTGTGTGATATAGTTGTAGTGAATACCCTTAGCTGACTTAGGAAATTCCTAATCGGGTCTTGTTTATCCCAAAATATCAAGAATATGCGATACTCCTCACACACGTACTATTGATCACCGAGTACTTCACCACTAAGCCCTGATATATTTCATCGTATATAGAATAGAACCCTGGGGAGTGAGATATTAATTAATTACCCAAGAAAGAAAAACAATAGAATTTAATATCAAATTCAATCGTACAAGATAATAAAAACACTTGTGTAGAAAACGTTATTTACGTCGGTTTTTAGCCGATGTTAATACAGATGACGTTATAAATAATGTTTTTATGTCGGTTATTTAAAAACTGACATAACAAACATAACATCGCTGTGTTTATCACATTGGTTAATTAATAACTGATGTGAAAAAATGGGGGGGGGGGTTATAACATTGGTTATTATATAACCGCCTTGATAAACCGGGGGGGGGGGGGTTATCACGTCGGTTATATAACAACCGACCTTATAAACACATTCTGGGGATTTTATCACATCGGTTATATAATAAACAACATGCTAAACCAGTCCAGGGGGGTTTATCATGTCGGTTAATAAATAACCAACGTGATAGAAGGCCCGTGAAATGGTTTATCACGCCAGTTATCAAATAAAAAACGTGATAAACCATTTCCCAGGGCTTTTATCACGTCGGTTATTTAATAACCATCATGATAAACCATTTCCCAGGTTTTTTTATCACATCGGTTATAAAATAACCGACGTGATAAACCCTTCTCGATTTCATTATCACGCAGGTTATAAAATAACCAACATGGAAGACAATTTTTTTTTAAAAAAACTCAAATGTAGTCCTCTGCTCTCCCCCAGAATCAACCAGAAACCAAATCAAGAATTCATACCACAAAAACAGAAGGAGATCAAAATAATAACTAAAGCAAATTTAAGCATTTACATTGATAACATATAAAACTTACCCCAGTTGACATCCCCCACCCTCATGTATAACACCTGGACAGCCCTCCGCCACCTCATTGGAGCCCCCACCACACCCCTGGACTGCCCCAACTCCCTAGATAGCCCCAAACACCCCTCGACAACCCCCACCCTCCTAAACATTACCCCCTTACCCCCTCAACCCACTGGAAAGCCCCCACCACACCCCTAGACTTCCCCATGACCCCTTGGACAACCCCAAACACCCCTCGACAACCCCCACCTTCCTGAACAGCACCCCTCACCCCACTTGATAGCCCCCACCCTATTGGAGCCCCGATCACACCATTGGACTGCCCCCCGACCCCCTGGACAACCCCAAACACCCCTGGACAACCCCCACCCTCATGTATACCCCCACCCCCTGTACAACACTTCCACACCCCTGGACATCCCTCCCAGACCCCTGGACAGTCCTCCCACCCCCCTAGACTGCCCCCACCCCACTGGATAGCCCTCCCAGACCCCTGGACAACCCCATCCCCACTGAACACCCCCCACACCCTGGGAACCCCTCCCCCAGACCAGAATCCATACCAGAAAAATCATCATAAGTAGACCAAAACAAGAAGTAGAGCAAAATTAGACATTCACATATATAACATTCAAAAATTACACTGTCAAATTAAAAAAAATCCAACCTAAAGGACTACCAAATACACAATTAAAATGACAATATTCAAAATTACATTTTACATTACAAACAACTAAAATTTAATCAAACCTGTAAAATAATTTGACCACTCCAATTGTAAGTGTTTGATGTCTTCAGCAGTATAGGGTTGAGGATCATCAAAAAGCTACAAATGAAAAGGATTGCATTTAACGTGTATAATGAATAAATCAAATTAAAATATTATGAAAAAGTTTAAGAGGAAATATTACCAGGTCAAAATTCACAATTGTCCCAGTTGTTATTATTTCATACATAAATCTTAACATATAATATCTGCATTCAATGATGCCTTGTTGTTCATGACAATTCTGTTTGAATGAGTGTAAATTCAACATATTATTTTTATGTAATAAATCAAAAAGTACAAATTATAAATGGATATTTACCTTCGTATTTACATATTTGATCTTTGCACTCCTTTTCTTTGTGTTTTTTCGAATGTAGGCCCATGCCCTGTTAGAAAATAATATGAATGGGGTGAATTTAAAATTAATTATAATATATAAAACTATTGAGAAATTGAAACTTACTTTTCCAATATATTCTTAAAACTTTCCCACACATCATCATGGACAGAGCATATCCAATAAAGTGCTCTCTCCCTTGGGCAAAAAACCCCTAACATCCAATGATCACTGATAAAAGGAAATTTAACATTAGTGGTTTTTTATATTAAAAGATAATTAACACTTTGAGAGAGATGTGTTTCATACCTCTCACAAAAAGGCAACATCCAACATTGAGTGACTATATTCTTTTCAAGTATTTCAGCAATATAAAGCATTCTTTATTCCTCATCCAATGCACATGGTTCAAGGGAAATCAATTGTGGGTACATGAATCCATATACATATGTCAGCTCATTCCTCTCACAAATTTTATAAAGATACCTAATACAAAATAGACATAATTATACATTTTTAATAAATATAAAGTAGGGAAAAGGTGTTAAGACATACATGGAAAAAACTTTCACCACGTTGATGCCCAACTTATCTCCAGTAACAAGCTCTATGATATCAGTTTACATAATCCACACACTTATTTCACATCCACAAACATGAGCCTCCATTGGAAACTCATAATGACCCGCCAAAATATTTGAATATCTTGACAATCTTATAAGACTACAAGAATCTATATCTGATGTCATATCCATTTGTCTTCATTATTTTCTATACAATATTTCTTGACCTTTGAAGTACTACTGTACAAATAAATTGAAAAATATATTAGTTTTCAAATGATAAAGCAACTTAAATAAAAAAATAAAATAATAGATATAACATTCATGCCTCTATGGTAATGAGTCAAATAAGTTTGGATGGCCAAATTAAAAAATGGTTGATACTATGTCCAACTGTCGCCACCTCATCTGTAGGTAATGGAACCTAAGCTGATCAATCTATAATATCCCGTACAGTGACCCTATGATTATCTACCTCTAATTGTTGATGAAGAACTGTATCTCCTATACAATATACCAACCCATATTCTACTATATGATGTTGAGAATAATCAACATACAACTCATAATAAGTAGGAAGCTGCGGCGGAGGAGTAGGATAAAAAATGGGGTCCGCAGGCTGAGGTGGGGGAGTGGGAGCTACTGGCAGAGGTGGAGGGTAAATAATGGGGTCGGCAGGGGGGGTAGATGAGTGGGAAATGTAGTCTGAAATTTTCTTTGCATGTCTTCAAACATATACTGCACCGATGCTCTAATCTTTTCCTCCGTCGTCGCATTATTATTATGAACTTCAGCCTCTAAGGATTCTATTTTTTTATAAACCCCCTCAACGTTAGAAGTTGAAGAACATGACACCACTTTTCTTACCGATACACCTGCCAGATATCCTCTTACATGATCAGGATGTTTGGGACTTCCCAATGCTACAGATAAAATATCTTCTATCCCAATAGCTATAAATGTCCCCTATGAACTCTGCTCCTCAAGAGAGTCATGTATTAATTAATTGAACATTTCTGTTATGATTGAAGTTATATGAAGAAAATAGTTAACTTAAATAAATAAAATAGATATCTTACAATCCTCTTATCTATGATTCTGGATTCTTCCGAAAGATATTTCCCTTTTTCCCTTCCGAGCTCTCTTCACTTTTTCATGTCTAGATGAAGGGGATAGAGGGGCCACCCTTCCAGAGCTTGAAGACTCAGCTCTTAGCTGTTGAAATTTTTCCGCCATCATCTGTTCTTCCAAAAATGAATACCCTCCCCAAGATAAAATATGAGGGTATACATTTTTAGATTGGATCTCATGATGATCTTTCCTTGTTTTCTGTAAATTAAGAATAAGAAATCATTAACAAAACATTAATAATATCATTTATATAAGAACACTGATAAAAGTTTACATTGCCCTTACAAAAAATGAATATTTTCTTATACATTCAAAAAACTATCTCCATGTGTCTTCATCTATAAAATGATATATATGACATGGATTGTCATGAATCCTATGACCATAAATGAAATCAGATGATAGGGTTGATTTGAAATCCCTCAATCTCCTAGCAGCCAACGATAAGCATTTCTTCCTGACTCATCTAGTGTCAGGAATATAAAATTTCATCTGATAAAGAAGTGGTTAAACATATTATATATACTAGAAACATTTAAATAATACTAAAAAAATAGCAAATGATCTTACCAAAATCGTCTCCCACAACTGAGAGGTTATCGCTTTATCCACACTTCTCCAGTCATCATACAAAATTCTTACTCTTCTCTTAGCCTGAGTTGCTACAAAAATCTTAAAATCTTTTGCATTTGGACCTCTAGGAATATCATCATCATCAAACTCAATGACTATCCTCTGATCCTATGTATGGACAAGTGATAATTTTGGTAAACATGTGCACCCACGTTTACCAACCTTTGAAATCTTTGTCGTAATAGGAGCATGTGAATGTTCCTCCCCAGAGGTATGACCAATATGCTCATCTTAAAAATCATGTGTTTGGTCAACTGAATGATCTTACATTATCCTTCAAATAAAAAAACAAACGTTAGTTCACAAATATACAAATTCAAATATTTTAATACTTCTGTAATTAGAAAATAGAAAAGTGCACTAAGTTACGTAATAGTAAACATTGGTAATATGGTAATCATGTTAAACAATGGTAAAGATTGTAAAGATGGTCAAGATGGTAAACATGGTAAACATGGTAAACCTGGTAAACATGGTAAAGTAATTGTCACTGAACAAAAATAATAGATATATAATTCAAGTAATGGTAAACAAGATAAAGTAAACTAAACAAACGTAAAACAAACAAAAACAAAAACTTATACTTATTGTGTTTTAAAACATTTTTTAATAAATAAAAAACATACAATATCTAACATTTATGAAAAAAATAAATGTAAACAAGAAATAAACATATGTTACCTGTAATTTTAGGAATGCACAAATGGATTTTTTTCGTAAATTCCTTCATTGTGATTATTCCTTATGGCACAAACCATGTCTCCAACATGCTCATTATTATGTTCTGTTAATATTTCCATGGAAGTAGGGATCTCACATAAATTAGCATCTTCATCAAGTTCATCCTCACCAACATATTGTTTTTTCCCTTGTAAAACAACAGCCCACTGCATATCTGATTGATCTACTACATAGAAAATTTGTTTTGCATGTGTTGCCATTATAAAAGAATCAACTGTGTCTTCCAATCTATTTAGATTAACAAGTGTCCTTCCAAATTCATCGTGTCTGACATTCTTGTTACCGATAAACCAATTACAGTTAAAAACATGAAATTTAATTTTAAAGTAATCAACCTCTCATATGTCTTCAATCACTTCATAATATACACTTGATGCATAAATTGGGTTTTTGTCCTTAGCACTCTAAAAATTCATTGCTTCTGCAAACACCAATACACCACTATTCTGAACTGCACTTCTGTTGTCCTGAGCTTTCCTATGAAATTTATAACCATTAATGTCATAACCGTACCATGTTATCACATTTAAACATGGACCACCCACTATCCATTTTAATGTCTCTAATATATCTGATATACCAAGGAAAGTATTTTTAATCAATGACAAAAATGTTTCGTTGTGCTCATTCAAAATCCATAGTTCTTTCTTCTTTGGATGACATTGTTTCAACTCATTAATATGCAATGTGATATACAGTTGATCATCAGCTATGTTATTAAAGATGTATGATTCTAACTTCTTCATATGTTCAGCTGACAATGATTTGAATTTCAATCCACGAATCCCCTTTCCCTCATTATTAACTCGTTCATGGCGAGATGGAGGAAAACCTATGTGTTGCGCCGCAGCCATGTAGCTCGTACAAAACTCTGCTACCTCCTCAGAAATATACTTTTCAATAATGAAGGCTTCAGGTCGATATGGATTTTTAACATACCCCTTTAATATTTTCATATACCTTTCAAACAGATACATCCAACGAAGATATACAAGTCCACAAAGCTTTATTTCTCAAACCAGATGAATCATTAAATGCACCAATATATCAAAAAAAGTTGGAGGAAAATAAATTTCCAATTGAAAAAGTATAAAAATTTAATCCTTTTCCAAAATGTTCAAAGAATTCACATCAATCTCCTTGTTACAAATTGAACTGAAAAAATAACACAACTTCATTATAGTATTTATGACATGAATGAGAAATATTCCACACAATGAAACTAGTAGAATTTGTTGCATCATGACATGAGAATCATGTGATTTCATACCTATCAACTTCAAGTCCTTCAATGAGATGAAATTTATTACTGTTGAAGAAAAACCTTGAGGCACTTTGATATCATGAAGACACTGACAAAAGATAATTTTCTCCATCTTCTATAATGTATGACAGGCCGGGGGAAGAAATGTTCGTCTTCATTTTGGAGTGGGAGAAAACTCTAAACATATTACCATTGATAGTAAGTCTAATCTTGTATTCAAACCATCTTTTGTCTTTCCTTTAATATCTAATAATGTTCCAATCAAACAATCACATATATTCCTCTCCACGTGCATGACATCAATATGATGTTTAACTTCATGATACCTCCAATATGCTAGCTTAAAAAATATTGACCTTTTCTTCCAAATATGTGTATCATTACCAGATTTCTATGTCTTTCCCAATGTCAAATCAAGGGTTTTCACCCTCTCAAAATACAGATCATGGGATAAAGTTTTTGGAGCAGTATCAAATTATTGTGAGCCATGTAATGCCTTTTTATTCTTCTATAAGGGTGATCTATAGGAAAAAACATTCGATGACCAATGTACACTGTTTTCCTCCCATGATGCAATTGACAATATGATGTCTGTTGTTCGCAAAGTAGACATGCTTTATTCCCTTTAACACTGTATCCAGACAAATTTCCATACGCTGGGAAGTCATTTATAGTGAACAGAAGCACTGCATGCAGTTGAAAATATTCCATTTTATAAGAATCATACACCCTAATACCATCATCCCATAACTGTTTCAAATCATCAATCCACACTGACAAGTAAACATCAATATCATTGTTGGGTTGCTTTGGACTAGAGATCATTATACTCAACATGACATATTTGCGCTTCATACAAACTTCAAGAGAGAGGTTGTAAATTACTAATAAAAAAGGCCATGAACTATGTGTGCTACTGAGGGTTTGGTATGGATTCATTCCATATGTGCACAACCGTAGTCTAAGATTTCTAATTTCATTTCCAAATGTAGAATACTATGCATCAATTTTCTTCCATTGTGGACAATCAGCTGGATGACGTATTTTTCCATCACATACCCTCTCATCAGTATTCCATGTTAACCTTTTTTCATCTTGTGAATTAGAAAATAAACATTTGAAATGATGAATTATAGGAAGATACCAAAATACCTTTGAAGGGAGATTTGTAATCTCTACATCAGCCTGTGATTTTTCTTTCACCTTATACCGTGATGTCCAACATTTAGGATGCTCTGACAGAAATTCATATTCCTTCCTATATATAATGCAGTCATTTAGACTTTCATGTATTTTCTTGAATCCCAATCCCATCGGGCATAATATTTTCTTGGCCTTGTAATGTGAATCTGGAAGATCGTTATCTTTTAGAAGAATGTATTTCATCAATTTTAGCATCTCTGTAAAACTTCTATCACTCCATCCATGTTTCACCTTCAGGTTAATCAATCTTAACACCACAGACAAAATCGTAAAATCTATACAACTAGGATATAATGTTTTTTCAGCATCACCATATAGACGTGCAACTGTCGGTTCTATCTCAATTTGTTCAGCTACAATATTGTGAATCATTTCTTTAATTCCATTGGATTTACCATCTTGCGAATCATCATCATCAGTGAAATTCCATCCAATTTCACTATGCCAAATAAAAGGGCTATAACTTGGATTAAAACCATGACAAATCAGATGATCTTTTATCTCTCTACTTTTCAACTTCTTCATATTTAAACATTCCAGGCATGGACAAAGAAAAATGTCACTACTTTGAACATTTCGTTTAGCAAATTCCAAAAATGCATCAACACCTTCATCATATTCATTTCTTATTCTATGTGTCGTAATCCAACTCTGACTCATTATTACCTATAAATATATATATATATATATATTTAAGATAAGACAAATATATGTTTATATGAAAAAATCATAATTTGAATGTAATTTTTTTTATATATAAACAAATCTATGCGAATTTAAAAAAATATTCTTGAATATTATTTTTAAAACAAAATATAGTTAGATATAACAGTTTTAAAATCCATTGAATCAAATAAAACCATGGCGCCTACATGGTTGATAGAAAATTGGAGAAAATGGAGTAAACATGAGAATCAAATCATATTTAAAATAAAAATTCAGATGGAGAAAATCACAATGTAAATCCAATCATCACGGTACAATCATCATGTCATAATCTCAGAAACCACGATGCAATAGTCAATCCCCCGGGACACTCCCAATCCTCTGGACAGCCCCACCCCCGGACAACCCCCAAAACCTGCTGGACAGGCCCCCACCCCTGTGGACAGCCACCCACACCCACCCACCCTCTTGGACACCCCCAGACACCCCCAACCCTCTGGATATCCCCCCACCCCCTGAACAGCCCCACCCCTCCTGGACACCACCCCCACCCCTACCCCCTTGGACACCCCCTGGACAGCCCCCAACCCTCTGGACAACCCCCAACCCTCGGAAAACCCCCAAAACCCTGTGGACATGTCCCCACCTCCTTGGACAGCCCCCCCACACACCCACCCCCTTGGAAACCCCCTAGACACCCCCAACCCTGTGGACACCCCCACCCCCGGGACAACCCCCAAAACCCTCTAGATAGGCCCCCACCCCCTTGGACAACCCCCCACACCCACCCACCCCCTTGGACACCCCCAACCCTCTGGACAACCCCCACCCCCTGAACAGCCCCCACCCCTCTAGACAACACCCCCCCTCCTGGACACCACCCCTACCCCCTACCCCCTTGGACACCCCACTGGACACCCCCAACCCTTTGTACAGCCCCCACCCCTTGGACAGCACCCCACCCCTCCATACAGCACCCCACCCCTCCTGGACACCACCCCCACCCCGACCCCCTTGGACACCCCCCTGGACACCCCCTGGACACCTCTCCAACCCTCTGGACAACCCCCACACTCCCAGACAACCCCCAAAACCCTCTGGACAGGCCTCAACCCCCTTGGACAACCCCCCACACCCACCCACCCCCTTGGAAACCCCCCTGTACACCCCAACCCTCTGGATAGCCCCCACCCCCCAGACAACCCCCACCCCCAGACAACCCCCCAAACAATGGTTTAAATATAAAAACTAGGCTTGGTGAACAAATAAAAACACATGCATTTAATATATACTTCAGTATGAAATAGATGGAATTAAAAATTATTAAATATGGCTACTTGAATGGTCGTATGATAATTAAAAATAACCATTGATATTCAACTAGTCAAATGATCACATGTTTTCTCGATAACTAATATCATAATTAGGTAATGGATAATTCTATAAATCTTAAACATATTTTCAAGGCCTTGGACAAGGCCTAAAAAAATAATAGGGTAAGCCCTCAGCAGAACCCATTTTTATTTGGAATCATGAGACATAGCGATGCATCGAAGGGCCATAGAGGTCAACAACCATTACATTATATGTCTAATAGATTCTCATATAAAAGAGGATAAACATAAGAAACAAAAATACATGAAATATCATTTCCGAATTCGTACATTTAATCAATAACCATTCTATGTAGTAATATAGGTGAATGAGATCATTAGTAGTCAATGACAACAAAAATTACCATCAATGTCTGGCATTTGCGAAACAAAAACAAACTAAATAGAAGTAGTTGAGGCTTAAATAAATATTGTGAGTCGATCTAATAGATATGGGGATGATAAATAAGATGATGATGGAAAAAAGAGGTAAGAGGGTTCGAAATCGAAGAATATTACCTAGTTTAAACACCAAAATCACAAAACATAAATATAGACTATCTGAAAAAAATGAACAAAATAAATTCATGGAAGGATTAATTGAGTGTTGCGATTTGAGATGATAGATATGAGGAGAGTAATGATGATAAATGATGAAGGCAAAACGAGTTTAACGCAGCGAGATCGACGAGCCGATTAGGGTTTACCGCGTGAGAGAGACGAGCCGTCGGACTGTCGATCGAAAAATCATAAATGACAATCCACGTGGTTTGTTAATTTTTTAAATGTTTTATAACGTCGGTTATTTAATAACCGATGTTATAAACTATTTTTTTACATTTATAACGTCAGTTATTATAATAACCGACATTATAAATGTATCAGATACGGCTTTTTTTACGTTGGTTATAAAATAACCTATGTAAAAAAATCCGCGTGTTGGTTTTTTACGTCGGGTATTGAATAACTGATGTAAAAAATACATCAGAAATCACATTTTTCTAATTAGGTTATGGTATAACCGACGTAAAAAAATTCTGCGGGTTGTTTTGTTACGTTGGTTATCAAATAACCGACGTCAAAAAGGCCTCAAAAGCCACGTTTTTTACATCGGTTGTTTTATAACCGACGTAAAAAACTCATAAATATCTCGTTTTTTACATCGGTTATCAAATAACTGATGTAAAAAACACTTCTCTTTGGTTTTTTATGTCAGTTAATTTATAACCGATGTAAAAAAAAGCGCGCGATTTGTAACGTCGGTTATTAAAATAACCAAAGTTAAAAATTTACTCACCGCATTTTTTACGTCGATTATAAAATAACTGACGTAAAAAACCACGCTTCACAGATTATCACATCGGTTATATATAACCGACGTAAAAAATGGTGACGTAAATAATGTTTTCTGTACTAGTGAAATAATTATAAAAAATTGAAACTGATTTCATAGAAGACAGAAAAGGATCTTAAAACATTAAGTACAAAAAATCAAGAATTACAAAAAGGAAAAACAATCCTCCCTAAATCAAACATAAGTTTTCCTCACCATGGTAAGGGTATTTTTGAATAAAAGGGAAGATAATTCATTATAAAACTAAGAATAATAAAATAGGGAAAACATAGAACAAAAATGTATCTCCTATATAATCATTACTATAAAAGATTGATTTAGTTCTTCCCATCATCTGGTCGAAACACACATAGGTTTCTTCTTAAAATATGTTTTGAAATTAAGTTTACTATAGAACCTAAAAATGTCAAATATTTTTCAAATTATTAAAGGAAGATATGACCATAATAATGGATATGACTTTTTATGGCCGCTAAACACTGTTTCACCCACTCTAATTAGACTCACTCAAAAAGACTTTTTAAAGAGGTCATTAATTTATGAAATTTAATTTGAACCATACCTCTAGAGTGATATTTCAAACCCATATGTAATAATAACATTTTAAGGTTATGAACCTGATATATGACTCATTTAATGTGGTAGGGTCCATTCTGCCGGCCATAATAACCTTCTTGATTTGATTGATTTTTACGGCTCATTGTTTTTCAAAAAAGATATGAGAACAGAAGAATAATATGTAGCCCAAGAACACATTATGACTAAAAAAATAAATAAAATTAATTTGATCAAAATTATAGAAGTTATGATCAGAAAAAAAGTGCTATAAAATTGATAAATTTATAGAATTATCCAATTTTTACATTTTAGCTCAAAACTCAACAAAAATCATAAAATGATGAAAATCAGATCACATTTATTGATTAAAAAGGATTAATTACATAAAAAACATATAAATAATAATGAAAATATTATATCTATCAACTCCTCCACACTTATCACTTGGACACTTGGAAATGTAAACATCAATATCCAATAAAAGAAAATTTAAAACACATGCTGATGAGATCTACCAATTTGACCACAAGAAACAAAATATATCTTGAATCCTCAAAAAATATTATTTAAACTTCTTAATTTCATATCATTAAATATATTTACTCTTTATTTACCTTCCATTAACACAAAACACTTACGTAACATGCATTTCTTCTCAGCACAGAAATTTTAATTTTTTTCAGCAATAGATTTCTCATTAAAACTCATATAAGGGTCACCATAGGCTTGATAAATTCCTACATCTCCACCCAAATTGGGTCAAGGCCATATGTTTATCTTGAAGAATTTACAGGGTTCTTATATGTATTTTTGTTGATATAATTGAGATGTTAAAGAAATTACGAGGTCGAATGAGAAGGGTTTCACTATTTTTGAAACAAAATTGCAAGATTCTAATTTTCACTCAAGTATGGTATCCTCCTCAATACTATTAGAGAATAAAAAGCTCCATCATAATAAAAAATCAAGTAAATTTCACACCATTAATCATTTTATCTATAAAAATGTCAACCTTATCAAACATAATTTTTCTTGAAAGAACTAGATAGGCACAACTCTCTTTCTCCATCGGAAGCTCTAGAAAGGAAAAACTCATACATGAAAGCCCTAGAAAAGGAACAGCTCTCAATAGAATTTTGTTCTTCAATAGAAATATCATCCCTTTAGCATTTTATCTTTTTCCCAAAGTAAAACCAAATTAATCATCACAATATAATATAGCTTCCCCCACACTTAAGTTCAACTAGATCAAGCAATGTGACTTCAAGAGCAGGTTGGATTAGGAAAATTAGCCTTTAATGTGGCTAACCTAACAAGCTGTTCATGGATTCTAAGGGCTAAAAGGATTAAATTTTAAAGTAATTCCATTGTAAAAAAAAGATTTAACTTAAAAGGGGGATTTAAAACCAAATAAATTCCTTAATCATTTAAAACACAAGCACCTCAAACCCTCAAGTTTTGATAGAAATAAATCAAATTATGGTCAAATCATGCATGATTTGGTTCTATCAAGAATTTAGGTGAATGTAATTAATATAAAAACAATGGTTTATAATACCCATAGGAAAGTGATTTAAAAGATATAGAAAATAAGGTGTGGCATGGGATTTAAAAATCAGAGTACTTTCCATGAAATTCCGAAATATTTAAACTTGAAACAAATTCATTTTCAGTATTCATTTAAGTTCAGTTTAATGGAATTAATTGTTTCAATCATGGAAATGGGTTTAAATAATGTAAAAGATAATCACTTCTACTCAAAAGTTCAAGAAACAAAAAAAAATTGGAAAAAAAGATTAAAATTGTAAAAGCACACAATTTTTTGAAAAAGGAAAAAAATTTAAATTCCTTAAATAAAAAGGTTCCATCCCCAAAACTTAAATGATAAATTGTCCTAAATTAATTATAATGGATTTAACATGTAACAAGATTTTTAAAATGAATCACATAAAGAAAGAAAGTGTAAAGAAGAGGTACGACCTGGTGGATTTTATAGATAAATAGTATGGAGGAGTGCGATCTCCTCTACTAGATTTGATAGAACTATCCCATGGAATTTCTTCATCCTATTTCCATTAATATTGAAAGGATCATTCTATCCATCCTTAAAAATATTCACATCAACAAAAGGATATACATGACTAATTATAAACAGACATTCT
The DNA here is from genome assembly GCA_963277665.1 of Viscum album. Lineage (NCBI taxonomy): Eukaryota > Viridiplantae > Streptophyta > Magnoliopsida > Santalales > Viscaceae > Viscum > Viscum album. Next base: position 1,132,158,832 of record OY728135.1, on the reverse strand, counting down.
CAACTGGAACTATGTTTACCTTCCGTCAACCTTAGTCTTGAGCTGAATGATTACACCATTTCTCTAGGATGTAAGTCTTTAGGTTGGATCAAAATGTCATGAGGCACTCTTGTCCTTTATTTATAAATCTTGGATTCTTCAATATATTCCCTTATAATTTATTCCAACTCTTTAACTATAATCTTCTTTCTTTTCCAGCACCTTCAAGATTAAAATTCATCTTTCTCATAGCTCAATATGCCTTATTCTCCAATTCCACTAGCAGATGAATTTTTTTCCCATAAATCAAACTATATGGACTCATTCTAATTGGGTTATTTTAAGATATCTTGTAAGCCCATAATGTATCTTCCAACCTTTGGCTCCAATATTTCTTGTTTTGATTAAGAATCTTTTCCAAAATTCATTTGATTTCTCTATTGGACACTTTATCTTTCCCATTCATCTATTGATGATAGGAATTTGATGTTTTATGATGCACCCCATACTTATTTAGTAAATACTCCATTGAAATATTTCAAAAGTTAGTCCTTTTATCATTGATGATGCATTTGAGGACTCTAAACCTACAAAATATGTTAGCACTGACATAATCTGTAATGGCCCAAACTTCTCTGGTCCATTCCTTTGTGAAATGTGGTGCTGGAGGTGTGCTGGGAGGTCAAGGTGACTTGGGGGGTGCGTTTGGGTGGAATTTAAAGGAAAGATAAATGGAAATAGCTTTCGCACAGTTGGCTCATGGTTTGGCTAAACCGTACAGCCAAACTGTGTGAGGTTGGTGTTGGAGGCACTGGCCAATGCATGGTTAGAGCAGAGTTTGGCTAACCGTGTGGACTAACCGTGCGTGTAGTGTTTGGTGAGGCAGATGTTAACGCACAGTTAGCGCATGGTTTGTTTAACCGTGTGGACTAATCATGCGGGCACTTAATGTTAGATCCTAAAATTGTGGATTTGAACTCTTTTGCCTCTAAATGGTTTTTAAGCCCCTAAGTAGCCATAAATCGAGTTTAACCTTCCTTGGAGGTAGAGGAACCTCTCCCAAGTTTTTTGGAGGCGATCTGGAGGCTTTTCATGGAGAATCGAAGCCGGTTTCTTGAGGTATATGAATCTTCTCGCTTGATTTCCTAGATCTACAGAGATCTACTACTACTCTTCTCTCAGTTTCTCAGATCTATGTCTGTTATGGGTAGATCTATGCATGTGGATGTCAAATATGATGAGCTTTGGTCTTGGTTGTTTTAGGAGAGGATATCTAAGGTGGATTCGCGGAGAATCGACCCGGTTTCTTGAGCGTTCTTCGAACATCATAGTTTCGTTGAAAACCTTTGAAGTAGGGATCTTAACTTCATCTCTCTATCACTTTTGTGCATCATGCGGGGTGAGTATCCTCTTTTTTTATGAGATATGATTGAACTGGTAAATAAATATAATAACTAGTTAAAGAATAGGTTTGGGGATATTTTTGTTGGTATTGTTGTTTTATTTCCATCAATGCTTCTCCTTTGATTATGTTTTGAATTGAATGGGATTATGCCTACTGAAAATCACAGTCGTTGGGGTCCTTTTCTTGTACCATTAGATGTTTCCTTATTTTTCTAGATTGATTCATGGATGGAATTCATAGAAAGTAGAAATTGGTTAATCATGTAAAGTTGGATGATTAAATGAATATCTGGAATCCTTGTATGATCACCTCGATTAAATTAAATGAAAGAATAATTTTTTTGGGTGCTGGTTGGGGTTTAATTCTCTGAAAGGGTGTTTTGTGGGTTTTTGTGGAATGGGTGAGCAGTGGGGTTGTGGTTGGCTTGGTTTTGGGTTGGCATGTATCATATGGTGGTGATAGGAAGCGGAGCTGCAGTGAATGGTATTGAAGGGATAATGATGCGGTACGGGTTTTGTTTCTGAGGTGTTTGTGGTTTTGGTGGTTGGCAGCAGGGCTTCAAGGATGGGTTATGAACATGAATAAACGTGGAAGAGTAAACTAATGAACTATGGGGAATGGTTAGTTGATTAAATACGGAAAAATAACAGAATTGATTGGCTGATAAATGAAAATGGTTTTGTGTTGCTTGTGTTTTCCCTAACCTTATTTATGGTCGGCATGGATATGTTTTATGAACGTTTGATCTGGTTTGGTTGTTGTTAGTTTCTTGGTAGTTAAGTAACTAATAAACTAAAACTATTGAAACATGAAAAGCTTACTGGGGTTTGGGTCCGTTCATTGTGTGCATACTTTCGTGGTAGCGATGTCGAGGCATGTGCTCAGATCTTTTGTGTAGAAGCCTTAGGATGGGCTGAGTGGTTGATATAATTATATAAATCTGTACGTTTTATCTTCCTTTACGAACCCCACCCATGTTGAGAACCACATGCCTAACACCATGGGATGGGGGTGAGATTCCAAAATATCCAAAGGATGGCTAGTTACTGTTCTTCCTCGTGCTCCCTCTTCTAGGTTCTATAGCCCAAGATCCTTCGGGCAGGTTATGACAAATGTTTCCCAAGAGTCTTTGGGATGAGATGTGATGTGGTTCCTTGGTTTCTTCGGGATGAGATGTGGTTATGGCTGAGGATTGAGTGTCGGTGGATTGTGGGATGAGATGTGGTTATAGTCGAGGATTGTGTGTCGGTGGGATACTATGAGCTTCATATGGCCAGGTTGCGCACTAGCTTAGGAAGAGGGGGAAGCATCAAAGTGTTAGGTGTGAGGGCTTCAACAGTATTCTGTAGGAACGTGGTGCAGGGTAACCATACTTTGATAATATATCTATACTACTCTATTGACTTTCAATATTTGGTGAGTGTGGATTGTGAGGTTGGGTGGATAGATTCCTTGCTAGGCTTTGGTTCCTTCTATTTTCTCACGGGGCATTAGGATGTCTCCCCACCTATGCATGAGAGATTTTGGTTTCCCTAATGAGTATACTTTTATGCTCACCCTACGTTTACTTTCTGGTTTTCAGGAGGAATTCAGGGACCGTGCATGACCTTTATAGTTGGGCGTTGGAGTTTTGCTGGTTGTAGTTTTTGCTTTTCATTCTTGGTATCGTGCTTTGGAGCTTTTCTTGTACATGTAATTTTGTTTTAGTTTTGTATAAAACATGCATATGGGCTTGGTTTTGAGTTTATTTTCATTTACTTGTTCCCTTTTCTTTTGGTGTTTTACTCATCCTATTTCTCGATCTTAATTAATAAAAAGTGAAATGCCTCCCATAATTGTGAAAACTCATACCCTTGGTTTTAGTCTCCTCTCCAAGGCCTACTAGAGGCGAGACTCGAGGGTCATTATCTCCCTTTCACCATTTCCATCTCAGGATGGGCATCTTTGGTGGGAGGGGGTCGTGACAGAATGGTATTTGAGGGGTGGTTGAGATATGGGACGGAGTATGGAGTTAGGCACAATGAGGATTGCATGCGATGGTAGGGAAACCATGTCGGGTGATCTTGGACCATGAAATAGGCTAGGGAAGACCGGCTAGGACATGGGATTTTAGGGCCCCCCGTGATCTGAAGCAAGGACTCTGGACCTACCAAATGATCGAGTGAGGCCACCCTGATTGCAGGGTAGAGACCCTAGGAAAGGTACATGCATCATAATGACCTGTGTTGTTGTGTTTCTGGGGTATTTTGGGGATTTAAAATGAATAAGGAGTCTATGAAAATTTAAGTACAATATTCTACACTACGCGGGCTTAGACATTACTTGTTTACCTTCAACTATAGCACCTGGGAGACGACCACGAGTAGTGCGGGTGATCGAGGCCCAGGAGGTTGACTTGGCTGATCAATAAAGGGCTGACCGAGAGGTGGAGGACGATCAGTGGAAGAAGACGCTTCGAGCCTTTCAGCGGAAGACTCTCTGGAAGTACGAGGGCATCATCTCAGACATAGAGACAGAGAGCTGGATAAAGGAGCTAGTGATAGCTTTCATCTTGATCCGGGCTCCGACGAAGTACTGGGTTCCTATGGCTGTGAGCCAGATGCGTAGAGCAGCGCGTCAGGGGTGGACGCTTTATCTTGGGGAGAAGAGGGAGGCCGAGGTCATGTGGACTGACTTCAAGAAGGAGTTCAGGGTGGAATTCCTCTCTTCCATGATGAAGGTTGAGAAGAGGCAGGAACTACTCTCCCTCCAGCAGGGGAGTATGTCAGTGAGAGAGTTGGGGATCAAGTTCAAGGATCTCCTTCTCTTTTCTCCCGACCTCTTTCCAGACAAGGAGTCTCAGGGGAGACGTTTAGAAGTGGGACTTCGGCCTTCTCTCTAGTATGTTGTTACTCCCTTCACCCTACCGACATACTTGGAGGTCCAAAAGAAGGATGAAGTGGTGGAAAAGATGCACACGTTGGGAGGTGCGTCGCGAGAAGGGATCCAGTTGGGCTCCTCAAAGGGGAAAGCCATCAGCAGTAGGCCTCCAGCATCAGGGCCCTCTAGGTTCCGACCTATAGGGAGTATGCCTCAGTAGTTTCAGTTCCGATCTCCAGGTCCCCTCCCTTTTCCTTCGATCTTGGGACATAGGTGTTTCATCTGTGGTAGCTGTGGGCACCTTCATAACCAGTGCCCGAACCGAGTACAGTACATTGGAGGTGGACCGGTACAGCACCTGCCTTAGCCACAACAGTTTCTAGCCGGCCCTTCCATCAGTAGTAGCAGGGGCAGAGAGATCCCACTCCTCCAACGGTAGACGTTGTAGGAGGAGGCTGACCTCAGGGCGCTCCTCTGGGACCTCGACCGGGGCGTGGCCGGGGAGGTGGCCGACAGCCGAGATGCAGAGGATTTGGGTGTAGCCAGATGCACGCCGCAGAGGCAGTACTTCCAGTAGAGCGAGAATTCGTTCGAGGTATGATCAGATTGTTTAGTACCCTTGCTTATTCCTTGTTTGATTCAGGAGCTACACACTCCTTTGTTGTGCCCAGTCTATCCCATGCCTTGGGCCTAGACATAGGGACGCTTTCCGTACCCCTAGTTTTGAGTACGCCAGTTGGTGGTCAGACCAGCTTGCCTCGTGTTTTCCGAGGATGTAGGTTGATGTTGGGGCCACACCAATCTAGTGGAGATCTTATTTTACTGCAAATGCAGACATACGATTTAATTATAGGCATCAACTGACTGTTCTCAGTGTGTGCCATCATCAAATGTTTCCGAAGAAGGGTTGTGTTTTCAGACATGGCAGGCTGACGTGTGACTTTCATCAGCGAGCGGGGTTACGAGGAAGGTAACCAGCAAGTAGAGACCCTCCTTTCCTTGTTACCTGAACTGTCAGTGGAGTCGGAGAATTCAGAAATGGTGAAATTCCTGGGGATCATTGGTGAGTTTATGGATGTCTTCCAGGAAGAGGTGGAAACCCTACCCCCTCGACGTGATGTTGAGTTCGGGATAGACTTGCAACCTGGTGCCCATCCGATTTCGATGGCTCCCTACCAGATGACACCTTCTGAGTTGCGGGAGTTGTGGATTCAGATTAACGATATGATGAAGAAGGGTTTTGTTTGACCAAGTGCGTCACCTTGGGGTGCTCCTGTCTTGGTCTAAAAGAAGGTAGATGGTGGTCTCAGGCTATGCATAGACTACCGGAGACTGAATCAGGTAATGGTCAAGAACCTTTACCCCCTCAAAAGGATAGACGGTCTCTTTGACTAGCTAAAGGGAGTAGGTTGGTTCTCTAAGATCAATCTGCGGTTTGGATATCACCAATTGAGGGTGAAGGATGGTGACATATAGAAGACTGCCTTCAGATGTAGGTATGGGAACTTTGAGTTTGTAGTCATTCCGTTCAATGTTACAAATGCACCAGTTATGTTCATGGGGCTTATGAACTCCATCTTTCGGGAGTATCTAGACCAGTTCGTAGTCGTGTTTATTGAAGACATCCTGATCTACTCAAGATCAGAGGAGGATCTTGTTGAGAACCTGAGAGCAGTTTTAGAGGTCCTCCGACAGCACCAACCCTACGGGAATTGTCCAAGTGCAAGTTCTGGACGATATAAGTGCACTTCCTTGGGAACGTGGTGTCCGAGAGGGGAATATCGATGGACCTATAGAAGGTCAAGGCGGTTGTTTCTTGGGTAGCACCCAAGAACGTGGCAGAGGTTCGTAGTTTCCTTGGACTGGAAGGTTACTACCAGAGGTTCGTACCCAACTTCTCCCAAGTTTCAGCACCTTTGTCAGCCTTGATGAAGAAGGATCGAGCTTTTTTGTGGGATGAGCATTGTGAGGCATCCTTCAGTTACCTAAAGGAGAAGTTGGTTAGTGCCCTAGTGCTGAGATTTCTAGAAGAAGGGGAGGTGTATGAGGTGTTCGGTGATGCTTCAGGGCAAAGCCTCAGATGTGTGTTGATGCAGTGGCAAGGGGTGATCTCTTATAGGTCTAGGCAGTTATGTCCTCATGAACTTAATTATGCCACCCACGATCTGGAGCTTTCGGCGGTCATTTTCACACTAAAGTTGTGGCGGCATTACCTCATCAAGGAGCACTTTGTGGTCTTCATGGATCACAAAATATTGAAGCACATATTCTCCCACTGGGGCATGAAGTTACGATAGTGAAGGTATATGGAGTTACTTCAGGACTACAAGTTCGATATTTTCTACACCTCAAGAAAAGGGAATTTGGTGGCCGATGCCTTGAGCAGGAAGTTGCTGAAGGATGCAGTTCAAGAGTCGTCAGATGCTTGGAAGGAAATGGGGGAGTTGGCTGCCCTGCACCTAAGTGCAAGGATAGATGGTGGTAGAGGTTGCCTATATCATATGATAGTGCAGTATTCTCTACTACGACAAGTGGAGGAGTCCCTGTGGGGAGACTCAAAAAGTGAAGTGATGCGTGAACGGGTTGCCCAAGGCGATGCCTCGGAAGGGTGGACAGAGGATGGTCAGAATCAAATGATTTTCCGAGGGAAGATGTTTGTTCCATAGATGATGCGCGAGAGGGTTTTTGGTGAGTTCCAAAACTCACCCCTAGCAGTACACCCGGGAGTTTCCAAGATGTACCAGGGTCTGAGGAGACAGTTTTGGTGGCTCGAGGTAAAGCGGGCGGTGGCAGAGTTCGCGGCCATGTGCCTAGTGTGTTAGCTGGTGAAGGCTGAACACCATGTTCCATGTGGTTTGTTACAACCTTTAGATGTCCCTGAGTGGAAGTGGTACGACAACTTGATGGATTTCTTCACAGGGCTACCCAAGGTTCAAGGAGGCTGCGACGCCATCTTGGTGGTGGTGGACCGGTTGACGAAATCAGCTCACTTCCTGGAAATCGTGGAGTCAAGTGTAGTGGATGCCTTAGCACGAAAGTATGTGGATGAGGTGGTGCGGTTTCATGGAGTTCCATGATCCATAGTCTTAGATAGGGATGAACTGTTTACCTCACGAGTCTGGAGAGGATTGAATTATGCTTTTGGCACCCAGCTACACCTTAGTACTGCTTTCCACCCCCAGACAGATGGGTAGACAAAGCGCACCATCTAGACTTTAGAAGATATGATACGAGCATGTGTTTTGGACCATGTAGGATCATGGGTACAACAATTTCCTCTGATATATTTATCTTACAACAACAGCTATCACTCTACCATTGGCATGTCTCCTTTTGATGATTTCTACGAGAGGTCATGCCGCTCTCCCGTATGCTGGACAGAGGTCAGAGAAGTAGGTGTTCATGGCCCGAAGGTGGTGAAGAGAACGACAGAAAAGGTTCAACTTATACGAGAGAGGATGAAGGCAGCTCAGGACTGTCAGAAGTCATACATCGATAATAGGATGAGACCCTTGGAGTTTGAGGTCGGGGACCACGTATTCCTGAAGGTCTCCCCCAGCGTGGGCAGCGGACGTTCGGCAGAGGGAGTAAGCTTCCTCCCGGTTTGTCGGACCGTTCGAGGTGCTACAGTTGGTCGGCGAGGTGGATTATCATATGGCGTTGCCACCATAGCTACAAAGGGTGCCCAATGTATTCCATGTGTCCTAGCTCCATCGGTATCTGCATGACAATTCACACCTCATTGACTAGGGAGAACTAGATATCGGGAATGATGCAACATTCATGGAGCGACCAGTGATGATTGAAGGTTGTCTAGAGAAGGTGATTCATGGACAGACCAATCGTTTGGTTCATGTGTTGTGGAGACATGGTGGGCTTGAGGAAAGTACTTGGGAACGAGAGACGCAGAGGTGCGCCCAGTACCCAGAGTTGTTTTATGTTTTGTTTTGTTTTGTTTGTACTTGGTTGTGGAATTATTTACTTTTCAAATTATGGAATGTGTTGTTTTCCTTTTCTATGGATGTGTGTGAAGTTTCTTGAGATGTGGGGAGGGGTGGACCTGATCCCTAGTTAATATGCATTAAAGTTGATGCGCTTAAACCCGTGCGGGTGAGTCAGTGCCACCCAAAGCAGATAGTATCTTAACATGGAGGAAGGAAAACCCCTCACCCACATTACTGGACGGTTTAGTCTTTTGTTTTTCTTGGTTTCATGGGGGAGAGGAGCGGTATGACTATTATTGTTCAAGAGATACATGGAGAAGGGGGGCGCTCCTTGGTAACAAGGAGGTTTTCCCCTAAGAGGTATCTTTCGAGGGGGAGTTGTTCAGAACCCACTCCTTTCTTTAGGTGGGTTTTTGGATTCATGAGGATGAGAATGTTTTGAGAGGTATCTGATGTAATATCCAGGAACTCTATGGTGCATTCCTTTGTGAAATGTGGTGCTGGAGGTGTGTCAGGAGGTCAAGGTGACATGGGGGAGCGTTTGGGTGGACTTTTAAGTAAAGCTAAAGGGAAATAGCTTTCACACAGTTGGTTCATGGTTTGGATAAACCGTGCAGCCAAATCATGAAAGGTTGGTGTTGGAGGCATTGGATAATTCATAGTTAGTGCACAGTTTGGCTAGACGTGTGGAATAACCGTGCGAGGAGTGTTTGGTGTGGCAGAAGCTAACACATGGTTAGTGCACTGTTTGTTAAACCACACGGACTAACCGTGCGGGCAATTAAAGTTTGATTCTAAAATTGTGGATCTGAACTCTTTTGACTCTAAATGGTTTGTTTAATCCCCTAAGCAGCCATAAATCTAGTTTACCCTTCTTTGGCGGTAGAGGAACCCCTCCCAATCATTTTGGAGGCGATCCATAGACTTTTCTTGGTGAATCGAAGCCAATTTATTGATGTATGTGATTGTTCTTTCTTGATTTCCTAGATCTACTTAGATCTACTCATCCTCTTCTCTCAGTTTCATAGATCAATGCACGTTATGGGTAGATCTAAGCATGTGGATGTTGAATATGATGAGATTTTGTCTTGGTTGTGTTAGGAGAGGATATCTAAGGAGAATTCGTGGAGAATTGACCCGGTTTCTTGAGAGTTCATTGACCGATGTGATTTCATCAAAAAAAGTTTGAGGTAGGGATCTTACCTTTGTCTCTCTCTCACTTTTGTGCATCAGGCAGGGTGGGAATCCTCTTGTTTTATGAGATACATTTGAACTGGTAAATAAAGATAATAACTAGTTATACAACAGTTTTGGTGATATTTTTGTTGGTATTGTTGTTTTATTTCCAACAATGCTCTCCTTTGATTATGTTGTGAATTGAATGGGATTATGCCAACTGAAAATCACGGTCATTGGGGGCCTTTACTTGCACCATTAGAGGTTTACTTATTTTAATGGATTGTTTTGTCGATGGAATTCATAGAAAGTAGAAATTGGTTAATCATGTAAAGTTGGATGATTAAATGAATACCTGGAACCCTTGTATGATCACCCCGATGAAATTAAATGAAAGAATTAATTTTGTGGGTGCTGGTTGGGGTTTAATTATGTGAAGGGGTGTTTTGTGGGTTGTTGTGGAATGGGTGAGCAGCAGGGCTGCAGTTGGCTTGGTTGTGGGTTGGCGTGTATCATATGGTTGTGACGGGCAGCGGAGCTGTGGTGAATGGTATTGAAGGGATAATGATGTGGTACGGGTTTTGTTTCTGAGATGTTTGTGGTTGTGGTGGTTGGAAGCAGGGCTGCAGGGATGGGTTGTGAATATGAATATAATTGGAAGAGCTAACTAATGAACTGTGGGGCATGGTAGTTGGTAAAATACGGAAAATCAACAGAATTGATTGGATGATAAAAGAAAATGGTTTTGTGTTGCCTGTGTTTTCTCTAACCTTATTTGTGGTTGGTAGGGATATGTTTTACGAATGTTTGATCTTGTTTGGTTGTTGTTAGTCGATCGGTAGTTAAGGAACTGATAAACTAAAACTATTGAAACATGAAAAGCTTAATGGGGTTTGGGGCCGTTCATTGTGTGCATACTTTTTTGGTAGCAGTGTCGAGGCATGTGCTCAGATCTTTTGTGTAGAATCCTTAGGATGGGATGAGTGGTTGATATAATTATATATATCTATATGTTTTATGTTTCTTTATGCACCTCACCCATGTTGATCACCATGTGTCGACTACCTATGGGATGGGGGGTGAGATTACCAAATATCCAAAGGATGGCTGGTTACTGTTCTTCCCTGTGCTCCCTCTTCCAGGTTCCATATCCTAAGATCCTCCGGGAAGGTTACGATAGATGTTTCCCAATAGTCTTCGGGATGATATGTGATGTGGTTCCCATGTGTCTTTGGTATGAGATGTGGTTATGGCCGAGGATTGAGTGCCAGCGGAATGCAGGATGAGATGTGGTTATAGCCAAGGATTGTGTGCCGGCGGGATACTATGAGCTTCATATGGCCAGGTTGTGGAACTCGCTCAAGCTTCATATGGCCAGGTTGTGGCACTAGCTTCGGAAGAGGGGGAAGCATCAGAGCATTAGGCATGATGGCTTGAGTAGTATTCAATGGGAAGGTGGTGCAGGGTACCCATACTTTGATAATATTACTATACTACTCTATTGACATGCGATATTTGGTGAGTGTAGCTTGTAAGTTTGGGTGGATAGATTCCTTGCTTGGATTTGGTTCCTTTTGTTTTCTCACGGGGCATTAGGATGTATCCCCACCTGTGCACTAGAGCTTTAGGTTTCCCTACTGAGTATACATGTATGCTCACCCTATGTTTACTTTTATGTTTTTAGGGGGGCTTTAGGGACCATGAGAGACCTTTCTAGTTGGGCGTTGGAGTTTTGCTGGTTGTAGTTTTTTATTCTTTTCTTGGTATCATGCTTTGGATATTTTTCTGTACTTGTAATTTTGTTTCAGTATAGTATAAAACATGCATATGGGCTTGGTTTTGGATTTATTTTCATTTACTTGTTCCCTTTTATTTTGGTGTTTGACTCATCCTATTTCCTGATCTTAATCAATAAAAATGGTAATGCCTCCCATAATTGTGAAAAATCATACCCTTGGTGATAATCACCACTATGGGGCCTACCGGAGGATGGAATCTGGGGGCATTATCTCCCTTTCACCATTGCCAGCTCCGGAGGGGAATCTTTGGTGGGAGAGGGTCGTGCCATAATCACAAAAAACCATATCATCGTCAGTCCTGCTGGATTTTTCTTCTACCCATTTGGAAACATAATCAACTTAAATCATGATATAATAATTTACAAATGAGATTGGAAAAATTACCATAAAATATATCACCCAAACTTCAAAAATTTCACAAAAATTTATTGTCTTTTGGGGAATTTCTTTTCTCATTGAAATACTTTTAGAAAACTATCATTTTTTACACCTTTTTAAATATTCATGAGCATATTTAGAAATTTAGGGACAATAAAGTCCGTATTCTAAAACCTTACTTCCTATCCTCTAAGTTCCAAATTTACATCTACATGAAAAAGTGTCATATTTTTTTACAATTATTGTTGGAACTATTAAGGTTTTGGGTGCATGGAAGGATATAAATGTTTAATTACCACTAAAAAAATACAGTTTTATGGTTTAAAAAATATAAATTGAGGAGGATTCACCCCATTTAATGAAGAATAATTCAGAGACAAACTGAGAAATTTGTATTTAAAATGGTAAATATATTTAAACCATTTGAAGAGGATTTTGAATGATTTGAGAAGACAATTCATATTGAAAAAGGATTTAATGTTATGATACTATCTTTATTTTTATCCAGAAATAGTGTTAATAATTCATATAAGAAGAAGGAAAAAAAGAAAACTCTAGTTTTTGAAGTATCCAATAATGAATCCAAAGAAGAATGTACATGTCTTTTGGACAGTTCTTGTTCCTAACATATGATAAGGGATATGAATCTACTCAAGAATTTTGAAAAATGTAAATAAGTATTGATGAACTTTGGAGATTTTGGGTCATTCAAAATCAATGGTGTTGGGTAAATATTTATTAGTAAAGATCAATTGAAATCCAAGAGCACATTGTTTGTTTAAGGAAAAAACAAAATCATCTTGGTGTGTCTCAATTATGTGATAATGTAATTGAAGTGGTATTTTAGAAATATGGATTTTTTAAAGATAATGTAATATGGAGGCAACTTGAAAAGTGGACAGTGAACAAGAGGCAACTTTTTTTCGATTAGTGATGCTGTAAATTATTTTTATATGAACAAGACAGAAGAAAATTAATTATGTCATCGAAGACTTGATCATCTTGGAAAAAAATACCCATAATATTTTAAATGGATACAGTTTTGATGATATTACTAAGTTAAAAAGATAAAGTAACTAGATATGTTCAACTTATCAAAAGGGAAGGACGGTGAATATTCCATATAGGAAGGTAAAAATAAAATGCACTTATCCATTGGAGGTAATTCAGACTGACATTTGCAGGCCCATGAGGAAAAAAAATAGAGATGATAATTTTATTTCTTTTATTTACTAATTTAATTAAATCTAATGTATTATTTTTAGGAAGAATAAATCACTTTATCTAAATAGGTTTAATATTTTTAGGATAAGTCTAGAGAAATAGTGTGGTAACCCTTTAAAGAAGATTTGAATAGATAATGGTGTTGAGTATAATAGTGAAATATTTGAATCCTATCTTGAAAAACATCATACCTTCATGAACCTAGTGAAACCTAAACACCTCAAAATAACTGTGTGATGAAACTAAAGAATAAATGACTTGTGGATATGGATGAAAAATTATTCTTAGTGCATGAAACATATCATTATTTATAGAGATGAGATATTAGAGTAGCGATTCATATTTAGAATAAATTTTTTGTAGAAAAAAGTATGTTATGTTATCATATGAGATTTATTATAAGAAATTTCCAATATAAAAGTATCTAATTGTTTCTGGTATCCCTTTAATTATTAAATATAGATGTGAAAATATTGGATATTTTGATAGAATAGGCGTTTAAGGAATATTTATATGTTACCCAACAAATACAATAGGATATCATCATTATAACCAAGTGATAAAGAATAATATTTATTCTTTTGATATAAAAGTTATGTAACATAAAAATAAATTGAACTCATATAAAGAATCATGTTCTATAAGTGATGATTATTATTTTATGTTTATTAAACAACAAGGTGAAGTTTGAGAAAGCATTGAAAATCATGAATAAGTTCAATAATAATAATTTGATTTAGAAACAAAAGGTAAATAAGGAAAATCTTTTTCACTTCATATAATGATGAGATGTAATGTTCACACAAAAAATATCATTAGAAATCATGGAAAACAAATTCATCAAGAGGTACTTTGAGGACAATATCTCATATCTCCTTGTTCTCTCAAGTTGAAGAAAGATACTATCAAGAATAAATTAAACCTCAATATTGTATTAATGAAATAAATTCAGATTTGTATTAGATTGAAAATAATAAGACTTTTGAGTTGGTAACCAGGAAAAAATAAAAAAATTACAGGGATAAATTAGTTGTTCTAAAACATGTTGAATGAAAAAGGTGAAGTGGTGAGAAATAAAGAAAGATTGGGGAGTAATTTATATTTAAAATCTAGAGGAGTTGAATTTTATAAGACATTTTCACCATTTAAAATTATTGAAAATATAGTAATTTTTGTTTCTAATGAATCAAAAATTAAGTGCAAGATCATTCAAACGAATGTCAATTCAACGTTACTCAATGATGAATTGGAGTAGGAAGTGCATTGAAACACCATGGGGTTTCTTACTTTTTGAAGATGAGAATTCTATTTCCAGGTTCAAGAAGTATTTATATGGGCAAATGTAAGCCCCATGAGATTAGTATTCTAAGAATGAAAAATTCTTTAAAAAATTTAATTTCATGAAAAGAAGAGTTTACAATAATCTCTATATTAAAAGAAATAATGTGGTATTTATCATTGTCATTGTTTATATAGATGGTTATATTTTTTATTGGAATTGATAAAAGGAGTTTGTAAAGAGTTTACTAAAGAAGTTATGAGTGTTTTTGAAATTTCTATGTTTGTTGAGATGAGATACTTTCTTGGCTTCTAAATTTCTCTAACAAAAGAACATATTATTCTATTTAAAGAGAAGTTTGATAATAAAATATAAAATAAGTATGGCATGGATTATTCTAAGATTTTTTATACATGAATTTCTATAGGAACTAAATTTAGTAAAGAATAATAAGTAAATGATGTGGACCATAGGGGATTTTAAAAGATAATTGATTTTGTATTAAATAGTAAAACTCTAATTCCATATATTATGTTTGTTTTTACACTTTGTTGTTGTCATAAAAGTGCCTCATAATTGTATCATTTCATGTAAAAACATAGAATACCTAAATAAATAAATCAAAAATAAAACTATGTGAAAAAATTGACAACAAATAGAAACATGATCAGTTTGGTTATTTATATTTAAATTTGATAGGAAGTGAGGATTATAGGAAGTCTGTATCTGATGGATTTTTTCATGGATAAATTAGTTTTAGAGAATTAAATTAATAATAATCAAGTCACATTGAGAACTATTGAGTCTAAATATGTGGCTTTCACCCACACATCAACTCAAAATGTTTATGGGGACTTTGTTAGATGATTTAAAAGATAATGTAAAGTCTCCATTACTATTGGGATGTGATAATAAAATTTTATCAATACATCAATGAATACATTCCATCATTCATGATTTAAGAACATTGATATTACATATCAGTGCATTAAAAAGATTGTAGACAATAATGAGTGAAGGTTGGAATTTGTTCCAATAAAAGATAAGATTGAATATGTGTTCACTAAGACACTATTAAAGGAATCATTTTGAAATATGAGTTTGAAGTTAGGTTTTCAACCTCAATCCTTATAGGGCTAAGTTATGGTATTATTGTACCCTCTTTTGTCTTCTCTTTTAATATTATTTTCAAAGGGGGAGAAAATTTGGAAGCATTAATGTTTCAATTTTATGTTTATCTTCTTATAATTTTTCAAAGGGGGGAGCATACAACGTAGGGGAGTATCTGTTGATATATGTAATCTTTGGGGGAATAATCTCTTGAAAGAGAGAATATAATTATAGATTTATTAAATGAGTTAAGATTTTATTTAAACAAATTTTAATTTTATTAACAATTTATTAGTAGTGGTTGTGTTAATCTTCCATGTTTTAAAGAGTTGATGATGTGGTAGTGAAGTTATATTTGAAGATTTTCAGGATTGTATTTGGGAAGTTTCATATAGATCACTATATTTTGGATAAAATGGTATTAATTTTTCAATTTTATTTTTTTCTTACACTAGTTTCACTCATGTATGTTTACAATTACTATATTATGATCCATTAATAAAATTTTATAATCTTTGAGTGTTTTATGTTCCTTGGTTGACAAAAACTCCAAAGGAGTATATTGTTGAGCCTAAGATGTGTTGAAATACTTTTTGTTATAAGCGAGGTTAAAGAATTAGTGAATATGATATGATTAAGGATGATGGATTTTGTTTTCAATACATAAACCACATTCAATGAAAAATTAAATGATTTCTTGTGAAATTATCTTCTTTTATTATAAACATCATTAATGGTTTTTCAAAATTTAGGAATTTCATGAAGTGTTGTAGGCTCTTTTAAGATTGATGAATCCAACAAAGGACACACCCATAGTGGAAGGAGTTTTGGAAATGAATTTCCCAAAACAAGAAAGGCCACACCCTAGTGGTGGTCATAGAGGATATGGAGAATATTCTAGGAAGGTCATGGCCCTTGAAGATGGAATTTTTATAGACATGGTACATAGAAATATGCCTATGAAAAATGAATAATGTAATGCCCCGACCCCAGCTACCCAGAGCCGGTGCATTACTTCGTAACATTGGCATGATCACAAAAGATCATGTCTCGGAAGACCGATTAGTTTAGTATCCTTGGAAACAATAGATACATTCATAAATGTTACATTACATCACAAAGTGAAAAACTATAATAACATAGTCTCCATAGTCCACACTTCTATCCTCTTCGGACTATCCCTGCAGGTCATTCATAAAATACTTCTTCACATCCTAGAAAATATTAAAACATTTAAAGGGGTGAGCTCAGATGCTCAGTAAGGTTAACAATATAGAGGAAGATTTCATAAATAAACATTAACATTTAAGGCAATGTATAACTAAAACAAAAGCCTTTTAAACTTGAACTTCAACATAATATGGAAAAAGTAAAATGAGATAATTCCATTCACTTCTTCACATGGATATTCTACTGGTCGAATAATCACATTCAATATCAATAACCACTTTCATAATGATGGAATGCATAATGCCAGACTATCATAACCACGTAGTCAAGGCCTCGTGCCAAGACCACAAATAAGATTTTGTCAAGGCCTCGTGCCAAGACACTAGTTTGTCTCATGAGACCTGCCGATGCATCGAGGAGCTATAGCGGGCTCCACCCGTCACTTATTAAGTCCAATGCATTCCTCATATGAATAGGTTTAAACATATCATAAATCATAACATAATCGTATCACATAAAACATGCATAAAGGAAACATAACATTTCCACATTTCAATCACAAGATATAAATACAACACATTGATATAATAAAAACGCTTTCAAAACCATTTTCAATAAAATAAATGAAAGTTAAAACATTGTATTTATTTTTCATTAAAAAAAATGATGGCTTGTAGAGGAAGCCGAAACTCAAATAATGGTCACGGCGGCGAAGAAGTCGTTGTCGCCGCATAATTACAGAAAGAAAAACATTCCCTTTTTTCGTTTAGTAAAACACTTTGTATAAAAAAGATTCTTTTTGAATAAACGTAAAAGTCAAATGGGTTTATACACCGTATAAAAGAAAGTTTTGTATAAAACCAAATATGCCTCAATGAAAGGGGATTGAGACGAAGTCCTTAAAAAGATCATTTTTTTAAATAAAGTAAATCTATAATGTGTATTCACTATAAGTACACATAAATAATGTAAAAATACAATATAGGACATAATAATATCATGACATAATTTGAAAGTAGGAGATTAACCCAAAGGATAGAAATTGGGTTAAGAAGTTCCCTTACCTTGCATCCTGTCCTGACTCGACCGTTCTTTAACCTCTTGAATAATAAAACAGAGTTAATTCCTATTTACTTAAGAACCATTTTCATGTTCATTATTCCTTTTATATCCCTTATTACCATGTTATGAACATTATGTAATTATTTAAGTTAATAACGGCCGTTTGTCGATATTTGGTACTTGAGTCAAAAATAAACTTCTTATAATTACAAGTTGTTCATGTGGTGAAATATCCATTATATCCAGAATTATATTCATGATGTAGATATCATATATATCATATATACAGTATATACATTCATTCATAATGTCACGTAACATTTAGAGGTAAGAAATGAAATGCACCGTTCATGGAGACGGTAAGCCGTACGTACACATGAACGCTACTTTCATTTCTATTTCGTATTTAATGGAATGAAATCATAATGATATAAATTTATAATATAATTAAAGTATAATATAGTGTATAATTCCATTTAATCCATCCTTTATACATCCCACATATGGCATTAACGATTCAAATCACTTTGAGGGGGCGGTAGTCCGCACTTCCTAAAATGAAATTATCGCGTTTTACCCATAATGGAAATCATAAAGTATGCCATAAATGAGAAATACAGAAGCATAATTAAAACATATACACATATATATCATAAGTAAATATAGTGACATCTTAATGGCCACCTTTGAAGGTGTTATATGAGTGTTGAACAATCATCGTTTCGTGAGGCAGAAATTCTCCATCCACAGAAACCGTATGTTCTTTAACCATTAGATGTAGGTGTGTGTAAGTGTAGCTCGAATCCTTATTATAACAACATCCTAGTATATTTATGATACTGGTGTTGTTACAAAAGTAATGAATAAAAAGAGTTTAGGGGGTTGGAGAAGAAAAATAAAACAAAACAACATTAGAGAAGACATTACCTCAAAATCGGGTAACTCATTTTGATTTGAGCCAAAGGCTTCCTTGAGAAGCGTTCTTCCCAAAGTGAGGCTTCTAGGAGTAAGAGGGGGAAGTTGGGAGAGTATTTGGTTAGTGGTTGGACGAGCCAAATGGCTTGAAAGTGTAAATGAGGTGGGAGAGGTGGGGGCCTTTTATAAGTGGATAGGAGGGGCTCTTTTGGAAAGATTGAAATGTTACATTATTACACAATGCTTTTCGGATTCTAAAGGTCCCACACTTATATAATTCGTGGATAAGGTGATAAGGGTTCGAAATATACCCATCCAATAGTCTTTGGACAAGTGTAAGCCTTGTATTTTTCATTATCTTTTCATTTTATTAAAATCGTTAAATAATGAGGTCATTGCTGCATCATAATGATGTCATAAATAATTTAATTTATTTAATGTCTAAAAATTATAAAGAAAATACTATGATGTAGGAAATCTTTTTATCTTTCTAATGAATATTTATAGTCAAACTTTGGACTTGTTTAACCCCACTTAAAAACTGTTTTAGTAAAATAACTCATGTTTGTGTCAATTTAATTTTAACATTAAATAAATATATATTAATGTCATTTTCCAACTAAAGTGGCTCCATGGGGTCCCCAAGTTGACCCATGGGTTGTATTGGTCGGCCTTGACTCATCCAATAGGAGTAGGACAAGTGTCATGCTCATCTCATATTATTAAAACATTATTTGTTCCTTAAACTACACTAATTACCTCTAATCGCGATTAAGAACTTAAAAGTTACTATTCACCAAAAAATTATTTTAATCTCATTGAACCACATTTTACTTCTTAATGACAACCATGTATGTCGGATTTTTGAAAATCAAATCACAGAAGTGGTAATATTTCATTTAAACGAAAGATCAGTTATTTAACTACCACTTAGTGGTTTCACTATTCATCAAAAATTGAAGTTTTTCAGAACAAGGCCAAAATTTCACCCTAAGCTATAATTGATATTCCGAATTCAAAAATGATGTATATTTTACAAAATTCCAAACATATAAGTTGCATTAATAAATTTTATAATTAATTCCCGCTGTTATGAAAAATAACGTGCTTTTAAGAAACAATTTATATCAAAAGATTGGCAATTGTTTATGTCGAATTTCAATGTTAAATTAATTCTAATGACCACCATTGGATAAAATGGTAAAAATATATTCTAATTATACTTTAAAACCACTAAATAGTATAATTTTTTACTATAAATTATTTTGATTCAAAAAGTTGTTTTTAAGTATTTTTCACTATTCATAAAAAATTAGAAGTTCTCAGAAAAATACCAAAAATTCAACATAGGCTAATTTCGATATTCCAAATCCAAAAATGAAGTCCATTTTGGTAAATAAAATTTATAAAATTTCAAAAAGTAGGTATTACTATTCACAACGGCTAATTTAATTAGTTGTGGTGTGTGTTAGAGCTCGAGGTTGCGTACAACACACGCTATTGCATTATTCGAAGGGAAACGTACCATGGAAGCTTGGGGTGTTATATTCTCCCCTCCTTCAATAAATTGTGTCCTCACAATTTGAAATTTTTCTTTGAAAATAAAAGGTTGAAAAGAGAAAATACCTTTGAGGAAAACCCACATCGGAAATAAGGTTAATAAATATATAACATTAAAAGAAAGCAAGATAAGTAAAAAGGTCACCCGATATAGCCCATTCTAGGATTATATGAAAATATGGATATGGAGGAGAAACAAACCATCAAGGTCTGATGGAGAGTTATAGAAAACAGGATTAGGAGAAAGTTTAACCATAAGAAAATCACAAACTTGTGATTGGTTAAACGGTCATTGAATCCCCAGTTGGAAAAGTTAACCGAAAGCATTTTTGTTTTAAGTTACCTTTTATAATGTTGAGGAATTTATTTAGGAGATTTACTAAGAACGTAAGGGAATATACATACTTGTTATGTATACTTTCATTCGTTAATACATTTTTACCACAAACCCAACTTTTACTCCAAATGGTAACGGAACTCAAAAATATTCTATTTATCCTAATTGTATAAGGTTCCAAATGTTAACACATACCATTTAGATTAGTAAAACTATTTTGTAACAAATAGGGACTTCCTATAGGCTAGTGGTTGGAAATAAAGGCTTGTCGCACTATGGTTGTGGGTTCGATTCCTGCAGCTTTGTCCGACGCGACGGGTTATTCCCCACCCTGCAGGTTGTCCTTTTCCTTAAACTATAGTATTATAATATTCCAAAAATAATCTTCAGAAATGCTTTAACCTTAAACAATACTATCCATGGTTCAAATTAATCCATTCCAACCTTAATAGTTATCCAAAATACCTCCGTCCAGACTTTGTCTAAAGGGTCTCTAAATTCCAAAATCAATTGTAACAACAGATTCCCCAAACAAAGAAAATTTTCTCTTATTGTCACATACTAAAAATATGATTACCTTAATCATATTAAAACCTTACTGAAATCAAAAAGTACTACAGTACAATCTTTATATATATCACATTATTCTTATAACCAGAATATAATCCTTGAGTCCAAAAGCACCAACACATTAATTATTCTCCTTCAACTGTAGTCATAGCATAAGATTGGCCTTGATCCCTTGGCCTTTTCTGAGGTAAGTTTCCTTGACGCTTAGGACATTCATTTGCATAATGCCCCATTTCCCTACAATTGTAGCATTCAACTTTGACAGCCTCTTTCTTTCTGAAGTGCCCAGATCAGTGTGAATCACTGAGAGGGGGAGGGGGTGAATCAGTGATCCCTTAAAACTTTTTACTAATTGATTCTTATCAATTAAAACTCTATGTCTGGTTAAAGCCTCGATCCACTCTTCTTGTGTCTCTCAACCTTTCCTCGAATAATGCTGTAAATATAAAGGTACTGGACACAAGGATTTACAAGGTTCGGCACCAAAGGCCTACGTCCTTTCCATGTTGGTTATACGCCCCAACATTGTTTCTTCCATTATAATCTGTTAATATTACAATGGTCGATACAACATCCCACTGTATCTCTCCTGAGTCCCACAGGAGGGTCTTTATACTGCGTCCCACAGTGTTACCAGAGTCCCACTGGCCTGCTCCAGAATCCCACTGAAGACTTCTTCCACCCTGAGTCTCACAGGAGGCTTCTCCTGGCTCCTCGAGTCACACGAGTATCTCTTCTTCACTTTAAGTTCTTCAAGTATTTTCAGCAGCCTGGGATAAAGACTGCTGGCCTTGCTCTGTACCTCTGATCACTTGAGTTGATGAACAGGTCTTCTCGTCTTGCTCAGGCTTTATCACCTTCTTCTAAGGATGACCTGGCTTCTCTCTTCAAGAATCTTCAACAGCCTCTGAAAAGGTCTGTTGGTCTTTCTCAGCAACTTCTGATCACTTCTGTTGATCAAGCTCTTCTTAATTACTGAAAACTCAGACAACTGATATCTCTAACTTCAGTCTGGCTTCAGTATGACTTCACATCAACTTCATGCACTGAGTGCATGACGACTCTACATCCTTATGCACTTACTGCATGGCCTTCTCAAATCTCTTCAAGAACTTCCGGTCTTGGTCAACTCAGATGCACACAACCAGATTTGTCTTTGTTCACGTGTGCATGTGCATGCATGCATGCATGCACTCTCCTCTTTCTCCTCTTGGTGCAATAAACCCACAAAGGGTGTAATCACTTCAAGCACACACCTTCCTTGAACTTCACACCCTTTGTTCAATTTGTTCACACACTTAAAAGTGTGTTATACCTTAGTGTGGAAGTCTTCCACTTCTTCTAAGTGTATACACTTCACTTAGTGCACCCACTAGGTTCGGCCAACTTGTTTCTTGTTTTCACACACACACTCAAGGTGTGTTCTTCAATTTTCATACGCAAGGTTCTCCACTTTTCACACAACTAGGTGTGGTCTTTGGCCTTATTCACTTACACACACTTAGCTACGGCCTATTCCACTTTCACACACTTCCTCTCGGCCTTTTTATCACTTCACACACAATGTGTGGTCTTCTTAGCACTTGGCACACACTTAAATGGCCATAGGGTGTTCTTGTTCTTCAAAATGTGCACCCACATAAGGCAACGACCTTCACTTGTTATTTTGCACAACCACCAAAGGCTATGGCCTTCACTATTTTTGCACACACTCAAGCTATCCTCGGCCTTCTTTTCAAATGCACACACACACAAAGTGTGGTGGTCTTCACTCTTCAAGAATGCACACACAAACGCACTAAGGTCTCGGGTCTTCTTTGGTGCACACCCACTGCAGCGTAGGGTTCCTTCACTTGACACACAAGCACAAACACTGCCACGACCCTTTTCTTCTTTTGTTAACCACACACGGCCTCGAGACTTCACTTCCTCTTCAAGGCGCGCAAGGTGTGAGTTCACCTCAGGTGTAGCTGGCCGCGTAAAGGTTCTGTCGCGCAAGCTCCTCAAAGGTGCAAGGCACCTCGGCCGCGCAAGCCTCAACAAACCACGAGGGCGCGCAAGATGCTTGCGCCTCGGGTCTTTCTACCGTGCAAGGGATAGGCGTGCAAGGATCTCCTCCTCCTCCTTCTTCTTGTCGCGCAAAGAGGTAGCGCGCAAGGGACTCAGCCACGCAAGTGGTATTTGCGCGGTGGCTTCAAAACTTCGCGAGACACATACGGCACTCACGGGACTTCGAGTTTTCAACAGATCAGCCAACTCAATGAGAGCCTCGAGCTCTCCTTATATAGGCAGAGGGATGCCTCTGTCCATCCGCATGATAAATCTCGAATCACCGAGGATTTCGGATCTTCAAGATTTTCTCCAAATCTTGTTTTCCTTCGCTGTTTCACGCGGATTTATCTTCCTCTTTCATTCCTCCTCGTGCATGCGATTTAGAACGCATGCACGGCCTCTGTTTTGGCCATCCCATGCAAAACACAAACACCACATGGCCTCGGCACCTTCAGTTTGCCTTCAGCCGAATCTCGAATTCTTCTTCTCATCACATGCACACTCATTTTAAGGCATGGTTGTGTTTGGTATGCTCAGACAATCCCAATGGACCCTTCGGCTCCTTCAAAGGTGGCTGGGAACTCGAAATAGGTCGTCGGGGAGGCCTTTGGTTCGAACGGAGCTCGCGGGTGGCAGCGGCCTGGCTTGAGGTTGAGGATGGATGGGGAGCCGTCGGATCGAAGATTTGGACGGCCGCGATCAGGATGGGCCGCGGCGGATTAGATGTGCGGCCGAGATCTGGCGCGCGATCAATCGTGCGGCCAGGATGCGCTCCCGGGGATTTTTCCGCGTCCCACATCGAATCGCCGAGCGGTTTTTCCGCGGTTTATCACCCAGCTGCTCCTAGAGACGGCCAGTTGAACTTCTCCCCTCTCGGTGCCGACCTGCGCCGAGTTCTCCCTGCGGGCGTGCTTTGCGCCCACCTCTGCTCCCTGCGGGCGCGCTCCTAGCGCCCACCATGCACTCCGGGCGCGCTCCTGCGCCCCTGCCGCGCGGGCGTGACACCCCTGCGTGGCCCTGCCTCCCTGGGCTTGCCCCACGGGTTCCCCCTTGGGCATGGCGTCTTAGGCCCACATGTGCCTTGGGGTTGAACCCTCAAGGTGTCCTCGGCTGGCCATATTTTTTGGAAAAGGCATGAATAAGGACTTTGTCAAATACAAAGTTCTCCTATGAGTATAAGCCAAATGCCAAGCCCTTCAAGCCTTCTTCCTCACATTGTTCATTTGAGAATTCCTCTGTACTTCTTCATGCTCTTCACTTAGGATATGGAATTCTCAAGGATCACTTCATCAATCAAACTCCTGAATCATTTATAATCTTCAATGGTCTTCATTGATCCAATCAGAGATCAAATTGGAACTTCTTCAAATTCACATGCACTAAGTGATAGTGCATGGACTTCATTCAACCACTTCATCCACTTAGTGATTGTGGATGGATCACTTTCATCTCCTCATGCATTGTGAAGACAATGCATGGAATTCTAACATTGTTGTGACTTTGTATCATCAGGATACAAGTTCTATGAACTTAAAGATTAGCTCAACAATCATCAGATATTATGATGCTCCATCATCATCAATTCTTCAAGTGGTGTAACTTTAGTATCATCTTGATACAAGTATTGAAACATTAAGATCAGTTCTACAATCGTCTGATATTCATAGAGAATGTTTCAACCACAACATCCTATGTCACTTAGTGAATCTCCTAAGTGACATGCCTCTAAGTACCATGGTCATTCTCCTTCATCACCATCACCATCACATCCTTTTTCATTCACATGTTGACATTCCTTGACATCCATTCATTCCATGACAACATCATGCCTCATTGACAACAAATGCAACACAGTGCATTTCAATCTCCCCCTTTGTATTTGTTGTCAATACACTACTTTTGCACATATGAATGGGTCAATATGTGTGCCAATATTTCTCCCCCTTATTGGCAATCAAATGCAAAGGTGTGGTGTGGTTCTCTTAAAAAAAATCACTTCCTCCCTTCGAATAGCATCTTCTTGAAAATCACTAAGAGAGGGATGATGTCACATGTTCTATTTAGCAAAGAACCTTTAGTAAATCATCTCTAAGTCTACTTGGGATAACCCGGTGTAGAAAACAAGAGTGATGTAACCAAGGTACTCAATGCTGTCCAATATTCACTATACATGTGAGATCATGCTTCAAGGGGCTTGAAATTTTTCAGATATAACAATGAATTTTCTAAATCCTGCACAACTTCACAAAACTCATTAGAAAGTTCAGGTGCAAAGATAAAGCTCCCCCTTTCATCAATTTGTCTTCAATCAATACTCCCCCTTAATTGTCATGATGAATACAATTAAGAATCAAGGGATGAAAGTATGATTGGAATTCCTTCAGCTTTTCTCAAGATGGTATTAAATCTCAGACTCCCATCTTCTACAGATTGGCTCCCCCTTAAGGGGTGCACTCCATTCTGTCCAAACCATCCTCCAGTTGAGAGTGATCATCATCTTCAATTCCCTGTAGTGTTAGCACATGTAAATACAAGTGATTAGGGAATAAGATGGAACCTCCTTGGTTCATCAATGTGAACAACAAGGTTGATAAGATTCTCTCAACCGAGATGTCCCATTTTCACCATTCTTCACACTTGCACATTTGATCTTCAATGATGTTTGTGCTGGTGTGGATCTCAACACATCTTCATGTGAAATCTTCTTCTTCCCTTTTGCCTTAGCAATTGCCAGAACTTCATCTTCCGCTCTCTGCAGATCTTTGGCAAGTTGCAACTGATTTGGCCATATGACTAACAAGTCATTTGGAAGTGGGGCCTCAGTTTTGGAAATTCCACATGGCTCTTTTGATACTTTCAAGCTACCTTTCTTAGGAAACTTGTTTTCAATCAATCCCTTCTGCTTCTTCTGGATTGATTGTCTGTTTGAGTCCAGTCTGCCTCTATATAATTTCATGGCTTGTTTACAAAGATCCATGATATGTCCTTTCTTTCCACAGTAGAAGCTTGTTTTCTTCTTGGTGGTCCTTCTGGATACATCGCCCTTCTTGGATTTAGACTCTAAGGTCTTCTCTTTCTTTTTCATAATCTTCTTGGGAGCATCTTCATCTTTCTTCTTCTTGCTTCCCAAGGATTCCATTTTAGCCAGGTTCAGTGATCTTCTCTTCTTTTTAGCTCTGGATATAGTTGGAGATTGACATGTATCTTTTTGACCACTTTTTCAATCATCCCAGATGTTGTCAAGTAATCCAAATCTATTTGCAGTAAACAGATGTCTCTGGACCTGTGGATGCTGCTTCTTTTCCTCTGGCTTTCTCCCCCTTGGCATGTGCTTCCTTTTTTCTTTGACATTCAGTGGATTGTACCAACAATCCTTTTCACAGTTCCCATACTTATTACAACACCAACACTGACCCTCAAATCTTGACCTCTTCAGTCCTTCTGATTGTTGGGTACTTTTCTTAACTTGCTGTGTTGTTTCAGGAGAGCATTCTTTCTTCACTGTCTTCATCCATACTTGTTTGGATTCATTCTTCCATCCTGCACTTTTAGTAGAAACACAATTAGAAGCATTAGTACAAGATGGGATGGATGGTACCTTCCTTTTAGAAGTTGTTGCCCTTTTATTAGAGGATGTCATTATCTTAGAATCATCCTTCTCAAATTTCACTTGAGTAGCAACATTTCTTCTTTCAGCTGACTAGGAGGCTTCAGCTTTGGGTGATTGCAGATTTTTCAATATCACCTTCAGTTCAAAGCATTTCATGTTGAGGGAGTTCTTCTCATCCTCAACCAATCTTAGCCTACCTTCCCAATTCTATTTCAGCTGTTCCATCTGGTCATCATGCACCCTCTTTATTTCATGCAATGAGTTTTCAAGCTCCTTCACCCTTTTGACTTTGTCTTCTAGTTGAGCATCTTTGACAACCATTGAAACTTTGTGCAATTTTTCCAGTGCATGGAAAACTTATTTGACCATTGTCTTAAAGAATTCTTTCTCAGAAAGGATTATTTGCAATTCTTCAACAGTGTCTTCATATCTTTCATTACAAAGAGAAACAGTTTCATCTTTAGCCTTCACCAGCTTTCTGAGAGTGTTGGTTATGCCAACCCTTTTAGCCAACTGATCTTCCATTGTATTGGCTTCTTCTTCTAGCTGTAATTTTTCTTCTTGAAGATCAAGGATTCATGTAGCTATACACATTGTCACTTCCTTGGGGACTGTCTTCTGAAGATATTCGATTTCACTTTGAAGATCTTTCATTGTTCCAACTTCATCACAGCTAGGACATGCTTTCTTCATCTTCTTGGCCTGTTTCTTCTTTCAATATTTCTGAGTCTTGGCAGATATCTCCATTTGAGGCTGGTTGCTCATTTCCTCAAATATGCACTTCATAAAGACTCCCTTGGATCTTTTAGAGGTAAACTTCCCTTTGATACCAATTGAAGTGCCCAGATCAGTGTGAATCACTGAGAGGGGGAGGGGGTGAATTAGTGATCCCTTAAAACTTTTTACTAATTGATTCTTATCAATTAAACCTCTATGGCTGGTTAAAGCCTCGATCCACTCTTCTTGTGTCTCTCAACCTTTCCTCGAATAATGCTGTAAATACAAAGGTACTGGACACAAGGATTTACACGGTTCGGTACTAAAGGCCTACGTCCTTGCCATGTTGGTTATACGCCCCAACATGGTTTCTTCCATTATAATCTGTTAGTATTACAATGGTCGATACAGCATCCCACTGTATCTCTCATGAGTCCCACAGGAGGGTCTTTATACTGTGTCCCATAGTGTTACCAGAGTCCCACTGGCCTGCTCCAGAATCCCACTGAAGACTTCTTCCACCCTGAGTCTCATAGGGGGCTTCTCCTGGCTCCTCGAGTCACACGAGTAGCTCTTCTTCACTTTAAGTTCTTCAAGTATCTTCAGCAACATGGGATAAAGACTGCTGGACTTTCTCTATACCTCTGATCACTTGAGTTGATGAACAGGTCTTCTCGTCTTTCTCAGGCTTTATCACCTTCTTCTAAGGATGACCTGGCTTCTCTCTTCAAGAATCTTCAACAGCCTCTGAAAAGGTCTGTTGGTCTTGCTCAGCAACTTCTGATCACTTCTGTTGATCAGGCTCTTCTTAATTACTAAAAACTCAGACAACTGATATCTCTAACTTTAGTCTGGCTTCAGTCTGACTTCACATCAACTTCATGCACTGAGTGCATGGAGACTCTGCATCCTTATGCACCGACTGCATGGCCTTCTCAAATCTCTTCAAGAACTTCCGGTCTTGGTCAACTCAGATGCACACTACCATATTTGTCTTTGTTCACGTGTGCATGTGCATGAATGCATGCATGCACTCTCCTCTTTCTCCTCTTGGTGCAATAATCCCACAAAGGGTGTAATCACTTCAAGCACACACCTTCCTTGAACTTCACACCCTTTGTTCAATTTGTTCACACACTTAAAAGTGTGTTATACTTTAGTGTGGAAGTCTTCCACTTCTTCTAAGTGTATACACTTCACATAGTACACCCACTAGGTTCGGCCAACTTGTTTCTTGTTTTCACACACACACTCAAGGTGTGTTCTTCAATTTTCATACACAAGGTTCTCCACTTTTCACACAACTAGGTGTGGTCTTTGGCCTTATTCACTTACACACACTTGGCTACGGCCTATTCCACTTGCACAAACTTCCTCTCAGCCTTTTTATCACTTCACACACAATGTGTGGTCTTCTTAGCACTTGTCACACACTTAAATGGCCATAGGGTGTTCTTGTTCTTCAAAATGTGCACCCACATAAGGCAACAACCTTCACTTGTTATTTTCCACAACCACCAAAGGCTACGGCCTTCACTATTTTTGCACACACTCAAGCTATCCTCAGCCTTATTTTCAAATGCACACACACACAAAGTGTGGTGGTCTTCACTCTTCAAGAATGAACACACAAACGCAATAAGGCCTCGGGTCTTCTTTGGTGCACACCCACTGCCGCGTAGGGTTCCTTCACTTGACCCACAAGCACAAACACTGCCACGACCCTTTTCTTCTTTTGTTAACCACACATGGCCTCAGGACTTCACTTCCTCTTCAAGGCGCGCAAGGTGTGAGTTCACCTCAGGTGTAGCTGGCCGCGCAAAGGTTCTGTCGCGAAAGCTCCTCAAAGGTGCAAGGCACCTCGGCCGCGCAAGCCTCAACAAACCACGAGGGCGCGCAAGATGCTTGCGCCTCGGGTCTTTCTGCCGTGTAAGGGATAGGCGCGCAAGGATCTCCTCCTCCTCCTTCTTCTTGTCGCGCAAAGAGGTAGCGTGCAAGGGACTCAGCCACGCAAGTGGTATTTGCGCGGTGGATTCAAAACTTCGCGAGGCACATACGGCACTCACGGGACTTAGAGTTTTCAACAGATCAGCCAACTCAATGAGAGCCTCGAGCTCTCCTTATATAGGCAGAGGGATGCCTCTGTCCATTCGCGTGATAAATCTCGAATCACCGAGGATTTCGGATCTTCAAGATTTTCTCCAAATCTTGTTTTCCTTCACTGTTTCACGCGGCTTTATCTTCCTCTTTCATTCCTCCTCGTGCATGCGATTTAGAATGCATGCACGACCTCTGTTTTGGCCATCCCATGCAAAACACAAACACCACATGGCCTCGGCACCTTTGGTTTGCCTTCAGCCGAATCTCGAATTCTTCTTCTCATCACATGCCAACTCATTTTAAGGCATGGTTGTGTTTGGTATGCTCAGACGATCCCAATGGACCCTTCGACTCCTTCAAAGGTGGCTGGGAACTCGAAATAGGTCGTCGGGGAGGCCTCTGGTTCGAACGGAGCTCGCGGGTGGCAACGGCCTGGCTTGAGGTTGAGGATGGACGGGGAGCCGTCAGATCGAAGATTTGGACGGCCGCGATCAGGATGGGCCGCGGCGGATTAGATGTGCGGCCGAGACCTGGC
Organism: Viscum album; assembly: GCA_963277665.1. NCBI lineage: Eukaryota > Viridiplantae > Streptophyta > Magnoliopsida > Santalales > Viscaceae > Viscum > Viscum album. The sequence goes on along the minus strand of OY728135.1, from coordinate 1,132,129,051 downwards.
GCGCGATCAATCGTGCGGCCAGGATGCGCTCCCGGGGATTTTTCTGCGTCCCACATCGAATCGCCGAGCGGTTTTGCCGTGGTTTATCACTCAGCCGCTCCCAGAGATGGCCAGTTGAACTTCTCCCCTCTCGGTGCCGACCTGCGCCGAGTTCTCCCTGCGGGCGCGCTTTGTGCCCACCTCTGCTCCCTGCGGGCGCGCTCCTAGCGCCCACCATGCACTCCGGGCGCGCTCCTAGCGCCCACCATGCACTCCGGGCGCGCTCCTGCGCCCCTGCCGCGCAGGCGTGACACCCCTGCGTGGCCCTGCCGCCCTGGGCTTTCCCCACGGGTTCCCCCTTGGGCGTGGCGCCTTAGGCCCACATGTGCCTTGGGGTTGAACCCTCAAGGTGTCCTCGGCTGGCCATATTTTTTGGCAAAGGCATGAATAAGGACTTTGTCAAATACAATGTTCTCCTATGAGTATAAGCCAAATGCCAAGCCCTTCAAGCCTTCTTCCTCACTTTGTTCATTTGAGAATTCCTCTGTACTTCTTCATGCTCTTCACTTAGGATATGGAATTCTCAAGGATCACTTCATCAATCAAACTCCTGAATCATTTATAATCTTCAATGTTCTTCATTTATCCAATCAGAGATCAAATTGGAACTTCTTCAAATTCACATGCACTAAGTGATAGTGCATGGACTTCATTCAACCACTTCATCCACTTAGTGATTGTGGATGGATCACTTTCATCTCCTCATGCATTGTGAAGACAATGCATCGACTTCTAACATTGTTGTGACTTTGTATCATCAGGATACAAGTTCTATGAACTTAAAGATTAGCTCAACAATCATCAGATATTATGATGCTCCATCATCATCAATTATTCAAGTGGTGTAACTTTAGTATCATCTTGATACAAGTATTGAAACATTAAGATCAGTTCTACAATCTTCTGATATTCATAGAGAATGTTTCAACCACAACATCCTATGTCACATAGTGAATCTCCTAAGTGACATGCCTCTAAGTACCATGGTCATTCTTTTTCATCACCATCACCATCACATCCTTTGTCATTCACATCTTGACATTCCTTGACATCCATTCATTCCATGACAACATCATGCCTCATTTACAACAAATGCAACACAGTGAATTTCACTTTCCCTTGCAATCACGAGCCTGGTGACCCTTTTCTCCACATTTATAACAAACTCCCATTCCTTTTAGGCATGTACCAAGGTGATTATTCCCACAATTATCACATAATGGAAAATCCTTCTTTCCCTTTTTCCCTTTATCTGTCTCTTGTTCCACCGTTCTCTTCTTCTCTTTCTTTACTTTGTTGTCATAAGACTTAGAGAATTCCTTTTCTGTCTTGATAGCACACGAGGCAATATCTTCGTATGATGAGAAGGATTGTGATACTAAAGATCGACGGAGAAATGGTTTTAACCTATCAAAGAAACGATCAATCTTACTCCTTGGGTTACGTATATAATCGGCAGCATACCTCGCTAACCTTGTAAAGTTAGCCTCATACTTTGTGACATTCTCATCCTCCTTCTGCCTCAGACTCAGATATTGCCTTTCCATATCTGCTCGATGGTCACGAGGAAAGTATTTTTCTAAGAAAAGCTCTTTGAACTCCCTCCATTCCATATTTGATACTTCATCATCTTCCTTCATGTTTTGAATCAATGACCACCATTGATCAGCATCTCTAGTGAGGCGGTAAACTGCCATGATAACCTTTTCCCTTTCACTACTCCCCAAAGCCTGAAATATTTTCTATAGGGAATTTATCCATTGCTTGGCTAGTAAGGGATTTGTACTCCCATTGAACGTTGGTGGTTGTTGCCTCATGAATCAATCTAACATTGATCCTCCACGCTGTGGATCAGGGTGCTCCATACGGGTAAGGTTATTATTCATAACCTGAGTAAGTTGTCCCAGTATGGTGATTAGCTGATCGACACCAGTTTCATCACCAGCCCCACTATAATTATCTTGAGCAGGAGGGAAATCCCTACAAGTAGTGCGTGCATTGATACAGTTTCCATTTCTTCCACTAGGTGCCATTTCTAAACAATGGCACAAACTAGATGAGTTTATGAATCAAAATACATAATCCCATACTTATAAAACACTTAACATAAATTGAACTATTTATGGATATAATCCATAATCATAAAAATCTTTTCTTTGAGGAAGTATATACTCATAAACCCCACATAATGATTTGTAATGAAAATGAGAGTTATCCTTAGCATATCCCCCGGGAGTGTCGTAACCAAGAGTGCAGCAAGGCCCTTTGTCGTGCACTAGTTCCCGTTCGAGTCTAGCTCAAATCGGTGTTTTCGGGTTTTACCCCAAGGTACATCTATGCCAGAGCCGCCTCTACTTGCTCGTATCCAGACAGGGATGTATTTCTCGGAAAACTCACAAAATCTCTACAATAAAAAAATTCTAGGATGTTCTTCTATACTAATCCTCAAAGTCTATCTTCGGGCTATGTGCTCTAATCAGAGTTTATCTAAATCCAGCTTCCAAGGTTAGTACTAAACTGCCTCTGATACCAACTGTAATGCCCCGACCCCAGATACCCAGAGCCGGTGCATTACTTCGTAACATTGGCATGATCACAAAAGATCAAGTCTCGAAAGACTGATTAGTTTAGTAGCCTTAGAAACACTAGATACATTCATAAATGTTACATTACATCACAAAGTGAAAAACTATAATAACATAGTCTCCATAGTCCACACTTCTATCCTCTTCAGACTATCCCTACAGGTCGTTCATAAAATACTTCTTCACATCCTGGAAAATATTAAAACATTGAAAGGGGTGAGCTCAGATGCTCAGTAAGGTTAACAATATAGCGGATGCTTTCATAAATAAACATTAACATTTAAGGCAATGTATAACTAAAACAAAAGCCTTTTAAACTTGAACTTCAACATAATATGGAAAAAGTAAAATGAGATAATGCCATTCACTTCTTCACATGGATATTCTACTGGTCGAATAATCACATGAAATATCAATAAACAGTTTCATAATGATGGAATGCATAATGACAGACTATCATAACCACGTAGTCAAGGCCTCGTGCCAAGACCACAAATAAGATTTTGTCAAGGCCTCGTGCCAAGACACTAGTTTGTCTCATGAGACATGCCGATGCATCGAGGAGCTATAGCGGGCTCCACCCATCACTTATTAAGTCCAATGCATTCCTCATATGAATAGGTTTAAACATATCATAAACCATAACATAATCGTATCACATAAAACATGCATAAAGGAAACATAACATTTCCAAATTTCAATCACAAGATATAAATACAACACATTGATATAATAAAAACGCTTTCAAAACCATTTTCAGTAAAATAAAGGAAAGTTAAAACTTTGTATTTATTTTTCATTAAAAAAAATGATGGCTTGTAGAGGAAGCCGAAACTCAAATAATGGTCACAGCGGTGGAGAAGTCGTTGTCTCCGCATAAGTACAGAAAGGAAAACATTCCCTTTTTGTCGTTTTGTAAAACGCTTCGTATAAAAAAAATTCCTTTTGAATAAACGTAAAAGTCAAATGGGTTTATACACCGTATAAAAGAATGTTTTGTATAAAACCAAATATGCCTCAATGAAAGGGGATTGAGACGAAGTCCTTAAAAAGATCATTTTTTTAAATAAAGTACATCTATAATGTGTATTCACTATAATTACACATAAATAATGTAAAAATACAATATAGGACATAATAATATCATGACATAATTTGAAAGTAGGAGATTAACCCAAAGAATAGAAATTGGGTTAAGAAGTTCCCTTACCTTGCGTCCTGTTCTGACTCGACCGTTCTTCAACCTCCTGAATAATAAAATAGAGTTAATTACTATTTACATAAGAACCTTTTTCATGTTTATTATTCCTTTTATATCCCTTATTACCATGTTATGAACATTATGTAATTATTTAATTTAATAACGGTCGTTTTTTCGATCTTTGGTACTTGAGTCAAAAATAAACTTCTTATAATTACAAGTTGTTCATGTGGTGAAATATACATTATATCCAGAATTATATTCATGATTTAGATATCATATATATCATATATACAGTATATACATTCATTCATAATGCCACGTAACATTTAGAGGTAAGAAATGAAATGCACCGTTCATGGAGACGGTAAGCCGTACGTACGCATGAACGCTACTTTCATTTCTATTTTGTATTTAATGGAATGAAATCATAATGATATAAATTTATAATATAATTACAGTATAATATAGTGTATAATTCCATTTAATCCATCCTTTATACATCCCACATATGGCATTAACGATTCAAATCACTTTGAGGGGGCGATAGTCCGCACTTCCTAAAATGAAATTATCGCGGTTTACCCATAATGGAAATCATAAAGTATGCCATAAATGAGAAATACAGAGGCATAAGTAAAACATAAACACATTATATATCATATATAAATATAGTGACATCTTAATGTCCACCTTTGAATTGGTATATGAGTGTTGAACAATCATCGTTTTGTGAGGCAGAAATTCGCCATCCACAGAAACCGTATGTTCTTTAACCATTAGATGTAGGTGTGTGTAAGTGTAGCTCGAATCCTTCTTATAAAAACATCCTAGTATATTTAGGATACTGGTGTTGTTACAAAAGTAATGAATAAAAAGAGTTTAGGGGGTTGGAGAAGAAAAATAAACCAAAACAACATTAGAGACGACATTACCTCAAAATCAGGTAACTCATTTTGATTTGAGCCAAAGGCTTCCTTGAGAAGAGTTCTGCCCAAAGTGAGGCTTCTAGGAGTAAGAGAGGGAAGTTGGGAGAGTATTTTGGCAGATTTTTGCCGAGCCAAATGGCTTGAAAGTATAAATGAGGTGGGAGAGGTGGGGGCCTTTTATAAGTGGATAGGAGGGGCTCTTTTGGAAAGATTGAAATGTTACATTATTACACAATGATTTTCGGATTCTAAAGGTCCCACACTTATATAATTCGTGGATAAGGTGATAAGGGTTCGAAATATACCCATCCAATAGTCTTTGGAAAAGTTTAAGCCTTGGATTTTGCATTATCTTTTCATTTTATTAAAATCGTGAAATAATGAGGTCATCGCTGCATCATAATGATGTCATAAATAATTTAATTTAGTTAATGTCTAAAAATTATAAAAAAAATACTATGATGTAGGAAATCTTCTTATCTTTCTAATGAATATTTATAGTCAAACTTTGGACTAGTATAACCCCACTTAAAAACTGTTTTAGTAAAATAACTCATGTTTGTGTCAATTTAATTTTAACATTAAATAAATATATATTAATCTCATTTTCCAACTAAAGTGGCGCCATTTGGTCCCCAAGTTGACCCATGGGTTTTATTGGTCGGCCATGACTTATCCAATAGGAGTAGGACAAGTGTCATGCTCATCTCATATTATTAAAACATTATTTGTACCTTAAACTACACTAATTACCTCTAATCGCGATTAAGAACTTAAAAGTTACTATTCACCAAAAAATTATTTTAATCTCATTGAACCACATTTTACTTCTTAATGAAAACCATGTATGTCGGATTTTTGAAAATCAAATCACAGAAGTGGTAATATTTCATTTAAACGAAAGATCAGTTATTTAACTACCACTTAGTGGTTTCACTATTCATCAAAAATTGAAGTTTTTCAGAACAAGGCCAAAATTTCACCCTAAGCTATAATTGATATTTAGAATTCAAAAATGATTACTATTTTACAAAATTCCAAACATATAAGTTGCATTAATTAATTTTATAATTAATTCCCGCTGTTACGACAAATAACGTGTTTTTAAGAAACAATTTATATCAAAAGATTGTCAATTGTTTATGTCCAATTTCAATGTTAAATTAATTCTAATGACCACCATTGGATAAAATGGTAAAAATATATTCTAATTATAGTTTAAAACCACTAAATAGTATAATTTTTCACTATAAATTATTTTGATTTAAAAAGTTGTTTTAAAGTATTTTTTACTATTCATAAAAAATTAGAAGTTCTCAAAAAAATACCAAAAATTCAACATAGGATAATTTCGATATTCTGAATCCAAAAATGAAGTCCATTTTGATAAATAAAATTTATAAAATTTCAAAAAGTAGGTATTACTATTCACAACGGCTAGTTTAATTAGTTGTGGTGTGTGTTAGAGCTCGAGGTTGCGTACAACACACGCTATTGCATTATTCGAAGGGAAACGTACCGTGGAAGCTTGGGGTGTTACATTCTCCCCTCCTTCAATAAATTGCGTCCTCGCAATTTGAAATTTTTATTTGAAAATAAAAGGTTGAAAAGAGAAAATACCTTTGAGGAAAACCCACATCGGAAATAAGGTTAATAAATATATAACATTAAAAGAAAGCAAGATAAGTACAAAGGTCACCCGATATAGCCCATTCAAGGATTCTATGAAAATATGGATATGGAGGAGAAACAAACCATCAAGGTCTGATGGAGAGTTATAGAAAATAGGATTAGGAGAAAGTTTAACCACAAGAAAATCACAAACTTGTGATTGGTTAAACGGTCATTGAATCCCCAGTTGGAAAAGTTAACCGAAAACATTTTTGTTTTAAGTTACCTTTTATAATGTTGAGGAATTTATTTAGGAGATTTACTAAGAACGTAAGGGAATATACATACTTGTTATGTATACTTTCATTCGTTAATAAATTTTTACCACAAACCCAACTTTTACTCCAAATGGTAAAGGAACTCAAAAATATTCTATTTATCATAATTGTATAAGGTTCCAAATGTTAACAAATACCATTTAGATTAGTAAAACTATTTTGTAATAACCAGGGACTTCCCCTAGGCTAGTGGTAGGAAATAAAGGCTTGTCGCACTATGGTTGTGGGTTCGATTCCTGCAGCGCTGTCCGACGCGACGGGTTATTCCCCACCCTGCAGGTTGTCCTTTTCCTAAAACTATAGTATTATAATATTCCAAAAATAATCTTCAGAAATGCTTTAACCTTAAACAATACTATCCATGGTTCATCTTAATCCATTCCAACCTTAATAGTTATCCAAAATACCTCCGTCCAGACTTTCTCTAAAAGGTCTCTAAATTCCAAAATCAATTATAACATCAGATTCCCCAAACAAAGAAATGTTTCTCTTATTGTCACATACTAAAAATATGATTACCTTAATCATATTAAAACCTTACTGAAATCAAAAAGTACTGCATTACAATCTTTATATATATCACATTATTCTTATAACCAGAATATAATCCTTGAGTCCAAAAGCACCAATACATTAATTATTCTGCTTCAACTGTAGTCACAGCATAAGATTGACCTTGATCCCTTGGCCTTTTCTGAGGTAAGTTTCCTTGACTCTTAGGACATTCATTTGCATAATGCCCCATTTCCCTGCAATTGTAGCATTCAACTTTGACAACCTCTTTCTTTCCCTTGCAATCATGAGCATGGTGACCCTTTTCTCCACATTTATAACAAACTCCCATTCCTTTTAGGCACGTACCAAGGTGATTCTTCCTACAATTATCACATAATGGAAAATCCTTATTTACCTTTTTCCCTTTATCTGTCTCTTGTTCCACCGTTCTCTTCTTCTCTTGCTTTACTTTGTTGTCATAAGACTTAGAGAATTCATTTTCTGTCTTGATAGCACACGAGACAATATCTTCGTATGATGAGAAGGATTGTGATACTAAAGATCGACGGAGAAATGGTTTTAACCCATCAATGAAACGATCAATCTTACTCCTTGGGTTACGTATATAATCGGCAGCATGCCTCGCTAACCTTGTAAAGTTATCCTCATACTTTGTGACATTCTCATCCTCCTTCAACCTCATACTCAGAAATTGCCTTTCCATATCTGCTCGATGGTCACGAGGAAAGTATTTTTCTAAGAAAAGCTCTTTGAACTCCCTCCATCCCATATTTGACACTTCATCATCTTCCTTCATGTTTTGAATCAATGACCACCATTAATCAGCATCTCCAGTGAGGCGGTAAACTGCCATGATAACTTTTTCCCTTTCACTGCTCCCCAAAGCCTGAAATATTTTCTCTAGGGAATTTATCCATTTCTCGGCTACTAAGGGATTTGTACTCCCATTGAACGTTGGTTGTTTTTGCCTCATGAATTGATCTAACATTGATCCTCCACGCTGTGGATCAGGGTGCTCCATATGGGTAAGGTTATTATTCATAACCTGAGTAATTTGTCCCAGTATGGTGATTAGCTGATCGGCACCAGTTTCATCACCAGCCCCACTATAATTATCTTGAGCAGGAGGGCAATCCCTACATGGAGTGCGTGCATTGATACGGTTTCCATTTCTTCCACTAGGTGCCATTTCTAAACAATGGCATAAACTAGATCAGTTTATGAATCAAAATACATAATCCCATACTTATAAAACACTTAACATAAATTGAACTATTTATGGATATAATCCATAATCATAAAAATGTTTTCTTTGAGGAAGTATATACTCATAAACCCCTCATAATGATTTGTAAAGAAAATTAGAGTTATCCTAAGCATATCCCACGGGAGTGTTGTAACCAAGAGTGCAGCAAGGACCGTTGTCGTGCACCAGTTTCCATTCTAGTCTAGCTCAAAGCGGTGTTTTCAGGTTTTACCCCTAGGTAAATCTGTGCCAGAGCCGCCTCTACTTGCTCGTATCCAGACAGGGATGTATTGCTCGGAAAACTCACAAAATCTATACAATAACAAAATTCTAGGAAGTTCTTCTATACCAATCCCCAAAGTCTATCTTTGTGCTATGTCCTCTAATCAGAGTTTATCTAAATCTAGCTTCCAAGGTTAGTACTAAACTGCCTTTGATACCAACTGTAACGCCCCGACCCCAGCTACCCACAGCCGGTGCATTACTTCGTAACATTGGCATGATCACAAAAGATCAAGTCTCGAAAGACCGATTAGTTTAGTAGCCTTGGAAACACTAGATACATTCATAAATGATACATTACATCACAAAGTGAAAAACTATAATAACATAGTCTCCATAGTCCACACTTCTATCCTCTTCGGACTATCCCTACAGGTCTTTCATAAAATACTTCTTCACATCCTGGAAAATATTAAAACATTGAAAGGGGTGAGCTCGGATGCTCAGTAAGGTTAACAATATAGCATAAGTTTTCATAAATAAACATTAACATTTAAGGCAAAGTATAACTAAAACAAAAGCCTTTTAAACTTGAACTTCAACATTATATGGCAAAAGTAAAATGAGATAATTCCATTCACTTCTTCACATGGATATTCTACTGGTCGAATAATCACATGCAATATCAATAACCACTTTCATAATGATGGAATGCATAATGCCAGACTATCATAACCACGTAGTCAAGGCCTCGTGCCAAGACCACAAATAAGATTTTGTCAAGGCCTCGTGCCAAGACACTAGTTTGTCTCATGAGACATGCCGATGCATCGAGGAGCTATAGCGGGCTCCACCCATCACTTATTAAGTCCAATGCATTCCTCATATGAATAGGTTTAAACATATCATAAACCATAACATAATCGTATCACATAAAACATGCATAAAGGAAACATAACATTTCCAAATTTCAATCACAAGATATAAATACAACACATTGATATAATAAAAACGCTTTCAAAACCATTTTCAGTAAAATAAAGGAAAGTTAAAACTTTGTATTTATTTTTCATTAAAAAAAATGATGGCTTGTAGAGGAAGCCGAAACTCAAATAATGGTCACAGCGGTGGAGAAGTCGTTGTCTCCGCATAAGTACGGAAAGGAAAACATTCCCTTTTTGTCGTTTTGTAAAACGCTTCGTATAAAAAAAATTCCTTTTGAATAAACGTAAAAGTCAAATGGGTTTATACACCGTATAAAAGAATGTTTTGTATAAAACCAAATATGCCTCAATGAAAGGGGATTGAGACGAAGTCCTTAAAAAGATCATTTTTTTAAATAAAGTACATCTATAATGTGTATTCACTATAATTACACATAAATAATGTAAAAATACAATATAGGACATAATAATATCATGACATAATTTGAAAGTAGGAGATTAACCCAAAGAATAGAAATTGGGTTAAGAAGTTCCCTTACCTTGCGTCCTGTTCTGACTCGACCGTTCTTTAACCTCCTGAATAATAAAATAGAGTTAATTACTATTTACATAAGAACCTTTTTCATGTTTATTATTCCTTTTATATCCCTTATTACCATGTTATGAACATTATGTAATTATTTAATTTAATAACGGTCGTTTTGTCGATCTTTGGTACTTGAGTCAAAAATAAACTTCTTATAATTACAAGTTGTTCATGTGGTGAAATATACATTATATCCAGAATTATATTCATGATTTAGATATCATATATATCATATATACAGTATATACATTCATTCATAATGCCACGTAACATTTAGAGGTAAGAAATGAAATGCACCGTTCATGGAGACGGTAAGCCGTACGTACGCATGAACGCTACTTTCATTTCTATTTTGTATTTAATGGAATGAAATCATAATGATATAAATTTATAATATAATTACAGTATAATATAGTGTATAATTCCATTTAATCCATCCTTTATACATCCCACATATGGCATTAACGATTCAAATCACTTTGAGGGGGCGATAGTCCGCACTTCCTAAAATGAAATTATCGCGGTTTACCCATAATGGAAATCATAAAGTATGCCATAAATGAGAAATACAGAGGCATAAGTAAAACATAAACACATTATATATCATATATAAATATAGTGACATCTTAATGTCCACCTTTGAATGTGGTATATGAGTGTTGAACAATCATCGTTTTGTGAGGCAGAAATTCGCCATCCACAGAAACCGTATGTTCTTTAACCATTAGATGTAGGTGTGTGTAAGTGTAGCTCGAATCCTTCTTATAAAAACATCCTAGTATATTTAGGATACTGGTGTTGTTACAAAAGTAATGAATAAAAAGAGTTTAGGGGGTTGGAGAAGAAAAATAAACCAAAACAACATTAGAGACGACATTACCTCAAAATCAGGTAACTCATTTTGATTTGAGCCAAAGGCTTCCTTGAGAAGAGTTCTGCCCAAAGTGAGGCTTCTAGGAGTAAGAGGGGGAAGTTGGGAGAGTATTTTGGCAGATTTTTGCCGAGCCAAATGGCTTGAAAGTATAAATGAGGTGGGAGAGGTGGGGGCCTTTTATAAGTGGATAGGAGGGGCTCTTTTGGAAAGATTGAAATGTTACATTATTACAGAATGATTTTCGGATTCTAAAGGTCACAGACTTATATAATTCGTGGATAAGGTGATAAGGGTTCGAAATATACCCATCCAATAGTCTTTGGAAAAGTTTAAGCCTTGGATTTTGCATTATCTTTTCATTTTATTAAAATCGTGAAATAATGAGGTCATCGCTGCATCATAATGATGTCATAAATAATTTAATTTAGTTAATGTCTAAAAATTATAAAAAAAATACTATGATGTAGGAAATCTTCTTATCTTTCTAATGAATATTTATAGTCAAACTTTGGACTTGTATAACCCCACTTAAAAACTGTTTTAGTAAAATAACTCATGTTTGTGTCAATTTAATTTTAACATTAAATAAATATATATTAATCTCATTTTCCAACTAAAGTGGCGCCATTTGGTCCCCAAGTTGACCCATGGGTTTTATTGGTCGGCCATGACTTATCCAATAGGAGTAGGACAAGTGTCATGCTCATCTCATATTATTAAAACATTATTTGTACCTTAAACTACACTAATTACCTCTAATGGCGATTAAGAACTTAAAAGTTACTATTCACCAAAAAATTATTTTAATCTCATTGAACCACATTTTACTTCTTAATGAAAACCATGTATGTCAGATTTTTGAAAATCAAATCACAGAAGTGGTAATATTTCATTTAAACGAAAGATCAGTTATTTAACTACCACTTAGTGGTTTCACTATTCATCAAAAATTGAAGTTTTTCAGAACAAGGCCAAAATTTCACCCTAAGCTATAATTGATATTTAGAATTCAAAAATGATTACTATTTTACAAAATTCCAAACATATAAGTTGCATTAATTAATTTTATAATTAATTCCCGCTGTTACGACAAATAACGTGTTTTTAAGAAACAATTTATATCAAAAGATTGTCAATTGTTTATGTCCAATTTCAATGTTAAATTAATTCTAATGACCACCATTGGATAAAATGGTAAAAATATATTCTAATTATACTTTAAAACCACTAAATAGTATAATTTTTCACTATAAATTATTTTGATTTAAAAAGTTGTTTTTAAGTATTTTTTACTATTCATAAAAAATTAGAAGTTCTCAAAAAAATACCAAAAATTCAACATAGGATAATTTCGATATTCTGAATCCAAAAATGAAGTCCATTTTGATAAATAAAATTTATAAAATTTCAAAAAGTAGGTATTACTATTCACAACGGCTAGTTTAATTAGTTGTGGTGTGTGTTAGAGCTCGAGGTTGCGTACAACACACGCTATTGCATTATTCGAAGGGAAACGTACCGTGGAAGCTTGGGGTGTTACATTCTCCCCTCCTTCAATAAATTGCGTCCTCGCAATTTGAAATTTTTCTTTGAAAATAAAAGGTTGAAAAGAGAAAATACCTTTGAGGAAAACCCACATCGGAAATAAGGTTAATAAATATATAACATTAAAAGAAAGCAAGATAAGTACAAAGGTCACCCGATATAGCCCATTCAAGGATTCTATGAAAATATGGATATGGAGGAGAAACAAACCATCAAGGTCTGATGGAGAGTTATAGAAAATAGGATTAGGAGAAAGTTTAACCACAAGAAAATCACAAACTTGTGATTGGTTAAACGGTCATTGAATCCCCAGTTGTAAAAGTTAACCGAAAACATTTTTGTTTTAAGTTACCTTTTATAATGTTGAGGAATTTATTTAGGAGATTTACTAAGAACGTAAGGGAATATACATACTTGTTATGTATACTTTCATTCGTTAATAAATTTTTACCACAAACCCAACTTTTACTCCAAATGGTAAAGGAACTCAAAAATATTCTATTTATCATAATTGTATAAGGTTCCAAATGTTAACACATACCATTTAGATTAGTAAAACTATTTTGTAATAACCAGGGACTTCCCCTAGGCTAGTGGTAGGAAATAAAGGCTTGTCGCACTATGGTTGTGGGTTCGATTCCTGCAGCTTTGTCCGACGCGACGGGTTATTCCCCACCCTGCAGGTTGTCCTTTTCCTAAAACTATAGTATTATAATATTCCAAAAATAATCTTCAGAAATTCTTTAACCTTAAACAATACTATCCATGGTTCATCTTAATCCATTCCAACCTTAATAGTTATCCAAAATACCTCCGTCCAGACTTTCTCTAAAAGGTCTCTAAATTCCAAAATCAATTATAACATCAGATTCCCCAAACAAAGAAATGTTTCTCTTATTGTCACATACTAAAAATATGATTACCTTAATCATATTAAAACCTTACTGAAATCAAAAAGTACTGCAGTACAATCTTTATATATATCACATTATTCTTATAACCAGAATATAATCCTTGAGTCCAAAAGCACCAATACATTAATTATTCTGCTTCAACTGTAGTCACAGCATAAGATTGACCTTGATCCCTTGGCCTTTTCTGAGGTAAGTTTCCTTGACGCTTAGGACATTCATTTGCATAATGCCCCATTTCCCTGCAATTGTAGCATTCAACTTTGACAACCTCTTTCTTTCCCTTGCAATCATGAGCATGGTGACCCTTTTCTCCACATTTATAACAAACTCCCATTCCTTTTAGGCACGTACCAAGGTGATTCTTCCTACAATTATCACATAATGGAAAATCCTTATTTCCCTTTTTCCCTTTATCTGTCTCTTGTTCCACCGTTCTCTTCTTCTCTTGCTTTACTTTGTTGTCATAAGACTTAGAGAATTCCTTTTCTGTCTTGATAGCACACGAGACAATATCTTCGTATGATGAGAAGGATTGTGATACTAAAGATCGACGGAGAAATGGTTTTAACCCATCAATGAAACGATCAATCTTACTCCTTGGGTTACGTATATAATCGGCAGCATGCCTCGCTAACCTTGTAATGTTATCCTCATACTTTGTGACATTCTCATCCTCCTTCAACCTCATACTCAGAAATTGCCTTTCCATATCTGCTCGATGGTCACGAGGAAAGTATTTTTCTAAGAAAAGCACTTTGAACTCCCTCCATCCCATATTTGACACTTCATCATCTTCCTTCATGTTTTGAATCAATGACCACCATTAATCAGCATCTCCAGTGAGGCGGTAAACTGCCATGATAACCTTTTCCCTTTCACTGCTCCCCAAAGCCTGAAATATTTTCTCTAGGGAATTTATCCATTGCTCGGCTAGTAAGGGATTTGTACTCCCATTGAACGTTGGTGGTTGTTGCCTCATGAATCAATCTAACATTGATCCTCCACGCTGTGGATCAGGGTGCTCCATACGGGTAAGGTTATTATTCATAACCTGAGTAAGTTGTCCCAGTATGGTGATTAGCTGATCGACACCAGTTTCATCACCAGCCCCACTATAATTATCTTGAGCAGGAGGGAAATCCCTACAAGTAGTGCGTGCATTGATACAGTTTCCATTTCTTCCACTAGGTGCCATTTCTAAACAATGGCACAAACTAGATGAGTTTATGAATCAAAATACATAATCCCATACTTATAAAACACTTAACATAAATTGAACTATTTATGGATATAATCCATAATCATAAAAATGTTTTCTTTGAGGAAGTATATACTCATAAACCCCTCATAATGATTTGTAATGAAAATGAGAGTTATCCTTAGCATATCCCTCGGGAGTGTCGTAACCAAGAGTGCAGCAAGGCCCTTTGTCGTGCACTAGTTCCCGTTCGAGTCTAGCTCAAATCGGTGTTTTCGGGTTTTACCCCAAGGTACATCTATGTCAGAGCCGCCTCTACTTGCTCGTATCCAGACAGGGATGTATTTCTCGGAAAACTCACAAAATCTCTACAATAAAAAAATTCTAGGATGTTCTTCTATACTAATCCTCAAAGTCTATCTTCGGGCTATGTGCTCTAATCAGAGTTTATCTAAATCTAGCTTCCAAGGTTAGTACTAAACTGCCTCTGATACCAACTGTAATGCCCCGACCCCAGATACCCAGAGCCGGTGCATTACTTCGTAACATTGGCATGATCACAAAAGATCAAGTCTCGAAAGACTGATTAGTTTAGTAGCCTTGGAAACACTAGATACATTCATAAATGTTACATTACATCACAAAGTGAAAAACTATAATAACATAGTCTCCATAGTCCACACTTCTATCCTCTTCAGACTATCCCTACAGGTCGTTCATAAAATACTTCTTCACATCCTGGAAAATATTAAAACATTGAAAGGGGTGAGCTCAGATGCTCAGTAAGGTTAACAATATAGCGGATGCTTTCATAAATAAACATTAACATTTAAGGCAATGTATAACTAAAACAAAAGCCTTTTAAACTTGAACTTCAACATAATATGGGAAAAGTAAAATGAGATAATGCCATTCACTTCTTCACATGGATATTCTACTGGTCGAATAATCACATGAAATATCAATAAACAGTTTCATAATGATGGAATGCATAATGCCAGACTATCATAACCACGTAGTCAAGGCCTCGTGCCAAGACCACAAATAAGATTTTGTCAAGGCCTCGTGCCAAGACACTAGTTTGTCTCATGAGACATGCCGATGCATCGAGGAGCTATAGCGGGATCCACCCATCACTTATTAAGTCTAATGCATTCCTCATATGAATAGGTTTAAACATATCATAAACCATAACATAATCGTATCACATAAAACATGCATAAAGGAAACATAACATTTCCAAATTTCAATCACAAGATATAAATACAACACATTGATATAATAAAAACGCTTTCAAAACCATTTTCAGTAAAATAAAGGAAAGTTAAAACTTTGTATTTATTTTTCATTAAAAAAAATGATGGCTTGTAGAGGAAGCCGAAACTCAAATAATGGTCACAGCGGTGGAGAAGTCGTTGTCTCCGCATAAGTACGGAAAGGAAAACATTCCCTTTGTGTCGTTTTGTAAAACGCTTCGTATAAAAAAAATTCCTTTTGAATAAACGTAAAAGTCAAATGGGTTTATACACCGTATAAAAGAATGTTTTGTATAAAACCAAATATGCCTCAATGAAAGGGGATTGAGACGAAGTCCTTAAAAAGATCATTTTTTTAAATAAAGTACATCTATAATGTGTATTCACTATAATTACACATAAATAATGTAAAAATACAATATAGGACATAATAATATCATGACATAATTTGAAAGTAGGAGATTAACCCAAAGAATAGAAATTGGGTTAAGAAGTTCCCTTACCTTGCGTCCTGTTCTGACTCGACCGTTCTTTAACCTCCTGAATAATAAAATAGAGTTAATTACTATTTACATAAGAACCTTTTTCATGTTTATTATTCCTTTTATATCCCTTATTACCATGTTATTAACATTATGTAATTATTTAATTTAATAACGGTCGTTTTGTCGATCTTTGGTACTTGAGTCAAAAATAAACTTCTTATAATTACAAGTTGTTCATGTGGTGAAATATACATTATATCCAGAATTATATTCATGATTTAGATATCATATATATCATATATACAGTATATACATTCATTCATAATGCCACGTAACATTTAGAGGTAAGAAATGAAATGCACCGTTCATGGAGACGGTAAGCCGTACGTACGCATGAACGCTACTTTCATTTCTATTTTGTATTTAATGGAATGAAATCATAATGATATAAATTTATAATATAATTACAGTATAATATAGTGTATAATTCCATTTAATCCATCCTTTATACATCCCACATATGGCATTAACGATTCAAATCACTTTGAGGGGGCGATAGTCCGCACTTCCTAAAATGAAATTATCGCGGTTTACCCATAATGGAAATCATAAAGTATGCCATAAATGAGAAATATAGAGGCATAAGTAAAACATAAACACATTATATATCATATATAAATATAGTGACATCTTAATGTCCACCTTTGAATGTGGTATATGAGTGTTGAACAATCATCGTTTTGTGAGGCAGAAATTCGCCATCCACAGAAACCGTATGTTCTTTAACCATTAGATGTAGGTGTGTGTAAGTGTAGCTCGAATCCTTCTTATAAAAACATCCTAGTATATTTAGGATACTGGTGTTGTTACAAAAGTAATGAATAAAAAGAGTTTAGGGGGTTGGAGAAGAAAAATAAACCAAAACAACATTAGAGACGACATTACCTCAAAATCAGGTAACTCATTTTGATTTGAGCCAAAGGCTTCCTTGAGAAGAGTTCTGCCCAAAGTGAGGCTTCTAGGAGTAAGAGGGGGAAGTTGGGAGAGTATTTTGGCAGATTTTTGCCGAGCCAAATGGCTTGAAAGTATAAATGAGGTGGGAGAGGTGGGGGCCTTTTATAAGTGGATAGGAGGGGCTCTTTTGGAAAGATTGAAATGTTACATTATTACACAATGATTTTCGGATTCTAAAGGTCCCACACTTATATAATTCGTGAATAAGGTGATAAGGGTTCGAAATATACCCATCCAATAGTCTTTGGAAAAGTTTAAGCCTTGGATTTTTCATTATCTTTTCATTTTATTAAAATCGTGAAATAATGAGGTCATCGCTGCATCATAATGATGTCATAAATAATTTAATTTAGTTAATGTCTAAAAATTATAAAAAAAATACTATGATGTAGGAAATCTTCTTATCTTTCTAATGAATATTTATAGTCAAACTTTGGACTTGTATAACCCCACTTAAAAACTGTTTTAGTAAAATAACTCATGTTTGTGTCAATTTAATTTTAACATTAAATAAATATATATTAATCTCATTTTCCAACTAAAGTGGCGCCATTTGGTCCCCATGTTGACCCATGGGTTTTATTGGTCGGCCATGACTCATCCAATAGGAGTAGGACAAGTGTCATGCTCATCTCATATTATTAAAACATTATTTGTACCTTAAACTACACTAATTACCTCTAATCGCGATTAAGAACTTAAAAGTTACTATTCACCAAAAAATTATTTTAATCTCATTGAACCACATTTTACTTCTTAATGAAAACCATGTATGTCGGATTTTTGAAAATCAAATCACAGAAGTGGTAATATTTCATTTAAACGAAAGATCAGTTATTTAACTACCACTTAGTGGTTTCACTATTCATCAAAAATTGAAGTTTTTCAGAACAAGGCCAAAATTTCACCCTAAGCTATAATTGATATTTAGAATTCAAAAATGATTACTATTTTACAAAATTCCAAACATATAAGTTGCATTAATTAATTTTATAATTAATTCCCGCTGTTACGACAAATAACGTGTTTTTAAGAAACAATTTATATCAAAAGATTGTCAATTGTTTATGTCCAATTTCAATGTTAAATTAATTCTAATGACCACCATTGGATAAAATGGTAAAAATATATTATAATTATACTTTAAAACCACTAAATAGTATAATTTTTCACTATAAATTATTTTGATTTTAAAAGTTGTTTTTAAGTATTTTTTACTATTCATAAAAAATTAGAAGTTCTCAAAAAAATACCAAAAATTCAACATAGGATAATTTCGATATTCTGAATCCAAAAATGAAGTCCATTTTGATAAATAAAATTTATAAAATTTCAAAAAGTAGGTATTACTATTCACAACGGCTAGTTTAATTAGTTGTGGTGTGTGTTAGAGCTCGAGGTTGCGTACAACACACGCTATTGCATTATTCGAAGGGAAACGTACCGTGGAAGCTTGGGGTGTTACATTCTCCCCTCCTTCAATAAATTGCGTCCTCGCAATTTGAAATTTTTCTTTGAAAATAAAAGGTTGAAAAGAGAAAATACCTTTGAGGAAAACCCACATCGGAAATAAGGTTAATAAATATATAACATTAAAAGAAAGCAAGATAAGTACAAAGGTCACCCGATATAGCCCATTCAAGGATTCTATGAAAATATGGATATGGAGGAGAAACAAACCATCAAGGTCTGATGGAGAGTTATAGAAAATAGGATTAGGAGAAAGTTTAACCACAAGAAAATCACAAACTTGTGATTGGTTAAACGGTCATTGAATCCCCAGTTGGAAAAGTTAACCGAAAACATTTTTGTTTTAAGTTACCTTTTATAATGTTGAGGAATTTATTTAGGAGATTTACTAAGAACGTAAGGGAATATACATACTTGTTATGTATACTTTCATTCGTTAATAAATTTTTACCACAAACCCAACTTTTACTCCAAATGGTAAAGGAACTCAAAAATATTCTATTTATCATAATTGTATAAGGTTCCAAATGTTAACACATACCATTTAGATTAGTAAAACTATTTTGTAATAACCAGGGACTTCCCCTAGGCTAGTGGTAGGAAATAAAGGCTTGTCGCACTATGGTTGTGGGTTCGATTCCTGCAGCTTTGTCCGACGCGACGGGTTATTCCCCACCCTGCAGGTTGTCCTTTTCCTAAAACTATAGTATTATAATATTCCAAAAATAATCTTCAGAAATTCTTTAACCTTAAACAATACTATCCATGGTTCATCTTAATCCATTCCAACCTTAATAGTTATCCAAAATACCTCCGTCCAGACTTTCTCTAAAAGGTCTCTAAATTCCAAAATCAATTATAACATCAGATTCCCCAAACAAAGAAATGTTTCTCTTATTGTCACATACTAAAAATATGATTACCTTAATCATATTAAAACCTTACTGAAATCAAAAAGTACTGCAGTACAATCTTTATATATATCACATTATTCTTATAACCAGAATATAATCATTGAGTCCAAAAGCACCAATACATTAATTATTCTGCTTCAACTGTAGTCACAGCATAAGATTGACCTTGATCCCTTGGCCTTTTCTGAGGTAAGTTTCCTTGACGCTTAGGACATTCATTTGCATAATGCCCCATTTCCCTGCAATTGTAGCATTCAACTTTGACAACCTCTTTCTTTCCCTTGCAATCATGAGCATGGTGACCCTTTTCTCCACATTTATAACAAACTCCCATTCCTTTTAGGCACGTACCAAGGTGATTCTTCCTACAATTATCACATAATGGAAAATCCTTATTTCCCTTTTTCCCTTTATCTGTCTCTTGTTCCACCGTTCTCTTCTTCTCTTGCTTTACTTTGTTGTCATAAGACTTAGAGAATTCCTTTTCTGTCTTGATAGCACACGAGACAATATCTTCGTATGATGAGAAGGATTGTGATACTAAAGATCGACGGAGAAATGGTTTTAACCCATCAATGAAACGATCAATCTTACTCCTTGGGTTACGTATATAATCGGCAGCATGCCTCGCTAACCTTGTAATGTTATCCTCATACTTTGTGACATTCTCATCCTCCTTCAACCTCATACTCAGAAATTGCCTTTCCATATCTGCTCGATGGTCACGAGGAAAGTATTTTTCTAAGAAAAGCTCTTTGAACTCCCTCCATCCCATATTTGACACTTCATCATCTTCCTTCATGTTTTGAATCAATGACCACCATTAATCAGCATCTCCAGTGAGGCGGTAAACTGCCATGATAACTTTTTCCCTTTCACTGCTCCCCAAAGCCTGAAATATTTTCTCTAGGGAATTTATCCATTTCTCGGCTACTAAGGGATTTGTACTCCCATTGAACGTTGGTTGTTTTTGCCTCATGAATTGATCTAACATTGATCCTCCACGCTGTGGATCAGGGTGCTCCATATGGGTAAGGTTATTATTCATAACCTGAGTAATTTGTCCCAGTATGGTGATTAGCTGATCGGCACCAGTTTCATCACCAGCCCCACTATAATTATCTTGAGCAGGAGGGCAATCCCTACATGGAGTGCGTGCATTGATACGGTTTCCATTTCTTCCACTAGGTGCCATTTCTAAACAATGGCATAAACTAGATCAGTTTATGAATCAAAATACATAATCCCATACTTATAAAACACTTAACATAAATTGAACTATTTATGGATATAATCCATAATCATAAAAATGTTTTCTTTGAGGAAGTATATACTCATAAACCCCTCATAATGATTTGTAAAGAAAATTAGAGTTATCCTAAGCATATCCCACGGGAGTGTTGTAACCAAGAGTGCAGCAAGGACCGTTGTCGTGCACCAGTTTCCATTCTAGTCTAGCTCAAAGCGGTGTTTTCAGGTTTTACCCCTAGGTAAATCTGTGCCAGAGCCGCCTCTACTTGCTCGTATCCAGACAGGGATGTATTGCTCGGAAAACTCACAAAATCTATACAATAACAAAATTCTAGGAAGTTCTTCTATACCAATCCCCAAAGTCTATCTTTGTGCTATGTCCTCTAATCAGAGTTTATCTAAATCTAGCTTCCAAGGTTAGTACTAAACTGCCTTTGATACCAACTGTAACGCCCCGACCCCAGCTACCCAAAGCCGGTGCATTACTTCGTAACATTGGCATGATCACAAAAGATCAAGTCTCGAAAGACCGATTAGTTTAGTAGCCTTGGAAACACTAGATACATTCATAAATGATACATTACATCACAAAGTGAAAAACTATAATAACATAGTCTCCATAGTCCACACTTCTATCCTCTTCGGACTATCCCTACAGGTCTTTCATAAAATACTTCTTCACATCCTGGAAAATATTAAAACATTGAAAGGGGTGAGCTCGGATGCTCAGTAAGGTTAACAATATAGCATAAGCTTTCATAAATAAACATTAACATTTAAGGCAAAGTATAACTAAAACAAAAGCCTTTTAAACTTGAACTTCAACATTATATGGCAAAAGTAAAATGAGATAATTCCATTCACTTCTTCACATGGATATTCTACTGGTCGAATAATCACATGCAATATCAATAACCACTTTCATAATGATGGAATGCATAATGCCAGACTATCATAACCACGTAGTCAAGGCCTCGTGCCAAGACCACAAATAAGATTTTGTCAAGGCCTCGTGCCAAGACACTAGTTTGTCTCATGAGACCTGCCGATGCATCGAGGAGCTATAGCGGGCTCCACCCGTCACTTATTAAGTCCAATGCATTCCTCATATGAATAGGTTTAAACATATTATAAACCATAACATAATCGTATCACATAAAACATGCATAAAGGAAACATAACATTTCCACATTTCAATCACAAGATATAAATACAAGACATTGATATAATAAAAACGCTTTCAAAACCATTTTCAATAAAATAAAAGAAAGTTAAAACTTTGTATTTATTTTTCATTAAAAAAAATGATGGCTTGTAGAGGAAGCCGAAACTCAAATAATGGTCATGGCGGCGGAGAAGTCGTTGTCGCCGCATAAGTACGGAAAGGAAAACATTCCCTTTTTTTCGTTTAGTAAAACGCTTCGTATAAAAAATATTCCTTTTGAATAAACATAAAAGTCAAATGGGGTTATACATCGTATAAAAGAAAGTTTTGTATAAAACCAAATATGCCTCAATGAAAGGGGATTGAGACGAAGTCCTTAAAAAGATAATTTTTTTAAATAAAGTACATCTATAATGTGTATTCACTATAAGTACACATAAATAATGTACAAATACAATATAGGACATAATAATATCATGAAATAATTTGAAAGTAGGAGATTAACCCAAAGAATAGAAATTGGGTTAAGAAGTTCCCTTACCTTGCGTCCTGTCCTGACTCGACCGTTCTTTAACCTCCTGAATAATAAAATAGAGTTAATTACTATTTACTTAAGAGCCTTTTTCATGTTCTTTATTCCTTTTATATCCCTTATTACCATGTTATGAACATTATTTAATTATTTAATTTAATAACGGTCGTTTTGTCGATCTTTGGTACTTGAGTCAAAAATAAACTTCTTATAATTACAAGTTGTTCATGTGGTGAAATATCCATTATATCCAGAATTATATTCATGATGTAGATATCATATATATCATATATACCGTATATAAATTCATTCATAATGTCACGTAACATTTAGAGGTATGAAATGAAATGCACCGTTCATGGAGACGGTAAGCCGTACGTACGCATGAATGCTACTTTCATTTCTATTTCGTATTTAATGGAATGAAATCATAATGATATAAATTTATAATATAATTAAAGAATAATATAGTGTATAATACCATTTAATCCATCCTTTATACATCCCACATATGTCACTAACGATTCAAATCACTTTCAGGGGGCGGTAGTCCGCACTTCCTAAAATGAAATTATCGCGTTTTACCCATAATGGAAATCATAAAGAATGCCATAAATGAGAAATACAGAAGCATAAGTAAAACATAAACACATTATATATCATATATAAATATAGTGACATCTTAATTGACACCTTTGAAGGTGTTATATGAGTGCTGAACAATCATCGTTTCGTGAGGCAGAAATTCGCCATCCACAGAAACCGTATGTTCTTTAACCATTAGATGTAGGTGTGTGTAAGTATAGCTCGAATAATTCTTATAACAACATCCTAGTATATTGAGGATACTGGTTTTGTTACAAAAGTAATTAATAAAAAGAGTTTAGGGGGTTGGAGAAGAAAAATAAAACAAAACAACATTAGAGAAGACATTACCTCAAAATCGGGTAACTCTTTTTGATTTGAGCCAAAGGCTTCCTTGAGAAGCGTTCTGCCCAAAGTGAGGCTTCTAGAAGTAAGAGGGGGAAGTTGGGAGAGTATTTGGGCAGATTTTGGCCGAGCCAAATGGCTTGAAGGTGTAAATGAGGTGGGATATGTGGGGGCCTTTTATAAGTGGAGAGGATGGGCTCTTTTGGAAAGATTGAAATGTTACATTATTACACAATGGTTTTTGGATTCTAAAGGTCCCACACTTATATAATTCGTGGCTATGGTGATAAGGTTTCGAAATCTACCCATCCAATAGTCTTTGGACAAGTGTAAGCCTTGGATTGTGCATTATCTTTTCATTTTATTAAAATCGTTAAATAATGAGGTCATCGCTGCATCATAATGATGTCATAAATATTTTAATTTATTTAATGTCTAAAAATTATAAAAAAAATACTATGATGTAGGAAATATTTTTAGATTTATAATTAATATTTATAGTCAAAATTTGGACTTGTGTACCCCCACTTAAAATCCGTTTTAGTAAAATAACTCATGTTTGTGTCAATTTAATTTTAACATTAAATAAATATATATTAATGTCATTTTCCAACTAAAGTGGCTCCATGGGGTCCCCAAGTTTACCCATGGGTTTTCTTGGTCGGCCATGACTCATCCAATAGGAGTAGGACAAGTGTCATGCTCATCTCATATTATTAAAACATTATTTGTACCTTAAACTACACTAATTACCTCTAATCGCGATTAAGAACTTAAAAGTTACTATTCACCAAAAAATTATTTTAATATCATTGAACCCCATTTTACTTCTTAATGACAACCATGTATGTCGGATTTTTGAAAATCAAATCACAGAAGTGGTAATATTTCATTTAAACGAAAGATCAGTTATTTAACGACCACTTAGTGGTTTCACTATTCATCAAAAATTGAAGTTTTTCAGAACAAGGCCAAAATTTCACCCTAAGCTATAATTGACATTCCGAATTCAAAAATGATGTTTATTTTACAAAATTCCAAACATATAAGTTGAATTAATTAATATTATAATTAATACCCGCTGTTACGACAAATAGCATGTTTTTAAGAAACAATTTATATTAAAAGATTGACAATTGTTTATGTCCAATTTCAATGTTAAATTAATTCTAATGACCACAATTGGATAAAATGGTAAAAATAAATTCTAATTATACTTTAAAACCACTAAATAGTATAATTTTTCACTATAAATTATTTTTATTTAAAAAGTTGTTTTTAAGTATTTTTCACTATTCATAAGAAATTAGAAGTTCTCAGAAAAATACCAAAAATTCAACATAGGCTAATTTTGATATTCCGAATCCAAAAATGAAGTCCATTTTGATAAATAAATTTTATAAAATTTCACAAAGTAGGTATTACTATTCACAACAGCTAGTTTAATTAGTTGTGGTGTGTGTTAGAGCTCGAGATTGCGTACAACACACGCTATTGCATTATTCGAAGGGAAACGTACCATGGAAGCTTGGGGTGTTACAAATAAATCCAAAATGGTTATGGTGTTCCTTGTGGTGATCTACAATAATACTTATACTAAATATAAAATCCATTATTCTCATAGTGATTACTGAAATAGACCATCGCCAAGAAGAGGCTCTATAGTTTTAAATAGACAAATCAAGAGACCGTGTCCATGGTAGAAGAATACATGGTCAGTAAGCAAGGTAGAAAATAATATAATCTAGATCCAAAATAACTAAAAATGTGGTGGAAAATATTTTTAAGGGAATATGAACAAATATTCTATACCCAACTTTGTGAAATTCATGTCTATAAGTTCGATTCCATTATTGTAAATTTTACTAATGTTAATTTTTTGGAACTCTAAGGCACCCCAAATTGATCTAGGAGGATTTTTCTAGAATAATAAATATTATATAAAAGATCCAATGATATCCAATGACTCAAAATTAACCGAGAGTTGGTTGAAATAAGTAATCGGTTTGAATTTTAATTTAAAAAATCAAGTTGACTGAAATTAGTTTTCCTTAATTCTATACAAAGAATCAAATTTTTGTTAGAAGATGAAACAAATAGGGAAAAAGAGAAGAAGATAGTATTAGAAGAAGTGAAGTGGAAGATGAAGGGGTTGTGTAAATTATCACATATAAGAGAGATCATATAAGAGTTTATATAGGATGAAGAAGAGAAAAAAATGACACATAAATAAATAAAGGTTATATCTGTAATGATTTCTTATTATTAATAACGAGTTAATTTTAATTATAATAGTCTAAGATCCACTATTATAGTCAGGAGATTTATTATTATACGAGTTCAGTTATACACCCTAATAATTGAACCTTACATATTAAAACTAATGATCCATATGATATTGGTGGAATCTAGATCATTCCAAGGAATAAACTTTTTATTTTGAGAGAAAACATTTTAAATACTATCAGCCCTTCGTGTGTTTGTGTTGTAAAATGATCGAGTTTCACTCCAACCCGTGATGATGGTTGTTTCCCCAAGCAAACAAAAAATGAAATAGAATCACTGATTCACCACTATCAGTGATTAATCATGAATCATGGAGGTCCCATTTCAGTTTAATCTATCTTAAAGAAAGAAGGACTGATATATTCAATGCTACATACATGGAAGAAAAATTTTAATGTTTTTTAAAGAAAGGAATTGTATGATAAGTATAAAATATATTTATTTATATTCAAGGAACATTGATGCATGGTTTGGTTTTTAATGTATGGGAATGTATAGATTTATTTGATAATTTTAATGAATATTGGGATATAAATGTTTTTCTAAGAAATCAACCAGTGGAAGATCATTATTCATAGAAATAAATTTTATTGGATGGATTGGAAAGAATCATTATAGAATATCATTAATAACATTAGTAGAAAAATAAATTTTGATCATTAAGGATTTACCATAATTGATGTGGATACATAATAGTTAGAAGAGCATAGATATGTGGTATGATAACTGATGTCAATTTAGTGTAAAAAAAAATTTCCATTGAATCAACATAATAACAGATTTAACACTCATTCACAAATCATACTGAGAAAATTTACCACTTTTTAAAGGATAAGATTAAAAATTAATATTGTAAAATTGATTATGGTGCTCAATATGAAGTGGTGATCATTTTTTCCATAACATTCCATACACTTATGTTTAAGAATCCTTGGTTGGGCCTTATGGACCAACCAATTAGAAAAAACTAAAGAAGATTCGATAACCCTCTCCAAATTATACAAAATTATTCACTTGTATGTTTTTTATTTTTATAGGTTTGAATATTTTATTGAGTATAAAATGATATGGGGAGATAAAATCCAAGTGAAATTAAATATCGAATGAAGGTTGGTCAAAGAAGAAAATAATGGATAACATTTTAGATGTGGATTTTTTTATTTTCTACATCGATCATTGACTTCCATCGGATTAGAAAATTTATTGATGTATCTTTTATGAGATTTTGTAATAATGGAAGTTATTAAATGGTGGTATGTGATCAAATTTGTTAAAATAGAAAACCTTTAAATTTTTCTTATCAAATTGGGAGAATGAATAAATCTATTGAGTCATATGAAAGGGAACTTGAATAGAATGAATAAACATGGAGGAACACATGGAAGATTGATAATAATATCTAGGGGTGTTTCAATCATAGATTTTAGTGTCTTATTTTTCATTTATTTTAATTAATTTGAAGTAGTTTTAAATGAGTGACAAATATTGGAGTTGGGTTGAGATAGTTAGATATACACTTTGAGGGTTTTGGTTTTTTCATGAATAATTTATGATGAAAGAACAGTGATCACTCCATGAGAGATGTTTTAAAAATGTAAAATCCCCATTCGTAAGTTTTCCCTTCTATGATATGTAAGGAATATAGATCACACATAATGTTTTCTAAATGTTGAGTAATGTTTCCTACTACTCTATATATTAATCACTTAATCATGCTATGACATATCAACCATGTTGTGAAGAGGTTAATTTAGATTTCAACAGTTTTTACTATTCATTGATTCCCACAACGTAGAAAAGATACACCTAGAAATAGTTTTGAAGATGAATAATATATATTTTTTGATCACTCCATGATTTAATGGCTATTCCTTGACTAAATGTACCACACTATGATCACTAGACCAAGATAAAAGAATTGGGGCTGTGAAACATAAGATCTAGGCTACTTAGAAACATAATTTAGGATTTCACTATGAATATTTCTATCATACCATGATATAAGATGTATTTGAAGAAGGAAAAAGCCCATCACAACACAATGTAAGATGAAATTTCATGATTCCTGAAATATATAGAATTAAAATAGAATTGATGACTTGGAATTGTAAAAACGTTTTTCTAGATATTAGATTTAAATTTAACTAACTAGTTGTATATATATGGTGGATATTCACTTGTTAATAATTAAATGGATAGATTTGAAGTAGATAATGTTTGTAGAAATATGAATTTCGAATTTTAATTACAATATTTTATAGAGAAAATCAGAACCATTTTTATAGAAGAATTCAATATAGAGAGTGATGAATGATATTAAAAAGAAGAAAAAGTAGACTAAAATTTGTGTTAAATTTACTGATTTTTTGTAATGAAGGAGTGAAGTATGATTATATTGAATTCAAATGAAGTTTAAGAGTTTCTATGTGTATTAGTAATGGTAAAATCATTATGGGGAACGCCCATTGTTTTTTGGTGTTATATATTCTGTTGTTATAATTAATATTTCAACTTGATGTCGATACTATCTTTTTTGGAACCCTCTTGTAAATTTGTGAGAGGAATAAAGGAATAATATAAGGACCTTGTATATTCCATGATATTATCTCAAATATTATAATAATATACTAGTATATTAGTGATTATTTGAAATATCAATAAATCCTTGGTATATGATCCTTGAATGTAACATAGTTTACGTGAACCAAATAAAATACATTGGTCTGTTTTTCTTTATTTTTCTTTATTTATTTGGGTTTTTGAGTGACCATCATGATAGATTCACGGTGTATTTAAAAACATATAGACAAGATCCAGTTAAAATTAAGATAAGATGAAATTTCAATTCACCCTAAATCTTCCACCACCCTCTATTAGGTTGTATATTGGGACATTATAATAAAACACACATTGATCAACAAGGTAATATATCAATTATTTTAGTAGGTTTTCATGATTACCAAGATAAATTAGTGATTTCAAGGGATAAAGAAATAAAAAATGATATGGATCTATGTTCTCAATTTTGGTCTTAATAAATAATAATAAACAAGAGGTTCTAGATATTATCCTTTTAAAAACACTTGGATAATTAAAATCAACCCCTTTGTGATTTTTAAAGAAAAACAATTCTCTTTTCATCAAGAAAACTAAGCAGTTGAGGAAATAAACAGAGTATCACAATAATTTTATAGTATTTAATGGAACAAAGAACCCATGGTCCACTGTACCAAAAATCTCTTAGTGAGAATGGATATTTTCACTAAATTATTCCTTTTATTGGGGATCTCAACAACTATGCATGGACAGTTAAAACCTTACAAAATGATAGGTTATTTTATATTGAACCTCAACAACCATAACATAGTGGTAGAATATATCAATATAATGGAAAAGTGAAATTTATTGTTAAAAATTGGTTTATCTAATAGTTTTATCCACAATTAACAACTAAGGAGATATTTAGAGTAATATAATAATTATTTCGTATTACAATCCTTCTGAATAAACTCTGTGTTGTTATAGAGAATAATGAGAGAAAATCATATAAATAAAAAATATTAATTGCTTGAATGATATACCATAATATAATATAACATGTATGTCTCTATAGTGTAGTTTTAAATGATATTTTATGAACTAAAGAATATTATCAAATTATATGTGAAACTATAATAACAATATTATTCTTAGAGAGTCTTACTAAATTTTAAAAAAAATTTATCTTTCATAAAATTAGAGAAACAAAGAGTTATTTGGAAATATTTTAGTTTGTGATCATTTCTGTTTTCACACTCTATCTCATTATCTCGAGTAGATAAAATCCATTAATATTAAATAATATATTTCATTTGAACATGGAAAAGAAAACCTAGAAATATCAACAGATAAATTATGATTTTAAAACTCTTAGCATGTTTGAAATTTGAATCTAAATGCTCACTAAAAATCCTAACCTCCCTTATAAATAATATTGTTTTAATTTATTATTTAAGAGCCATTGAAAAAGTATTCAAGTGGATTTTAAAGAGATATTTACTCTAAAAAAATCATTCATAAAATATTATACAATATATAGAATTGAAATCTTATAGGCGATTGACACAACATATAGATTTCCCTCTATATGGATAACTCTAAAAGTATGGTACAAATAATGTTCTTATATCAAAATGTGGGTTAAATAACTATACTTTAGATTCTCAAATATAGGGGTTTATTTTAAAAAAATTAGGTTCCCAATACTATTGTTTACTTCAAAAATAAGTTAGTCAAATTTTAATTCCTTATCAAAAGATAGGTTCCCAAACCTAACATTTACATTAAATGTTGGGTTCTGAACAATGATTATAGACTTCTTAAAAAAGTCTATAAAATATGTAAAATAAAACTTTAACCAAATTATATCTTAAGAAATTCCAATATTATAATGAAAATAAAATAAATATTTTAGTAAAAGAAATCAAGAAATTCACTTAAAGAAACAACATTAGTAAAGAGAATGAGGGTGTTTGCAAGCATTGAAATCAATAAAATATATACGAAATTGTTAGATAAACATTCATATTTTCCTACAATATCCCCATTTTTGATGATAATAAAACCCATATAAATATACAAAAAAATATTTTTTAAATAATTAATAAGAAATGAAATTTTATTAAATCGAACAATAAAATATTGTGTTTATTCATATTTATCCCCCTTTTTGAAATCAAAAATAATGTATCAAAATGTATTAAAACACATTCAATATAGAACCAAACTATTATTGAGTGTTATGTTAGAAAAAAATAAATATATCCTAAAAAATAATAGTCACTGAAACATATTGAACAATAAATAGAGAATAATGATAACATAAAATTAGAATAATAATTTTTTTTTATTAATTTCATAATATTACAAATAATCTTTGGCTCATGGTTTTAACATGTCATTTGGTAGGATGAGAAGATGTTTCAAGCTCCTCCAAATTAGATTTTATGGCTAGGGAATCATGAATTGCCTAATGCATTGAATTTAACTCCTTCATAAAAAATTTTAAATTTAAATTCATTAGCACAACCCATTCCTTCATAAAAAACCTCATATCCTTGAACATATTATGTACATTCAACAGATTCACTTTTATAAAATTATGAGAAGTATCAAAATATTATGCATATTTTCTCATCATATTACCAAGATAGTTAATGAAAACCCTTACACCATGTGATAATGAGGTTAACATCTCAACTAGATCTTTTTGGTGTTAAATTAAATAATATAGGGGAATAAAATAACATTGAAAGCTATGAACTCTTTTTGACATGGTATTAGGATCATCAAACAAAAAAAATTCTTTCTAACATAGTTTTTCTGATGCTCTATTGGAAGTAGAAGATTTTCCATTAATAGAACATACTCTTATAGATTCAAACTAAATAGAAAAAATGTATTCATGTCACCAAAATATAATTACTAAACCATTATACTTCTAATATATCATACTTGAGTAGCCATATCTCTCTTAAAAACAAAAAAAAATATATCGTTGTGATAGAGAATTATTTCAAATTTTTGTATTTCTTTTGAAGATATTCATAATATGTTCTTGAAACATATGAACTTATTAAGTCATAAAGATATTTAATATAACACACAATATCACATTCAAAGATTTTATGTCAACAGGCCTATAATTTATAACATAATTACTAAACATAGTCTACTAGAAGTAGAATATTTTACTTTAATACAACTAGATTTTTTAGATACAAACTATCTAGGAAAACCTGTTTTTAGATCACTAAAATAGGATTTCACGAAAATTTTACTTCGGATATGTCTATCATGATCATCCATCTCTATCATAAAAGTATGAAAATATATTTTTGAGATTGAGATTTATTTCAATTTTTTGATACTTATTTTTAATAGATTGAAATTTTGTTCATGAAATAAAAGAACCACTTAACTCATCAATATATTTTCAGGAAATCACAAATTCTCCTTGTAACCTAACTTCTTAATATTTTAAATTATTAAAATTTTAAACCATAACCATAAAAAAGGAATGAGTATGCATCTCAAAATGAGACTCACTAGAAACTGATATTGATTTCATAGTTCTCACAAATGTTTCAATAACTTTAACCATTTTAAGTGACTAAACTTCTACATTTTTATCTAATGGGGAAGATAAATCTCATAGTACTTCTGTATCTTCGATATATATTTTTTAACTATCTTTTCCATCGAACTTTTAGTAGAAGAAACCCACTTATCCCCAATTTTTTCAGTTTTCAGCTACAGGGGTACTTAGTTTCTCTCTAAAATTAGTTTTTAGCCAACTATTACTATTCATGAGAAACTTGATCATCTATTTCTATAGTAGACTTATCAAACAATTCTTTATTACTAGAAACATGTTAATAAAATTCTTAAACCAATGAAACAATATCTTATTAAATTGGATATTCTATTATTCTAGGCATCTAAGCATGTATAGCTCTGTTTTTTGTCTCACTATAAGGCTCTTGAAAATTTATATCGAACAAAAGAACTCCCCTATCATAAGAGAGATATTACCTTCAAGCAGTTTAATCCTTTGAGTACTTACTAGAATATTGGAATCATGAATAGAAGTGTCTTACAGACCTATAAACAAATGAGGTTCTTAAACTCCTTCAACTAATGATTCACCAACTTATTCCACACCACGCCTAAAAGAACTAGATTATTTTAGGATTATATACTCCCCTAAGCATGATCCCCCAACTATTCTTCCACCTTATCATCAATAGGAAATTGATTAACATTGGTTATAATCCAGATAAAAAAAATTCATGATTATTCTAGCTTATAATTTGTTTTTATGATGGCATCTCAAACTAGTTCGAATATCATAGATTATACTTGTCTTGTACAGAACAAGAGAAACCATTCTTCAACAGGGTTAAAACAAAATTGTTCCATCATTATAGAATCATTAATGAATATAATTTAGTATGAATTGGATGAAATTTATCTTTATTTCCCTCACAATACAAAATATAGCATACATTTCTATTAAAAGGATTATCTCTTACTCAATTTCCCTTGGCAATATAGAAGTATGAAATGTTTTACCAAGACTTTCTAATCCACTTCCACAAATTTCACAAACATCTTCCCAATTTGAGAGGTTCCAAATACAAAGGACATAATGTACTTTAACATGTGGAAACTATCCTCAATAGATCTTTCAATTGAATAAAAAATTACTTCATGGGGGAATTTTAAAATCTAATCCATATCCGCTATTGAGATAGAAAATTACATATCATTTAACATTGATGAGATGATGTCTTCCATGTCACCAAGACTAAATTATGGATTCTCATAATTTTTTTAACTCTTTATATAAGTAATACTATTTATTTTCTCCATCAAACATATGATACATAGTTTGGAAAACCTTCAATTACTTATATAATATATTTTTATGAAAATACATTCGAAAAAAAACCTTTCCTTATAGTACATTTATTTCATAATTGGAATGTCTCCACCTCTTCTTTTTTTTTCATAGACTAGCATTGTTAGTTATCTTTATCTTTTAAATTACAAATTAGAATTACATTTTTAGGACTATATTTTCAGAGAAATTTAGATCTGAAGAGTTGAAAAGGATACATGTTCAAAGGTAAGAGTGATAAAAGGGTTTTAATTTGATGGTTTAAAGTTATGTTTGGGTTTCTCAAGACAAATTTTCAATGTAATTATTCAGGAGTTTCAAAAATGAAAAGAAAATTTTTGAAAATAAAATACACAAGTAAAATTTTCAACTAAAAATTTGAATAAAAATAATTAAATAAATAAATAATTTTAAAAAATAAATATTAAATTAAACAAAACATTAATAATCAATAAATTTAAATATTTACATAAAATTAGTCACCGTGCATATCAACTTCTAGTAGAGAAGTATTCCACCTAAACTATTGAAAATAAAAATGAATGTGTATTTTTACTAGACCATGAAACCAATATATTCCTAAAAATAAAAAATTATATGAGGTTCCTAGATGTATGGTATAGAAAACAACCAATCATTACTCTGTATGAATTATTGCCTATTGGTTTTATATTTCCATCCAAGTCATGTTTTACATTAATAAACAAGGGAGTTAAATGATACTTACTATTTTCAAGACCTAACTTTTGTAATAAATCAATAATATATTCTATTGATCCAAAACATTTCAACTTATTTTGAAAAATTTGAGAATCAATAAAAAAATAATATTCGTCCATTATATTCATTTAAAATTCCTTTTTCATAAGTTTTGAAAATTCATTTCAATTCGTTATATTAATTGATCCAAAAAATATAATCATCTACATAAAATTGAACTAATAAATTGTTAGAAGGGAATTGTTTCTAAATTTCAGTAGGATTAACTAATCCTACAGAAGTTCAAATTTTCTAAATAAAAGACGTAAAAATTTAATACTAAGACCTTTGTACTTATTTATTTCCATAATAAGTTTTAGTAAGTTTAAAAATAGAATTTTATATATTAGGGTTTTCAATATCTAGAGGATTATAAACATAAAATTACTCTACTAAATAACAATTTAAAATTTTAGTTTTGACATCCATATGGTATAATTATTGTTTACATGATATGTATAGGAAAAATTGATCCAAATGGATTCATTACAAAAAATAAGGAAATGGTTTCTTCATAATATATTCCTTACTCTTAATTGTAACCTAGTTTAACTATCATAGCCTTATTCCTAGTAATTATATCGTGATCATGTTGATTATTTATAATGACCAATATTATTTCTATCAAGGATGTTTTTAGGGCCTATCAACTAAATTTAAAACTTAAGTTATCTTAAAATGATTTAGTTCTTCCTATATAGCTTACATCCAAATCTTATATTCTATGTCTTCTTTTACAGAATTTTTTTTTCAAACTATGATAAGAAGGTAAACAACCCAGTTAGGTTTCCAACATTCATTATAGTCATAAATCCTATATCTGGGTCACCTATAACACTCTTTAAAGGGAGATACTGTATATTTCTAAGCTATTAAGGTACGAAACACTCTGATTCTGTAGTTCAATTTTTTCAGGACTAGATTGATTCTGATTAAATTCAAAAATAACATTAGAAGTTTTAGGACTCAATTTATTCAAAGAATCAGTGACTTCATCTTTCTAACTTTTTTTTGAATAAAAGTTTCACTTTCATCAAACTTCACAAGAACAAATTCTTCAAAGATCATTGAATTTTTGTTATACACTCTATAATATTTATAAGATGTAGAATATTTAATAAATATTCCTTTATCATTTTTTATATCAAGCGTACCAAGGTTTTCCTTAGTTTTCATGATATACACCTACATAAAAAAACATTAAAATATCCAACTTTAGGTTTTTTGTTATTCCATATCTCATAGGATTATTTATTGAGAAAATTCCTAATTAAAACTCTATTCATGATATGGAAAGTTATATTAACATTTTCTACCTAAACGAGGTAGGAAAAAATATTAATTTAACATAGTTCTTCCCATTTATAGAATAGTATTATTCATTCTCTCCACAATTCAATTCGGTTGAGGTGTTCTTGAAGTAGAAAAAGTATTTTTAATACCAAGTAATGAGAAAAAATAATTTATTTATTGAATCTAAATCTCTACCCCATGATCAATTATTGATGAAATTATTTTGAAATTATTTTAATTTATAATTAGTCTTTAAAAAATTAAAAAAAATACATAATTATTCACATTTAATCATTAAGAATAAAACTGTGGTAAATATGAAACAATTTTCAACAAAAAAATAGATTATACTAGACAAGATTGAAACATTTTAAGGTACTAAAAAATACACATGGATTAGTTCTAAATGTTTATAAGAAGAAACCAAATTAATTGATTTGAAATATGACTTATGTTCCTTACCAATTTGGAATGCATCCAGAAGTATATTCTGATCAAAACTAATACTAACAAGATATAAAAATAAATTCTTATTATAAAAATTATATAGAGAAAATATATTACAATTTCCATGTCTCCTATGACATAACCACTATTCATTTATTTAATCTGTTAATTTTAGGTTCACTAGGTCAAACACCCTGAGGGGGGGGGGGGGTGGATCAGGGCATGACATATTAAAATAACTTCCCCTTTTGGTCTTTCATCATTATTAAAAAAATATATTTTCTCTATTTACCGTAACAAGGTACATACATAAATTAAAGAATGCACATGACAAATCGATTTTACTTGGATCAACCTCATTGGGAAATGTATATGGAGCATAAAATAGTGATGTGCCGATGTACCAAATCCACTAACAGTGCACTACTATTTGAAATGTTTTTAGTTGACTCACTGTCCCTCCTGGTTTACAACCAATCCCAATTTGAAAGCTCACTTCTCTCTAAAATGAAGTGTGATAACTACTTATTTAGGAGATAAAATCACAATTTAATGTCTCATAAGTTACTTTATTATATCAAATGAATTCATCATCCACTGTATGTAGTTTATCTTTATATGTACCACATTCATCGACAGATGAATACCACTTTACCCCAAATGTATTGGGAAACTACAAATATTTCTCACAACCCTTACTACACCTTTCATGCAAGTTTTATGCCTTCCATTCAAGACATAATCTTACAAACAACTTCAATCTTAAGCACAAATCCAATATTACGCAGAACATCCTTATCTTGATCCCAAATTCAATTCTTTCATGCAAATCCATTTTCATGAAATTCATACATGATTTGGAGATAATATTCTCTCTAACTATTGATATTTCTCAAATGAGGGGGGTGACTTCTTATTTATAGGCATCGTTGACCCCTATTGGGAAGATTTGAGGAGTCACGCGAGATCCTCTATGTGTGTGAAAAATCTAATTTGACATCTCATTGGTCATTAAAGATTCTTTCACACAACCTCATATTACATGCACATTTCCAAATCTTTCACACACTTCATAAATTTTCCATATTTTAGGTTTGTGATCCTAAAAAATTATAGAATGTATATTTCCAAACCTCCATAAATCGTGCAATAAACCTCCTTTTCCAAAAACTTGTCTCTCCATTTTCTGATTTTGAGGCCCAAAAAATTTAGCAAACACTTGAAAATGGTACCACCGTGGATTTTTTATTTTTTTCACCCCATCCAGATCATTACTTCAATTTCATATTTATGTGTCAATATATACTATCAAAAATATCTCTATAACACCATAATTAACCAAGAAACCCTCTTTGTCAACAAACACAATCTACCCAAAAATTATTCAATGTTTCCTTGGGGGATTTTTTCCAGAGAGTTAAGTAATTCAATTTCTATTTAAACATGATACTAAGGTCCAAAGTAATTATGTTTTTCTATTCTAGGTTC
This sequence comes from Viscum album, assembly GCA_963277665.1. Classification (NCBI taxonomy): domain Eukaryota; kingdom Viridiplantae; phylum Streptophyta; class Magnoliopsida; order Santalales; family Viscaceae; genus Viscum; species Viscum album. Next base: position 1,132,091,572 of record OY728135.1, on the reverse strand, counting down.
TCTAAACTTAAAGAGCTTATCATTATATATAGAACAAGAATGGTTATATAAATCAATAGAAAATCCGTCATCATAGTGTTGAGAAATTAATATCAAATTTTACTTAAACTCATAAATTTATAGAAGTTGATTAATTAAGATTGTATATGGATCTCCCACTGATCCAAATCTAATGATATTTCCTTCATAATTTTCTCTAATGTTGACTAAGCCTCCATTCACTTTAAATAGCCCATGAAAATTTGAAAAGATTCCACCCATCTTCCTTTTGAATCCATTATATATATACCATATTTAACCTATTTCCATATGGATTCTAACCTACAAAAATGTCAAATAAAGGATTTTTTGATACCGAAATATTCTTGGGTCCTAAAGTGATAAAGAGTAAAGATTTGGGAAACCATATTTTTTTTGGCTTGGGAGGATCAACATTAGATAAATATCTTGAAATATAAGACTTTTTAGCACTAATTTTTTGATAATGTTTCATGAAATAATTTTTATAATAAATAAAAATAACACTATAGTAAAAATTAGAAACCCTGAAAATGTTGTTGTTCATAAAACAAGGGAAAATAATTTTTTACGACTAGGGTTTTAACCATTACTACCAATAACATATATTTATTTTATCTTAACATTATTTATATGAATCTTGTTTAAATATTATTATCCTGTTTTAAATAGACTAGATTAACCTTTAAAGGATTATAAATCTAGCAACAAATATTTATTTCGATTTTCATGCATAGTGCATTTTGAAGAAGATTTTATTAGATTTTATTTTAAATCTATATGTTGTTTTAATATGGAATATTTTTATCTTAATATCTCATTATGAATAATGTTTATGAATTTATGAATTTTTAGTAGGGATTAATATTTTTCTTCAATCATGGAACAATATTTAGTTAATTTACCATTTGAATTGTTTTCAGAATTATATGTAGGGAAATATTAAGATTATACCTCTTCTTTATTTTCCATAAATTACATGTTTTCTTTAATATTCAATTTTTCATTTTCTAAATTATAAATTTACGAGTTGTTGGAGTCTTCTAAACACTCCACACAACTTCCATAGACTCCTTTTGTTTGTACTCAATATCAAATTTCATTTGGAATTTCTTCTCTTTATTTACAATTTTTTTTATTTATCATACTTAAACTACTAGAAATTAGGTCTTATATGCCCCATATATTTTCACTCTTAACAGAAAACCTCTATCAGACTGTTAGTATTTTTCATGTAACCATTAGAATACACAATGAATCCTTTCTTATTATTGTAGAATTCACTAAACCTTCTGACTTGGTGAACCAATTCCTATATGTAGTTTTAACCACAATAATCATTAGAAGATATAACATCCTCTATAGATTTCTTTTATCATTTTAGAATAGTAACTTCGAGATAAGTATTCTCCTTCTTGATCAATCTACGATCTTCTACTTCAAGTTTCATTTTATCCTTGTACAATATTAGAGTTCCAATTGATTCCCCCATTTTCATATTCTTGATAGATATATATTTTATGATTATATCAGATATTCTATTCAATTTTTTGGGTAAAAATATAAGAAAATTTAAGTCCAGATTTGGGTTTGGAATTGATGTTTCTAAAGAAAAAAACCATTTAATGTTTTATTCAATATACAATTTATTTGATTAATATATTCTATATTATACATCATCAAAGTATCATATTTTCTTTTTTTGTTCTGTTCCTAAAAAAATATGACATTATTATTTCATTTATAGGAAATTCTAATAGTCTATCACATCTCATATATAGTCAGAAACTGAGAAACATGATTAAATTCATCAGGGACAAGTCTATAGATGATTGGACTCATGGATATTGAATTAACATTATATTAAGATTCTTTAGTATCATCCCATACCTCTGATTCATATTTGGGTACTTCATAAGGTGTAACAAGATTTATATAAACATTGACACTAATATTCTTTAGATGGATGATTATACAAGCTTTCCAACATTCTTAATTTTCTCTGTTGATGTGTGGAACTCATAACATTGGAATTCCCTCTTGTATTTCTAACATAGACATATTTCACTATAGAGACATTTGAATCAATATTTTAATATCTTAAAATGATGATTCAAAAAAACTCTCATTTGATACCAATTTTTGGATAGAATAAACATGAAAACATAACAAAAGTGAATTGTGTCCTTTTAATTGTTCGTGGATAATTTAAATAGGGCCCCTTTTATTATTTGAACAGAAAAATAGTTCTCTTTTCTTAAAGTATACTAAGAAGTGTAAAAAATAAATAAAAGAGAATAATAATTTTATATTGGTTTAGGGAATAAAGATGACATAGTACATTCCACCCACACTATCTATATAAGGTTAATGATTTTTATTAAAAAAGGCCTTTTTTAAGAGACATCATAAAAGAGTGCAAGTAGTTAACGACTTATAAAAAATTATGATTTTTTATATGGAACCTCCATAACCATAGCTTAGTGTGGGAACCTGAAACTCAAATAGAAAATAGAAATTGATTATTTAATATAGGTTTAATTCACAGTTTCCTCTTCAACTAAAAAATGAATAGATCATTAGAGGAATATAAGAAATATTTCAGAACACATTACTTCTAAAGAAACTTCATTTTTCTATTGATAATAACTATAAAACACAATAGAAATGAAAAAAATATCAACTATATGAAAAATAAACAATAATAGAATATAAAATGTATTTATCCAAAGTATAATCCTAAAAATATAATCAATTAACTTTAGAATATTATCAACTTATACTCACAACATCAACAAAAAAAATTAATCTCATAGAGTTCCATTTATATTATAAAAATATTTATCTTTTGGAACATCAAAGAAAAATAGATTTGTTAAAAAAATATTCAAATTTAGGATCTGTTTCGTATTAATACTCTATATATTATTCTATTTAAGTTAATATCCCTTGAGATAAATAATAAATCTGATTTGGAACTATTCAAGTTGATTAGAGAATATTTCCAAATAATAAATAATTTTAAAAGACTTAGCTCAATTAAAATAAAAATTTAAAAACATTATGGAAATCGTAAATTCCATTAAAATATAAAATATTTAATCCATAGTTTAATAGTATTTGAGATTATCATTGAATTAATTTTAATGATATATTTTCTATAATAAAACCATGGTTGAAATTTCAAAAAATATATAGAATTAAAATCCGACAAATGGATGATTCAGTGTAGGAATTTCTCTATATAAGGATAACTCCAAAAGCTTGGTACATTATGTACTAATGAATCCAAACATTTGGTTAACTAACCATACATTAAATACTTAAATTTAGATTTCCTTTTAAAATTCAGGTACTCAATCCTAACGTTTACTTGAAATGTAAGGTATTAAAATTTGTGTTTATTTTCAGAAGATAGGTTTCAAAGACTAATGTTTTCCTTAAATAAAGGTTTCTAAATAGTGATTCCAAACTTCTTTGAATTGTCCAAAAAAATACAAAATAAAAAATCAGCTGAATTATAACTTATTTTATTTCATAATTTTTGGGAGAATAACTATTCAAATAAACAAAACCCACAAATTCAGTAAAGGGAACTTCATTTGTCAAAAATTTGGGTTTTTGTCCTCAAAATAATCAATGATAAATTAATGATTTTTTGGATCAATATTAATATGCCGAATAATCAATATTTAAAATCATATAAAGCCTAAAAACATAATTTGGAATAATAGTAATGGATTGAAACCATAAATAACACTGGAATATTAATACTTAAAATGATCACTTTCTTAAGTTTAATAAAAAATTGCTTAGAATGGTTTATGATATAAAGATTAGATTTCCTCTATAGTGGAAGAGTTAAATTAGATTTCAAAGAAAGAAGCATGGGAATTGGTATCATGTCACATGGAGAATTTTTTTTATGGAGATGATATGGGTTGTACATTTGAAACGTAGGGAGAAAGATAAGGCATCATGGAATAAATATCATATTCTTAGAAAGAAGATTCTCAAATAGAGGTATTTAATTTTATTTGTATTTTTGTAAATTTTTTGTTTTGATGTAATGTACATTTTACTTATAATTTTTTTGAAATAAATTATAAAATTTTAAAAATTGATATCAAATATGAATTCTTAAATAAATAAAATTATAGGTTGGTGTTCATTAAGCTGCTAATGATATTTATTGTTGAAGGAAATGGTAATCGAGTGTGGAGTTGAAGAGAGCAATCTATGTGATTAAAAAATAATTACAATCATGGTATTCAATGTTTTAACGATTTTTGTAGAGTGTGGAATTAATTTGAGGAAATGTGGACAATAATATTTATTTTAAAGAGAAAAAAACTCACTCACTCGTTTTGAGAATATATGATGTTTACATTATTTTTTGAAACAAATTTAAATCATTTAAGTATTCTAATCAAGAAATGACTTTAAATTTCAATGAATAGTAAGATAACATTTTTTCAGGGGTTTTTAAGTTTTTTATACAATAGATTTCATTTTAATATCATAAAAAATATATGTTTGTGAGTTGTTTATATGATTTAGAATGGAAGGATTCATAATGGAATGTATTCCCATATCTATAGTTTTTTACTTTTCTATTTATAATTATCTGAAGGGTATGTATAAAAAAGATTTTTTCGGATTGACATGTAGTTTTCTATAATTTATGATGTTAAGAGTGGACATTACGTAAGATATTACATTATAAAATATAATAAATATTTATTTTTTAGGTTCATTTTTATTTTGACTTTTTATTTAATTTATATTTATATTGAAATAATTAGGGTTGATTTTTTGAGTTTTAGGTAAAGAAAATAGAAGGTAAAAGATAATATAAGGTCATTACTGCTAAAATATAGAAGAAAGTACCATTAAGAACATGATGTTGATATATTAGGAATCCATAGAGGTTAAAATTTACTAGAAGTTTTACGATCAACCACTAGGTGGATAATAGGTTCAAACCTAGTTGATCATGACTATGCATTAGTTTCCTGTGGGTTCCAAGGTGGAGGTTTTCATGGTTTTTTTAATTTTGTTATCTTATGATTTTCAAATTCACGTTTAATTACTCATCCTTCAATCTATTAATATAAAAATAATTCCCTATAAAAATGATACATATATCTTTAGATTATATAGAAAATTTCTATTTTCATTTGAAGTGAAATTTTGATCCATCAGTGGTCTTGGATTCATGAAGAAAAAAACAACCAAATACATATCATTTTGTTTAAAGCTGTTTTTTTGTTACTACTATCTTCAAAATTTATAATATCCTTATAGTTTGATAGAATTTTAAATTGCTAGATCTTAAGGATGAATTAAAGAATCATTAGTTTTTGAAATTTAATTATATTTATATATATAAATTGTGATAAAATAGTGTAATTTAATAATAAATATGGGCTTAATGTGATGAAAATTATGTTCAACTTAATGAGAATGATTTTAAATGAATTAACAAGTTCCGATCATATATTTTATTTGTAATTTGTGGCTAAAAATTTTAATTAACATTTGTAAAATGTTAAATTAATTGGATAATAAGATAATATGATTGGTAGATTCATGATAATATTAAAAAAGTAATCAGTATTTAGTTATCTATGCTCAAAATTAAGGTTTTAGTGAAGAACTGTTACTATAATTTTTTTATATGATATGATTTTATAAAATTATTTTACGAGTTTTAGTGAATTATAAATAATAAATTGGGTGATAATTACATTTTTATGATTTTAATTTAGTGTTGGGATATTTATTTCTTACCTTAATGTATATGTGGTTTGAGTAAAACACATGGTATTGAGTAAGAACTATTTACAACTGATGATGGTGATTTATTAATTAAATTTATATGTAAATTTTTTTTTTTAATTTTTATAAATTTTTTAATAAATATAAGGAAGATATATAAGAGAGGATACTTATTTATTCTGAAATAAAAGTGAAAATATAAAACTAACGATTCCAAAAAGGTATTAAATAAGAAATATACTTTCTAGAATTTTAGAATTAAAGTGAAAAAATATTTGATAATGTTTGTGTATTTTCATGAGTCTTGTAATATATATGAATTATTTTTTGGGATATTAGAGGGGGATGATTAATAAATTATAGTATGTAATTTAAAACCTTCATTATTAACATTTCAAAATAAATTTTTTTAAGTGTATTCCATGAGTTTGGATAATTTTTAAGGAGGCTTGGAATTTGGCTATGACATGATATGAAAATATTTGAACAAAAAGTTTGTTCAATCCTTGAGATAAAACAAAAATTATTTTATCTGTCATGTTCTTATAAAGGATATATAATATTTCATGTGTTCCACATGAGTTTAAAGGAGCCTTTTGTTTGGATAATATAGGCCTTGGTTGGTTTTTAGGTACTCCACTGATATAATATAAGGAATGTATATTATCTTCTTAGGTATATGAATTTATTAACTAAAGTAGAATCAGATTGCTAAATCTAGTTATCCATAGTAGGGATTTCGATAGTCAACATCCAATTCAAGTATGTGGGTTTATTAATAACTACATGTTTCCTAGAAATTTTAGGTTTGAATATTGACTCATAGTCATATAACATTCTCTTTATAACTAGATTATCAGTAATTTGGGAGACGCAAAAATAATCCTAGTGCCAAGGGTGGAGACCTAATGTGGCCTTCCTCAAAGTCAGACTCATATCTCTGGTTGAGTGTCTTAGTTTGGTGTGCAAGGATGTAACAAACCCTAATTGTATCTAGAACTAGATCCCATGCCCTTGGGTTATGTATAATAGAGATGTTCACTGGAACTGGATTTGTTGGAAGGTTCCAAGACAAGGACTCAAACTCAACGTAAATGGATCTTTCATTCATGATATCATGAATGATTATAGAATCATTCTATATAATTGGATATATATCGTTATGAATTATTTTTCCTTATCTGGGGAAGGATACTCCCTTATCACTAAATCTTGGCACATGTTTATTAGTTTGAATCATTGTAATTAAAATAACATTGAGATCTCCATAGGTGATTCATATTTAGAGCTGGTGATCAAGTCCTTTTTTGGTCATCTCTCCAATCACAAGAGCATTTAAAATATCATCCAAGCATATAGATTCATGCTGCATTAGGATGTGGAGATTCTTCAAACCAGGTGTGAGGTTAATATGGTGGTTGATATTCTATATTCCAAAGGTGACCAGTCCGAGGAACCAGATACTTATTCGTGCATTAGTTCTCTACCAATGGATTATAGGAACATTGCAGATGGGGACACCCATGGGATGTACTGATTCAGACCTCATTGACATTTTTGTAGGCTCATTATCCTTGGTAATAAGAACATTTAAGCATTCTATTAGATAGAACCCAACTCTTTAGAAAATTGTTTTAAATGACATGATTAAATGATTTAGAAGATTTAAACTATTTATATATGTTCACATTTAAATTCGGTGGATACTTGGAGGTAGGCTTGTTCTATTGATATAAATTCTTAAACCATGTATGTACATACCATTACATACATATTACATGAGTGGTGATGTAGGTAAATTAAAGGGAGTTTACCAGCAAGGTTATCGACATATGTAATAACTCAGTTCTTCTTAGGAGGTATGAGTTTCTTCTTTTTCTTTTCCTTTTAGTTGGTTTTGAGAAAATAAGGAAAAAGAGAAAAAATGTTATGTTTTAGTAGAACACACTATGTAACCCCATATAGACACTGTGTAGTATGAATGTATAGGATTGTGATAGGTGATGTGTACTTATGTTGGTCAGGAAGAGAATAAAATGTCACTATACGCCGTGTACTTCCTAGTACACAACATGTAGTCATGTCGACATGGTTGGTGCAAGATGAGTAAAGTAAGTTGGTGAAGTTATGAATATTAAAATTATATAAACACCATGTACATGGATTTACACACAGTTTACTACTAAATTTCAACTTAAAATGGTTAGTAGCCTTGTTTTCTCTTCATCTGGATAGAGGAGCCGCCAGGTGAAGAAGAAGGAGCTGCAAGAACGTCTCTTTATCTCGTTTCATTGTCCGAAACCCAATTCATGTGTTTTCGGTCTCGTTGGATTCCTCTTGGTAAAAACTTTCTTCTCATTGAGCCATTATTGTTGAGTTATTCTATTGAAAAAGTTATTCATGGGTAAATGATTTACCTCTTTTCTTATATCTACACTATTCTAGGTTTATTGAAGTGACGACATCAGTTAATGTCGCTCGTATGACATAGAGGTAGGTGGTATTATTACTTTCATTAAATTTCGGGTTGATTATATGTGCCAAAATGGTATGAAACCTGTTTTGGGTATTGTTTTTTTGTATAATAGAAACCTATTGATGTATTGTGATGCTGAGGTTTTTTATTATTGGAAATTGAAGCATTTGATTTCCAATTATTTCATTTAGGGATACCCCATGAGTGTGTTTCCCGTGGTTAGATGTTTGGAAAGAACACCTTTGAGGATTGTGAATGTTTTCCCTTTTTGGGGTTGATTAGAATGATATGTTGTTATATGAATTTCCCACATGAGTTGTTATGTTTTAATCCTTGTGATAGTTTAATTCACATGTGTTGTTTTTGAAGTGAAATGATAAATTATTAAAAGAGGTAATTAGCCATGGGTGAGCCATTGTCTTAATTAAAAGACATGGTCGAGCTCATGTGACTAATTACACCTTGCTTACCTTGGGTGAACCATTGTCTTAGTTAAAAGGAAATGGATGAACTCAAGATGTCAATTACTTAAGTTCTATGAGTAGCCAAAATTTAGGTGGCCAGGCTTACTGAGTCTTATTTGTAAATTCTGAGTGAATACTTGGTCCATTGAGGGATACCTAGGATGGGCTCTAGTGGAAAATGAACAGATGATTAAATTCTGAAATACTGATATACATAAATGTGAAATGGTTATGTCATAATTTGAAAGTTACTTTTGTATGGGGGGTTGACGGGTGGAGGCTGGACTTCAAGACCTTTGTAAAGTTAACAAAATTTGTTAAATGAAATGGAATGACTTATGATGCGTCTACCAAGCCAAAGAAAAATCTTGGATTTGGTCTTCACTTTTTTATCTAGATGATCTTCTGAGACATCTGATGTGTTTACTCATATATGGGGGATTGGCAGGATAAGGCTGAATCTCAGGATAATATCACTTAAATTAAATTGAACTGCTAAAGATCATAAAAAGAATTAACATATAGTTTACTTGATTAGTTCCTAGTTACTATTTTCTTAACTAAAATTTCATATATTCACTGACTGTTAGGAACCATTCTTTGGTGGTTTCCTACGTGGATTAGTCTCACACCCTGTTGATGTCATGCTTTTGGGACCAAAAATATTATATTATTGTATGTGTATATAAGGTCAAGTACCCTTATAGAGGTACTTGATTTATTTTTATGAGAAGGAGAGCATGGGACAAAGCCGAGGCTTCCGATGATTATGAGATTTATTCATGTTTCTGCATTTTTATTGTATTTTTATATGATTATAGTGCATCCAATTTTTCTGCTTTCTTAAATCATATAACATGATAAATTATCATTTTATGGTTTGATACTTGAATATTTATCTGTTAGACTTCTAATGTTTTGTTTCAGTTTAATTTTGTTTAATTATTTTGTTAATTATTAATATTTATCCCGTTGTGTTACACTCCGCCAATGAGGGAATAGTTTCCCCACTATCACACCCATGACCCTCACTACTATTCGACAACCTCTAGCGTTTGGGGAATTGCGCTTGAGGCCCTGTGGCCAACCAGGTACAAGGAACCTTTTAGTGGTATCAGAATCCTGGATGTTACAAAGTGTTATCAGAGGCTATTTCTTTTCTACTTTGTCTTAATATTTGGAGCCTGTAGACAAGGATGAAAAGGAATAGGTATTTGGTAATTAGCTGTGCCTAGGAGTAGCTACCCCGCGTATAGGGAAAAGCCAAATTTCCTCTAATTGACTTGTGATTTTTATATTTTGAGATATTATAGTTGATTCGATTTCACCATTGGGTGACACAATTTATTTCTTCTATTACTATTGATGCAATTGTAGATTCTATTTTAGTTGCAACCCAATGATATGGGGGTATGCCATATCATAAATCATATAGGCACTTGTTAGAATCCCATTACATGAATTATGCAATGTCATCAAGAATTTATTAGTTATCGCATTCTGTTATGGTAGATGATGTGATAGCTATGCCTGCTATTGTGATGGGTGTATTGGTACGTGCTATGGTTTGGATGGAATGCACACTAAACATTGGTTTCTGAGGTGTATGTTCCCTCTTGCACTAGAATTTCGCAGATCATGATTCTTTTTTTCTATAATTATATTATGATATGTTCTTCTTGGGTGCCAAACTTTGATTCATGGGTAGTATGGGCCCTTACATTTCAAAATTTGGCTTCCCACTGGTTTATTTTCTATAGAACATGTGTTTTCTAGGAAATATGGAGTTTCTATCCTAAAAACCCAGTATACATAGTGTGTAGTCTCTCTTAACATGTTGTGTGTTCTTCCTATTTGGGGAATAATTTGTTATAAATTTAAGAAGAAAATGTTGTGTATCCCATGTACATGTCATGTAGTCCTTGAAAATGTAACCTACCATGTGAGGAGGGAGTACAGGTTTTCATGCTTTGAGTAGGATGCTCTGTGTACTCTGATTATAAGAACTTCATGAGTTTACCGTGTATCCAGCCGGGTGAAAAATGACCTTGGTGGATAAAAAATTTTATGTACACATCGTGTCTAGTGTGAACATGCCATCTAGTCTTACACCAGCAGAACTGTGTAGTTCTGGCTGTGTAGAATTACCTAGGAAGGAAGGAAACTCAAGTACACATTGTGTCCCTTGGGGAACAGTCTATGTACATGGGGTGTTACACAGTCTTGTTGGGAAGAAGTACATGCCCATGTAATGGCCTATGAGACATATCGTGTAAGGGGTAATACGCGTTGTGTACTCCAATTTTGAAAAAAGTGAGTGTTTTCCTTAACATATTCCAATCATTCACTTCTGAATAATAATTATAGTTGCATTAAGTCGGTACTGAGGCATGTGTGCTGGACTGTGTAGAGTCATGCCACTGCGACTTCCAAGAGTTGTATGCGAAGAAAGCGGTGATGATCATACTCCAGAAATGGTGGTCCATGGGCTTCTGATGGTTCTTATAGTTTTCCTAGCTACAACATCAGCTGTTATACCGAATGTGGACGTAGACGCATAGTTCCAAGAAGGTTTTGTGAGGTTCATGCAGAACTTCTAGGGATAACCACAGGCTGCCAGATCTATGGCAGAGTTGATGCGTATATTCCACTAGTAGCATCTTCCTACTTTTTAGGGGATGGTGGACCACTGGTTGTAGAATCATGGCTGGAATCAGTGCTGACTATCATTGAGCATCTTGAGACGCCTCCTTAGAGGAGGTTCCAGCTTGCAACTTATATGCTACGAGATTCCTTCATGTGGTGGTGGGATGTTATCACACAGATAGAGATGACATGATTTTATGTAATTCTCGGAATGGATTGGTTTGTTTCCTTCCAAGCGTTTGTCGATTGATAATGATGCAGGGTGTGTTTTACATCACTAGTGGGTGGAGAGTTCCTACATAAAGGTGAATGGGATGTCCATGCTAGCCAAGCTGGACCTGGTCATCATGGGATGGGCATAATGAAAGCCCAAATTTCATTTTTATATATGGATGATCATGGAACATGTTTGGTATATTTTCTTCGAGTGGTTGATTGTTGAAGGGACATTTTCATGGAATAATTCTTAGGCATACCTTCAGATATAGATGATGAGTTCACTATCAAGCTAGTTCCAGGAGTTTCACCAGTATCCATTCCTCTTTACTGGATGACTACGACAGAGTTTCAATAGATCAAGAGGCATTTGGAATATTTTTAATCTATGGGTTTTATCTGACCCAATACCTCACCATGGGGTTTTCCAGATTAATGACCTATTTGATCAGATTCGAGGAGCTCGAGTGTTCTCAAAGATTGACATAAGGTCAGGATATCACCAGGTTCATGTTCAACAACACACATACCTTGTAAAGCCTTTAGAAGTAGGTATGTTCTCTATGAGTACTTTGTTATGCCATTTGGTCTCACAAATGCACCATTAGTTTTCATGGAACTAATGAAAAAAGTGTTCCATCCTTACCTATATTCCTTTGTGGTGGTTTTCATGGATGATATCTTAGTGAATCTTCACAATCAATATGACCATTCCAAACACCTTGAGATTGTCTTGAATACATTGAGAGAGCATCAGTTATATGGTAAGATCTCAAGACTCCACTTCTGGTTGGATAAGATTCACTTCTTGGGTCACATCATCTCAGAGACTAAATTATCGGTAGACCGAGAGAAGGTAAATGTAGTAGTGACTTTGGAGAAGTTGAAGAGTGTTTATTATGTGTAAACTTTCTTGGTGTTGGATGGTTACTATAGGAATTATAAATAATACTTATCACACTTAGTAGAAATGATGACTGGATTGACTATGAAAGGTGTGAAGTTCAAATGGTCATTTTCTTGTGACTCATCCTTTCAGAAGTTGAAGGTACATTTCACTTCTGTGCCGATACTGATATTTTCTGAGGCGGAAATGAGTTACATTGTGTACTGTGATGCATCAGGTATTAGGCTAGGAGTAGTGCTTATATAGGGAGATCAATTAGTTGCTTACGGGTCTCAGCTGTTGAAGCCACATGAGAGAAATTACTCGAGGCACGATCTCTAGTTGGCTGCAGTTGTTCATGCATTGTGCTTCTAGAGAAATTATTTATTGGGAGAGAGTTTTTTGGTATAAACGGACCAAAAAAGTCTCAAATATATCTTTACTCAACGTGATTTAAATATGAGACAATGATGATGGGTGGAATACCTTCAGTCATTTGACATTGAGCTTGCATATATGCCTGGAAAGGGCAATGCAGTGGCAGACGTACTAAGCTATTGGACTCAGAAACATGCATTGCAAGAGGCCAATGTTGAGTGGTAGTTTATGGATTTGTTCTATGAGATAAATTTTGTGGTTCACAATAGTTAGGGATAGACATATCTTTCATATGTGGCTATTAACTCTACACTACTAGAGAGTGTGAGGAGGAAGAAACTATCATATTCTGAAGGCCTTGTTCTGTGGGAGAGTGTGGTATGTGAGGAACCTCCTCCTAGATAGACAATATGAGAGGATGAATTTCTACATGTCCATGGATTTGTTCAGGTTCCAGGGATTATATGTGAGGAGATGATGTAGGAGTTTTATGCCTCAACTTGTGCTGTGAATCCAAGAGTCACCAAGATGTACCGTGACTTGTGCCATCAGTAATGGTGGCCAGGTATGAAGCGAGTAATATCCTGTTTTGTTACGAGGTGTTCCACCTGTCAGCAGGTGAAGGAGGAACATCATAGACCGACTAGACTATTACAACATCTTCCCATTACTGAGTGAAAATGGGATGATGTTTCAATTGATTTCGTGACGGGGTTACCATGGTCGCTTAAAGGCAATGATGTTGTGCATGTGGTAGTTGAATAGATTATGAAAGTTTATCACTTCTTGCCAGTCAGAGATACCTTTGGTGTTGATGATCTTGGGATGTCTTATATCAGAGAGGTGGTATGACTTCATGGGGTTCCTAATTCTATCATTTCAGATAGGGTCAACCACTTTACATCTCGTTTCTGGAAGAGTTTTTAGAGGGTGTTGGGTACACAAGCTATTCTAAGCACAACATACCATCCTTTAACCAATGGACAGTAAGAACATATGATACAGGTTCTAGAGCACATGTTACATTCATGTTCCCTAGAATTTGGGGGATCTTGGGGGAAGTATATAACCCTAGTTGAGTTCTCCTATAATAAAAGAATTCAAGAAACTATTCAGATGGCACCATATGAGGCTTTATACAGTAGGTCATGCCAATCACCCCTGTGTTGGATGGAAGTAAAAGATGAAGTTATGCTAGGACCTCATCTCATCTAGGAGACTACTTAGCAAGTTCAATTGATTCAGAAATGGATGGATACTATGTAGTCTTGTTAGAAATCTTACGTCGATCACTGTATAATTCCTTTAGAGTTTGAGGGTGGGGATCAAGTTTTCCTATGTGTCCCACCGATACTAAGACAAAAGAGTATCAGGAGAAAGAGTAAAATTTCACCATGATATTTCAGACCATTTGATATTATTAAATGAGTCGAGTCGGTTGCCTATCAGTTGTAGTTTCCTTAGAGGTACCAAGAATTATAAGAGTTCTTCCACGTATCTTAGATTCCCCACTATCACTCAAACATGGCTCACGTTTTTCATCCAGAGGAGGTTGAGCTTTTGGTTTATGCATCATTTGAAGAGAAACTGATTCAAATAGTTGACAAGAGCACAAAGGTTCTCTGTGGATGGCCAGTTCCTCTTGTACGACTGCTATGGTAGAATAATCGAGTGCAGGACAAGACATGGGAGAGGGAGACTGATGTACAAGTTCAGTGATCAGAATTATTCTTTGATATTCCTTCACTACCCTTGGAAAGAAAATTCGGGGATGAATTGATTTAAGGGGTAATGTTTGTAAGAACACAGTTATTCTTATGAGTTATGGGTTTCTTCTTTTTCTTTTCCTTTGAGTTATTTTTGAGAAAATAAGGGAAAACAAGGAAAATGTTAAGTTTTAGTAAAACACACCACGTAATACCCTGTAAATATGGTTCAGTATGGCCATGTTGGATGGGGATACACGATGTGTGCTTCTATTGGCTAGGAAGATAAGAAAAGGCCATCACACACCGTGTACTTCCTAGTACACGCCGTGTAGTCATGTCGACATGGTCAGTGCGGGATGAGTAAAGTAAGTCCGAGAAGTTATGAATAAGAAAATGATATACATTCCATGTATATGGATTTACATACCATGTACTAATAAATTTCAGCTTAAAATGGGAAATATCCTCATTTTCTCTTCTTCTGGATAGAGGATCCATCGGGTGACGAAGAAAAATCCATGAGAACATTTCCTTCCCCCATTTCATCGTCCGGAACCTGATTCAAGCGTCGTCTATCTCGTTGGATTCATCTCGATAAGATATTTCTTCTCCATGAGACGTTCATGATGATTTATTCTCTTGATAATGTTATTCAAGGTCGAATGGTTTACCTCTTTATTATATCTACATCATTCTAGGTCGATTTAAGGGCCGACGTCAGTTTATATCGCTCGTACAACATCGAGGTAGTTTGTGTTGTGACTTTTGTTAAATGTAGAGTTGATTATATGTTCCCAAATTGTATGCTACCATTTTTGGGTATTGTTTTTCTCTATAAGTGAAACATGTTGACACCTAATGATTCTTGGGGATTTGATTATATGAAATTTAATCATGTGATTGTTGATTTTTTGATTTAGGGACACCCCATGGGTGCGTTTATCATGGTTAGCCATTTGGTAGGAACACATTTGAGGCTTGTAAATGTTTTTCCTTTTTGGGGTTGATTAGAATGATATATTGTTATATTAATTACCCATGCCATCTGTCATGTTTTAATCCATCTGATAGTTTAATTCATATGTGTTGTTTTTGAAGTGAAATGATAAATTATTAAAAGAGGTAATTATCCATGGGTGAGCCATAGTCTCCATTAAAAGACAAGGTCAGGATCATGTGACTAATTACACCTTTCTTATTTTGGGTTAACCATTCTCTTGGTTAAAAGGAAATGGATAGACTTAAGAGATTAATTATTTAAGGACCATGATCGATCCACAGTTTAGGTGGTCAGGCTTACCGAGTCTTATTTGTAAATGGTGACCAAATCCTTGGCCCATTGAAGGATACCTAGGAAGGGCTCCATTGGGAAGTAAAAAAATGATGAAATGATGAAATGATGATATTCTCAATTGTGAAATGGTTATGTAAAGTGTTGTCGGTTACTTTGGCACGAGGGGTCGATGTTCCTAGGTCGGACTTCGTGACCTTTGTAAGGTTCATAGAATTCGTTAAATGAAATGGAATGAATTATGATTCATCTACCAAGCCAAAGCACAAGATTGGATTTGTTCTTCACTTTTTATCTAGATGATCTTCTGAGACATCATCTATTTTTTACTTCTATATGGGGGATTTGCAAGCTAAGGCTGAATCTCAAGATAGTTGCACTTTAAGCAAATTTAACTGATAAAGAACATAAATAGAATTAATAGGTATTTTACTTGAGTACTTACTAGTTACTTTTTTCTTTGCTAAAATTGCATATATTCATTATCTGTTAGGCATGGATCTTTGGTGGTTGCCGATTGGGATTAGTCTCACACCCTGCTTGGGTTATGATTTTGGGCCCAAACAGGTTATTTGATTGCCGGTGTAGACTAGGTAAACTACTCTTATACATGTACTTGATTGATAATTAGGAGTAAGAGAGCATGGGACCGAACTGATCATTGCGATGCTTCTGAGTTTTATTTCTGTTTGTTCAATTGTATTGTATTTGTATATGATTGTAGTGTATCCTAATTTGGATGATTTTTTAGAACATATAACATTCTGCATTATCAGATTTAGGGTTTGAGACTTGGATATTTATTTATCAGACTTTCACTATTTTTTTTAGTTTCATATTGATTACTACATCAGCTAATTGTTAATATTTATCCCGATGCGCTACACTCTACCAATGAGGGAATCGTTTCCCCACTATCACGTCAAAGGAACTTGCTGCTAGTCGGTAGCCTGTGGCATTTTGGAAAATGTGCTTGAGGCCATGTGGCTGATTAGGTATGGGTTACCTTTTAGTGGAATCTGGATCCAGGGAAATACAACATCAAACAACATCATAGATATAGTTTCCCTATGGGTTTAGGGTCATGTGTAGGGGTTTTCCACATATTATTTTTATGATTATTTAAGTTATATTTTTCATTACCTCATACATGGGATGTATTTTATCCTTTTTAAGATATCTTATTTCATCTAGATATTTATGATATTCAATTTTATATTTTATATGAATGTTATATATTATTTCCATTATTGATTATTATTGAAATATTTACTTTAGTGTTTAATTTTGATGGACCATTAGAGGGTAAATATCACCTTAAGAAATTCTTACAAATCCTCGATGCTAGTCTCCATCTTCAAGTTAAAAGAGAGCATAGTTGATACCATGTGTCATTTCTACTTGGTATTATGGTTGTTTCAAGGTGTGGAATTATAAAATGGTATTATAGTGGTTTCATCTATAAAGTGTTTATATTTGAAAAAATGGTAGAAAAGTGAATATAGGTCTAGATTTGGTACGGAAGATATGTGTGTGTAAAGCTAGAAGAACTATATTAGAATTCAATGTTTTTAGGTAATTGTGGGATCAAATTTTATAGTTTATAAATGAGAATTTGGGTTGTTATATTTAGTCTAACTAAGGGTGAATAATAGGTTATTCATATAACAGTTTAGAACAAAGGTATATAGAATATGTGTGTGAATTTATGAATGTGTTTGATTCTTGTTAAATGATTGAATTACAAATAAACTAATTTTCATCTTCCTAAATAAGATTATTATAATAAATTATATTATTTAGACCAGTGAGATGAATTTGAGGATGTAAAGTGATTATCATGAATAATTAATTACCTTTATGATATTGTACATGAAATGATATTTGGTGTGTAATGTTTCATGAAAATTTCAAAGTTATTTTATAATTAGTGTATTATAATTTTATAGAATAATATAATCAAATAATTGTACACTTGAACCTCTTAGAAAGAATTAAGTTCATGAGTGGTCATTCAAAGGATACATGGAGGGAGGGTATGATCATGTTCCTCAAGTGGAAGAACCAAAAAATGCTGTTTAGATTAAGATTATTAAGCGTCCACTTCAAGAAATTTAGAAGATATAGAAAAAACACCTTAAGGGATAATAGTGGTGACCAATGTTTTTAGTGTTTTTGGGCACAAAAATGTGTTATAATTAGGGTAAATGGTAGCACTTATTGTGAGAAAAATTTGTTTAAAGGCTTGTATATGATATCTGAGATGATTAATAAACTAGAGGGGAGAAGTTAAATACAATAGTATTTATACTTGGGGGACTAGTTCACTACTAGTGGGATATTTTGATTTAGGATAAGAAGAATGAGGGATTGAAATGGGATAATTTAAAAGCTCTCTTATTTGAGAATATTTTTTCATATATGTTAAGGATTGATAGAGGTATAAGTCCATAGAGCTAAAGCAGGGAAATATTTTCACTCTCAATTATGCATATATATATTGAACGTGTTGTTAAATTTTTCCCTGACCATTGGTGATAATGTGTTCTATAATGTGCATTGTTTTTGGTAAGGTTTGATGTTGAATCTATGATTTAGTGAGAGAGTTTTTATACTTGATTTTATAGATGTGGAAAAGAAGGATATTAAAGCATATAATAATATAGATTAAGAAAATTGGTATTATATGGGTTTCAATGGATTTAGTGGTAGAAATAAAAGGAATATAAATAATTATCACTGATCAAGTGAGATTAGTGTTTTGCGGAATACATTTTATTCTCCTTCTTTTAGTGACATGGCATCATTGAAGTTCAATCCAATGAAATTTTATGCATATTTTTTTTAAATAAGTAGTTAGTATTTTCAATGGTTTTCAATGGTTTTTAATGGAAATGAACATATAATTTAATGTTTGAATCCAAATTTTGAATTTAAAAATGAATAGTTTAATTTTATTAAATTAATAATGAATATTGCATCCTAGTTGTTAATTTTAATTATGAAATTTTGATTGATCATTTTATAGGTTGTTTAATGTTTTAGGTCTGAAAAAATGGAACAATATGGATATCCCTCAACCTAGGGCCAAGAAATACACTTAGCTTGTCTTAAGTGGTACTGTACAGCTATACATAGCCCAAGGTAAGGATTTTCAAGTTGTATGAGGTCATAAGGGGATACCAGGTCCATGTGTCATGAGGTCGTGGCCAAGCGTATGTGTCTTGAAGCTGAGAAGTGACTATGTGTGGTGGTTAAGACTACATGAATATAAGATGAGTATATCACTGAGACGGAGTGGTCCATGATAATAGTGATGGTCCTCAATCCCTCTAATGACTTCTCTAACACATTAATACCATGAATTATTTATTATTTTCTCATGTGGTGCCTACTAGCTTCTCATGAGCGATATATTAAAAGAGTTAATGTTCGAATTTTAAAAATCCAAATATATCCCACACTTTTTCATTCACCACAATCAGACACCCTATTCTGCTCGACTCCACCACTTTCCTTCACCCCTCGATGCCCTCCTCCATTATAGTTTACCATATATCCACAATGGCTGACCGCTTGAATGCTTGGATTGAGCTATTTCTCCACTACTGAAGTACCTAGATGCCAGGATCCTACATTAGAGGATGATCCAACCTACATGAATCATTTTTCGAAGCATCATCCAGCCACTTAAAAGGTTGGATAAATGAGGATCTAGGAAGTTTACTACAACCATCATTCTACTGCTTCCACACACAATGAGTAATGTGGAGTTTCCACATTCTCATGCATATCTCCATATAAGTTCATGAACTAAGAAAACATTGTTACATTCTTTCCACACCAAATCTACTATCTACAAATGATATAATTTTTGGACATTGATATATCCATGTGATTATTTTTGAGAGGTGACCACCATGGGTCTTGGGAGGATTAAATCTCCAGTTTGATTTTTAAAAAAATAGGCGAAAGGCTTAGAATAAGGTGATAGAAAGGGAGTTAGAGGTAGTATCTGGATACCTATATAAGGATAGGTGGTCACAGCTTGGGATGGGACCATGAATAGTGACATAGGAGACATGAGATCTTGGATATGAAGGGGATGCATGAAGAAGGAGGATTATCCACTAGACACATGGATGTTGCATAAAGAGGTTGTCATGAAGACGAAAAGTAAAGGAAGACTTGATGAATCCCTAAATTCTTTCTACATCCAATCATTATTTCTCTCCGCCCTCTCTTCAATATCATGCATCCTTCTCCCTCTAATTCTTCAATGACCCCCCTTTAACCGAGGGGTAAAATTCTTTTTGGTTGGGAGAGGGAGAGGTTACTAGAAAATATTGTGATTTTTGAGTCATTTTTATTATAATTTTTTCCCTATTTGTATATTGAATGAGATTTAAATTAATTAATTTTAGATATTATGTTGAATTATATTTTGTTTTAATATAATTATGAGATTTTAAATTTCCATGGTCAATCATTTTATTCTCCCTTTACATGGATTTTTTTCACCCATTAGTTGATATAAAATCAAGTGGAGAAGTATTTAGTGATTTATAAACATGTGGGAATGAAGTAGTGGAATAATTTTAATGTTTAGATATTTCAATACTAGATTTGGTATTTCAAAAATAATTCAATGAAGAAACATTGTGACCTTCACACATTGGAAGGAGAAAACTCGAAGTTAGAAAATTAATTAATATTATTCTCATCATCAGAAAACTTAATCAAGGATTAAATGGAAGAATTATGGTTATAATATTCATTTATTTAATAAAAAAATTATATAAAAGTTTCAAAAGTTCAATGATATAATTGAAAAAAGGGAAACTAATCATAATCCCAATCAATTTCCATTAATCTGAATTTCACATACAAGATTCTTCACTTTGGAGACATTAAAATTCTTATTATTTTATTTACTTTTATAATAAATACAAATAGATTTAAACACTTATCTATAGATACAAAAATTGATACTACTAATACTACACCACTTGGGGTAAATAAATTTCTTTTTCCACACCCCATGATAGGTGTTCAATCAAAAACCACACCACTATTGAGGAGTAAGTGTTAGTATAACACTTAATATTTTCATGACTTGGACCCCAAATGAGAAACTGTTTTTTAACCCGGATATGTAATGAGATGTTTAAATCGGATTAGGATTATTTATATAAAAATCCATTTTAAGAAATAAATTAATTGGATAGGATTGAAACTTCAATTATTAACTCTAAGCCACCAAACATGGAAATTAATCCATAAAAGGAATTAATGGACCATTGTGAGTAGTAATTATTTTTTTAAAAATCATTTAACCATGTTTTCATAGTGAAATTATTTTGAATTATTCTAAACATGATTCATGTACATCTTAGATTACATGTCCTTGCATGTGAGGACCCCAAATGTAATATTCAACAATTCATCCATTTATTCTCAAGATTCAGGATGAGAGGATCATTTGAAGACCAATTTCAGTAGAGGGAATTCCCTTTTTCACATAAAGGAGTAGGTAAGGAATGATTTTACAATATATGACCATGGGAGATCAATGATTGGTAAGATCTCAAAATATTCTTCATGTATCAATTCTTTCCCACATCCAAGAGCATGAAAATAAAAAAATAATTTTGTTACATATGAAAATAAACTTGAGTGAACCTATAAGAGTACTAAGAATAGTTCATGAAACTATATACCATCTTACCACATCAGGAAGTTGAGGAGAATCCATTCTTTGTGTTATTCTAATAAGGACAGCTTGATAATGATCACAACCTACTAGATGCCTCTTATGGTGGGACACTAATTGATAATTAACTAGAATATTCTTATGTTTTGATTGAAAATATTACCCATAACTCATAATATTTCAACACTAGAGGTGTAGGAGTAATATGAATTCATGAGGTATAAACTTCTAATTCATCATCTCTAGTTATAACCAAAACCAACAAGATTACTAGTTTAGTATGAAAAATCTATTTGAATTAAGTAAGATTTCTACCGTCCCCACCTAATATATATCATGTATATTCTTCTACAAATCATTATACTAATCATTTTGTTGAGACATAGGGTAGAGATAGTTTTGAAACTCCATTCCATCCAAGTAAATTTCCATAGAATCAACAATGGAGAAAAGGGAAATACCAACAATGATTTGGAGGACAATTGAACCATACCAAACACCATTTTTTTCAATCTTCCACCATTATAGAAATAATATCAAAACCCTGAACCATTCCAAAAATCATTTAAATAGCCCCTCTAGCAAAAGAATGCCTTTTAACGACCACCTATCAATTAAAAGACATATGAGTAGACTTCCATTAGTTCACCAATAACAGAATAGTAGTTGGATACCCAATTTGAGATATTAGAAGATCAGATAGATAAACTCACAAAAAAATTCATATGTTTTATGGACATTTGGAAAAATAATCAAGGAATGATGCCAACCTAGACAGTTCTGAATCCCAAGGATAATTTCATTGTAATTATGAAACAATGTGGGAAATAGATTTAACAACATGAAATAAGTAACTCTAATGATTCTAAAAAAAATCGAAAACTAAACCCATCCATCATAATAAAGAGGACTAGAACAATGAATGGAAAAAGAAAATGTTTAGGAAAGAGATTCTTGAAACACATTTATATAGAAAAAAGAGAGAAAAATTACATCAATTCACCATTCCTTTCTATGTTAAATTGGTCAATAAATTTTGAAGAAGAAAATCTTCAAAAAAATATCCTAGAGACCTTCCATAAAGATTAAATTAACATTCCACTACTATAATAAATCTAGAAAATCCAAAAATATGTTAAATTGATCAATGGTATTTTCAATAAGAGAAATAGTCTTGATGGGGATGAAAGAATCAACCTAGTAAAGAGTGTTTTCTCCATGATCACACAACCAATTACCAAAAAATGTCACGATCCAGGGATATTTCTTATTCCCTTGACTATTTTTTATTTGAAAATATATGATGATTTTAGTGATATCGGTTCTTCCATTAATGCCATGCATAAATCTTTCATTTTATATTTAAAAATAGGTTAACTAAATCCCAAAAGAGTGGTTGTCTAACTAGGAGGTAGATCCACTATTTTCCACCTGGAGTGATGTTAGATGTTCTTATAGGAGTTGAAGGAATAATTTTTACAACATATTTTTATGTAATCTATATAAAGAAAGATAAAGAAATTGGGAATTCACCCTTTATTTTGGGAAGAACACTTCTAATGATGGACAAAATTTTCATCAATGAGCATGAATGAACCCTCTCCATGGAGATGAGAGTTAGTAAGGTGAACCTCAATGTTCTTAACTATAACAGGAACCCTTCAAACAATTATTCTCTCTTTTTAATTTTCCATGAATATTCTTGTGATCCCATCGAAGAGCCAACAATTCTTCACGAATTATTATCCTCAAGAGATTTCCTTCCTATTGAAAACACTAGGGAACAATTTATTACTAAAAAATATCGAAATACTACCTTTAAAATTAAATAATAAATAACCACTGAATTATTTGATAATTTTCTAGAAGAAACCTTTATGATTCCATTTATTATGGAAATTAAAGCTTTTGAAGTGGGGTATTTGAATTCAATCTCATCAATAGAAAATACCCCAAATATTGAATTACAACCTTTGCCTAATAATTTAAAATATTCCTACCTCATGGAAGGGGATAAATTACTATTGATCATTTAAAATAATCTACTTGAGATTCAAGAACAAACATTTAATGATATTCTAAAAGGAAATAACCAATCCATATGATAGAGTATAGTAGATATAAATCAAGTCAAACCCAAGGTTTAATCACATAGAGTATTTTTATAAGAGGACTCATGACCTATAAGGTAGCCCTATAGAAGACCTAACCACACTATCACAGAGGTAGTTAAAAAATAGGTTGAAAAGTTATTGGGAGTCGAATTCATCTACCATAGTTATGAATCCAAATGGGTTATCACCATCCAAGTAGTTACCAAGAAGACATGCTTGACCATTTTTGAAATGATAAAAATGAATTAATCCCAATGAGTGTTAAAAATAGTTGGAGGTTGGGAATTGATTATATAAAGCTTAACCAAGTCAAACGAAAATTCCACTTACCAATCCCATTCATTGATCAAATTATATAATGGTTAGAAGGCATGACACATTACATCTTTTTGGATGGGTTTTCTAGTCATTTTAAGGTACTAATTTCCCTATGATTCCTTGATAAGACAATATTCACATTCCCTTTTGGGACCCTTTCATACGAGAGGACTCCTTTTGTACTATGAAATACCTAGGATGTTTTCAGCATTGTATGATATGCATTTTATAATATCGTATTAGATAATTACTAGAGGTATTTATCATTGAATTTACTACTTTTGGAAAATAATTTTATCATTCATTAATAATTCTACTGAATGTTTTGAATACTTTCATAGATAATAATATATTTCTGAACTTTAAAAAGTGTAACATTATAGTTTAGAAAGGAATAGTGCCAGGTCACACCATTTCACAAAAAGATAATGAGGTGGATAATTATGAAGTTTAATTGATCAATTATTTTCCATATACAAACTATATAAAAAATACCTGATCATTTTTTGGCTTCTAGAATTTTATAGAATATTCATCAAGGTCATCAGTATGATTCATATTCCTTTTTCAAGATTAATTTTAAAAGAAACTGACTTTGTTTTTAATGATAATTATAGGAATGAATTTGATGATTTAGATCAATTTTTTTTACCCCACCAGTAATTCAATCATAGAATTAGGAACATCCATTTGAGATGCTTTGTGATGCATCATACCATGATATAGAGGCATTTATTTCACAAATAATCGAATGAAAAACAGAAGTCATTTCCTATTCCATTAGAAACTTGGATTCTAATAAAATCTATTACAAAACCACTAAAATTATGTTTCTTCAATTTTTATTTTCATGAGAAAAAATCAAGTCATATTTACTTGGAACTAAAGTGGTTGTATTTTCTCATCATGATACACTTAGGCACTTGATGAAGAATGATGATGCCAAAGAAAGGTTAGTGAGATGGATAATACTATTGAAGGAGTTTAATCTAGATATTAAGGTATAAAGGAGTGGAAAATAAAGTTATATATCACCTATGTAGGCTACCCAAAACCTCTGAAATTGAAATTCCAGAACTAATCCCACTCAATGATCACATACATAGAGAGAATCTTTAAATCATAGAATGTGAAGTACCACTATACATAGTAAATTATTTGGAAACATCTCATGTACCTTCTCACCTTAACACCCACCAAAATAATAAACTCATAGATGAATATAGAATCTATATCTAGGAAGATCCATTTCTCTAGAAAACTTTAAATGACCATGTCATTAGATGATTCTTACTGACAAGTGAAAAAGAATATTTTTTTCAATTGTCCATAAAAATTCTTGTGGATGCCTCATTAGACCTCAAATAATTGCAAGAAAACTATGTTGATCTTGAATTTATTTTCCAAACCTATTTATAGATGCTCATGAATATTCTAAAAAATATGAAAAGAGTCAATTTTATGGAAATATTTAAAAAAGATAATACATTCCCTGAAAGAAAACATTTTTTTATGAATTATTTCAATTATGTGTAATGGATTTTATGGGAACCTCTCCCATGTAATTTGAGGAAATGTTATATTTTACTTTATATTGATTATGTATCTAAATGGGTGGAAGTTAAGGCCACCAAAACTGATGACACTTATGTTTTGTTTAATTTTTTATTAGCCAATATTTTTTGTATATTTGGAATTCTAAGAGACATTATTATTGAAAAAGGGACTCATTTTTTAAATAAAATAATGAAAGATATGATTAAAAAGTATGGGGTTCACCACAAGGCATCTACACCTTCCCATCCCCCCTGAAATGGACAATCTAAAGTGTCTAACTGGGTTATTAAATGTATTTTGGAGAAAAAAATCAAACAAAAATAATAGGATTGAAGAAAAGTTATTGAAGACATATTATGGGAATAATAGACAATATCTATAACACCTATAGGTATGTCCCTCAACTGATTGATTTATTTAAAAAGTTTTCATCTTCTAGTGGAATGGGAGCACAAAGCATATCGCGCTATAAAGAGGGTGAATTTGGATTTGGAGAGTTCTATATAAGAGGTAAAACTTCAAATATAGGGTTTGGAAGAAATTATAAGAAAATATTTTAAAACTAAAGAATTTAAAAAGAAATAATCCAAGTGGAACATGAAAAACTAATTCAACCAAAAACTTTACAACCTGGAGACCAAGTCCGAATCTATAATTCCATACTATAGTTAATTCTAGGTATGATTTGATTGAGGTGGGAAGAAAATTTTATTGTTACTAATTTTTATCCATCTTGTTCCATTCATATCAAAAAATAAGGTGAAGTAAACCCATTAATTAAAAATGGAAACATTATAAAATAAGTTCCAAAGAAGTCTACCTCATGAATTAACATAGGAGCTCAAACTTCTCCAATCCATATAATGATTACTTCTAATTATTTTATGGTTTTAAAAATGCATTATTTGTAACATCCCAGGTAAATAAAGAATAAAACATTTTCATATTTATTAATATTTACGAATTAAATATTAATTTTACTTTAAAGGGGTTTCTATGTTCGATAGCGTACCTGATACGCAACAAAGAGTTTCTTTGAAATCTTACGTTACACACTAGTAATTAAATAATATTATTTTAAATGGTAGTTAACACGTAGTCATTGTATTGACAGGAATGAATATAAATAACTAAAATATGATTATATATGTTTTTTAAATGTTTTTACATTTATCCAATAAAATATAAAGGCTTAAAATACGAAAAGAATTCAATTTTAGGCATATATACTCTAATTATCACTAAAGGTCCACTTCTCACCTTTTGATGGAGAACCGTCATTAAATATAGTTTTGGTCACTATTATACATTCTATTGGATCAAATAAAATTCTTATTTAGAATCGGGACATCAAAATTTACTTTGTGTAAATTTTTGGTATTTTTCCGATAAAGATCATTTTTTAATAAATAGTGAAAAATGTTGTATTTTAATTCAAAACCTCTTTTTAATATAATTTATTAATATGATTAAATTATCTTTTGAATTGATTTTAAATTTAAATTAGAATATATTTTTACCATTTAATCCAATAGTGGTCATTGGAATCAATTTTACTTTGAAATTGGACTTAACCTAGTGTCAATGTTTTGATATATATTATTTAAAAAAAACATGCTATTTGTCCTGATAGCAGGAATTAATTATTAAATTAATTAATGTAACTTATATTTTTTGAATTTTTTAAAATAGAAATCATTTTTGAATTCGTAATATCAAATATAGCTTAGGGTGAAGTTTTGCTATTTTTCTGGAAAACATCAATTTTTGATGAATAGTGAAACCACTAAGTGGTACTTAAAAAAAATGATTTTTCGTTAAAATGAAATTTTACCACCTATGTGTTTTGAATTTCAACAATCAGACATACATGGTTGTCATTAGGAAGTAAAATGTGGTTCAATGGGATTAAAATAATTTTTTTGGTGAATAGTATCTTTTAAGTTTTTAATCGCGATTAGAGGCAATTAGTGTAATTTAAGAAAAAAATAATGTTTTAATAATATTAAATGAACTTGACACGTGTACTACCCTTATTGGATGTGTCATGAAAGACCAAGACAATCCATGGGTCATCTTGGGGACTCCATGGAGCCACTTTGGAAGGAAAATGACATTAATAACTTTTTATTTAATGTTAAAATTAAAATATCACAAACATGTGTTGTTTTAATAAACAATTTTTAAATGAGGTTATACACATCATAGTTTTGAATTAAATATTAATTAGAAATATAAAGATATTTTTTATGTCATGATATTTGTTTTATAATTTTTATAAATTAAATAAATTAAATTATTTATGACACTATGATGATGCAGCGATTACCTCATTATTTAATGATTTATGAAAAATGAAAAGATAATGTAAAATCTAAGACTTAAACATGTCAAAAACTCATTGGATGGGTGGATTTAGAAATATTATCACCTTATCCTAGAAATTTAAAATTTTGGGACCTTTAAAATCTGAAAATCATTTTATAATAAAGTAAACTTTTATAACATTCCAAGAGGGCCCCTCCTCTCCTTTTATAAAAGGCCCCCACCTCTACCACCTTTCCCACACCTATCAAGCCTTTGGCTCTGCCAAACCAGGCCCATTTTGTCTCTCCACATCCCTCTATTAATCCTAGAATCCTCACTTTGGGAAGAAGTCTTTCCAAGCAATCCTTTGAGCTCAAATTAAAAAGAGTTACCCGATTTAAAGGTAGTGTCTTCTCTTGTTTTCTTATGTTTTATTTTGCTTCTCCAACCCCTAAACTCTTTTTATTCCTTTATTTTGTAACAAAAACAATATATTCAATATACTAGGATGTTTTTATGAGAAGTATTAGAGCTACACCTACACACACATCTATTTAATGGTTAAAGAAGATACTATTTCTGTGGTTGGCGATTTTATGCCTCACGAAACGATGATTGTTCAATATTATTTTAACACCTTTCATGGTGTCCATTAATATGTCACTATATTTATATATGATATATAATATGTTTATGTTTTCCTTAATCTTATGTATTTTTCATTTATGTCATACCTTTATGGTTTCCATTATGGGTAAACGTGATATCTTCATTTTTGGAAGTGCGGACTACCGCCCCCTCAAAGTTATTTGATTTGTTCATGCCATATGTGGAACGTATAAAGTATGGAGTTAATGTTATTATATATGATATTATACTGGAATTATAATATACCTTTATATAATTATTATTTCTTTCCATTAAAGTATGAGATAGAAATGAAAGTAGCGTTCATGCGTACGTACGGCTTACGTCTCCATGAACGGTGCATTTCATTTCTTATCCGCAAATGTAATGTACTATTATAAGTACATATATATAATGGATATATATGATTTATGTTACATCTAAATGATGAATATAATTATAGAATTAAAATACACATATCTCTCATTTAGTTTTAATTCCATTAATATGACATAGAAATGAAAGTAGCGTTCATGCGTACGGACGGCTTACCGTCTCCATTAACGGTGCATTTCATTTATTAAATCTAAATGATTATGTAATATTATAAATGCATGTATATACTGGATATATATGATATATATGGAGTCTACATCATTAATATCATTCTTGAGATAATGGATATTTGACTACGTGAACAACTTGTAAAAATAAGAAGTTCACTTTTCACTCAAGTACCAAATTTCGAAAAATGACCGTTATAAACTTAAATGACTAAATAATGTTCATAAAATGGTAATAAGTGATATAAAAGGAATATTGAACATGAAAAAGGTTCTTAATCAAGTATAAATTAACTCAAGTTTATTATTCAGGACATTAAAGAATGATCGAGGCAAGTCGGACCCGAGGTAAGGGACTTCATCTCAATCTCCTTTCATCGAGGCATATTTTGTTCTAATACACAACTTTCTTTTATACAGTGTATAAACCCCTTTAACTTTTAATTTTATAAAAAACTAATCTTTTTCTACGGAGTGTTTAACAAAACGACAATAAGGAATGTTTCTTTTAACGTATGGGGTGACAACGACCTTTTTCGCCGCCGTGAGTATTATATGGTCTTTAGCTTCCTCAACAAGACGTAATGTTTTTAAAATGAAATAAATACCATATACTCTTTTATGTATTTTGGTATTGAAAATTGTTTTTATAATGGATTTTTTATGTCAATATATTTAAGTTATATATTGTGATCAAAGTGTGGAAATGTTTTCTTTCCATTATATTTGTTTTATGTTTTATGATTTTATAATGGTACTTGGACATTTGACGGGTGGTTATGTGATAAAACATATGACGGGTGGGGCTGTGAATACCAGGATGGGTGGTTACGTTATAACCTCTAATGCATTGGGTATGGAAGTCGGATGTATGGCTATTCTATTAAGTGATATGTGTGGAAGTCGACCGTATGGTTATTCCATTTAAGTATGTTTATGTCCAAAGTTAACTTTATATATTATGTGCTCTTTATATGGTTTTATGGTAATATTTTGGTTACAAAAGGGTAAGTAATGATCTTTTATCCAGTCAAGAGTTTTTACTACTTCATAATGGTGAAAGGTATTACTTTGATAAAGTATACATGGTTTGCTTGTTGTTTTGAAAAACTAATAGTTTTCATTCTTTGTTTATCCCTTACTGAGATTTTTATACTGACCCCATGTTTTTGAAATGTTTTTCACAGGACTTAATGTGGAATAGGGTCAAGGATGAGATCAAGGAAAAGTCATGATATCTAAAACATGGAACTAGACATGTTTCTTTTTAAGAGTTTTTATTTTATGGAAACTTAGTAGAAGTGTCTAATTTGTAATCTTTTGAGATTTAATAGTTATGTCCTAATTCTATAAAACACTAAACCTGAAAATATCCTCAATGTGAATTATTCATTTAATTCAATATTAAGTAAGGTTTCAGGCTGATGCCTTATAGTTGGTATCATAGGTCGGTTTAGACAACTGTAGGAGTTAGAAAATTGTTAAATTATAAATTAATTTATGGTATGACTGAAATGATATAGCATTTAAAGATTAACATGTTGCTTCAACTAAGATACTTCTGTGTTAAGAATGGTTTTTCATAGAGGAAATAGAAAAAATTTTCTGGGAAGGCATACAGAAGGAAATGACCTTTCAAATCAGAATCCTGAGATTGTAAGAATATGAAATAAATATTTTGTTACAGTGATGGCTCAGTTTCCTCAGGTGAAAAATGTTGGTTATTTTTATTGATGATATTTTGGTGTTTTATAAAAGTAAATAGGAGCATGAAAGTCATTTAAGGGTTATCTTGCAAACCATAAAAGAAACGAAACTATATGGGAAATTTAGAAAGTGTGAGTTTTGGTTACAACAAATTTCTTTCCTTGGTCACATTGTTTCAGAGAAGGGCATAACTATTGATCCTACTAAAACAAAAGTCGTTGAAGAATGGCCAAGACCCACAAATGTAACCAAGATCCGTATTTTTCTTGGATTGGAAGGTTACTACTGAAGGTTTGTTGAAAGTTTTTCATGGTTATCTAGTCCAATGACTAAGCTAACTCAGAAGGGTGTTAAGTTTATCTGGACAAAAGAATGTGATGATTTTTTCAGGAGTTGAAAAAAAGATTGGTGAATGCTTTAGTTTTGGCACTTCCTTCCAGGAATGGTGAGTTTTTTATCTATAGTGATGCTTCATTTAAAGGACTTGGTTGCGTCCTTATGAAGAATGATCAGGTAATTGCATATGCTTCACGTCATTTGAAAACTCATGAGGTAAATTACCCTACACATGATTTGGAATTAGCTGCTATTGTTTTTTATCTAAAAATTTGGAGGCATAATTTGTATGATGTAAGTGTGAAATATATACTGATCACAAAAGTTTAAAGTATATATTCACTCAGAAATAATGGAACATGAGACAGAGGAGATGGCTAGAATTAATCAAGGATTATGATTGTACAATTCATTACCATCTGGGAAAAGAAAATAAAGTTGCTGATGCTTTGAGTCGAAAATGTAATGCTTCATTAACCATGATAAGTTTGGAACGAGATCATTTGGTTTTTGATTTGATGAACTTTGGCATAGAAGTTGTTGGTGAAAGAAGTTATTCTGTTTTGTTTCAGTTAGCAGTGAGAGCATCCCTATCAGACAGAATTAAGCAAGTGCAGAAGAAAGATAGTGGGTTATAGAAAAAGGAAGAGCTGGTTCAGAAGGGTAAGTTTCCGGAATTTAACATTGATAATGATTGTGTTTTGAGTTTTGGGAAGAGATTATGTGTGCCTGGTGATTCACAGTTGAATAATGAGTTGTTATGTGAGGCTTATAATTCCCCGTTTTCAGTTTATCCAGGAAGTACTAAGATGTACAGAGATCTGTGGGAGTATTACTGGTGGGATGGAATGAAAAGAGATATTGCTGATTTTACTATGAAGTGTTTGACTTGTCAGCAGGTTAAAGCAGAGCGGTAGTTACTGAAAGGGATGCTTCAGCCTTTACCAGTGCCAAAGTGGAAATGGAAAAATATATCCATGGACTTGGTTGTGGGATTACCGAAGACATCTCGAGGTAATAATGAAACTTGCGTTATTGTTGATCGCTTGACTAAATCTACTCATTTCCTTCCTATTCGAGATAC
Source organism: Viscum album (assembly GCA_963277665.1). Lineage (NCBI taxonomy): Eukaryota > Viridiplantae > Streptophyta > Magnoliopsida > Santalales > Viscaceae > Viscum > Viscum album. The sequence goes on along the minus strand of OY728135.1, from coordinate 1,132,059,381 downwards.
ATTATCTCTAGATAAACTTTCTTGATTGTATCTTAAAGAGATAGTCATGTTGCATGGAGTTCCCCTATCCATTGTATCTTATTGTGATCCCAGGTTTACTTCTAACTTTTGGAAAGGCCTTTAGAAGTCGTTGAGTACTGAATTAAATTTTAGTACAGATTTTCATCCTCAATCAGATGGGCAGTCAGAACGAACAATTCCAAACTTTGTAGGATATGCTACGTGCCTGTTTTATGGATTATCAGGGAAGTTGGGACCAACATCTTTCCTTGGTTGAATTTTCATATAATAATAGTTTTCATTCCATTATACAGATGGCTCCGTTTGAGGCATTATATGGGAAGCGGTGTCGAACTCTAACTTTTTGGGATGAAGTGGGTGAAAGGAAGCTTATGGGACCAGAATTGGTAGAAGAGATGGCAGAAAAAGTTCAGTTGATTCAGAAAGACATGAAAACAGCTCAGAGTAGACAGAAAAGTTATGCAGATAACCGGAGGAAGGATCTATCTTTCGAGGTAGGTGATCATGTTTTTCTCAAAGTTTCACCATGGAAAAGTGTGATGCAATTTGGTACGAAAGGAAAGCTAAGTCCAAGGTTCATTGGACCATATGAAATTTTGGAGAAAGTTGGATCCGTTGCTTATCAAGTGGCTTTACCTCCGAGTTTATCTCAGGTAAACAATGTTTTTCATGTTTCTATGTTGAGAAAGTATATGCCAGATCCATCTCATGTTTTGAGCCCAGAGGAAGTTTAGTTGGAAGAGAATCTCTCTTATGAAGAAAAAATTGTCCAGATTCATGACCGAAGAGAGAAAGTGTTGCGAAATAAGGTAATTCACTAGGTAAAGGTTTTGTGGAAAAACCATATGGTTGAAGAGGCAATGTGGGAATCGGAAAATGCTATGAGGGATAAATACCCCCCCTTATTTTGATAAGTGAATAAAATTTCAAGGACACAATTCCCAAAAGGGGGGGAAGGACGTAACTTACCTGGTAAATAAAGAATAAAACATTTTCATATTTATTAATATTTACCAATTAAATATTAATTTTACTTTAAAGGGGTTTCTATGTTGATAGCATACCTGATACGCAACAAATAGTTTCTTTAAAATCTTACGTTGCACACTAGTAATAAAATAATATTATTTTAAATGGTAGTTAACATGTAGCCGTTGTATTAGAGGGAATGAATAGAAATAACTAAAATATGATTATATATGTTTTTTTAAATATTTTTACATTTATCCAATAAAAGATAAAGGCTTAAAATACGAAAAGAATTCAATTTTAGGCATATATACTCTAATTTTCACTAAAGGTCCACTTATCGCCTTTTGATGGAGAACCGTCATTAAATATAGTTTTGGTCACCCTTATACATTCTATTGGACCAAATAAAATTCTTCTTTTGAATTGGGACATCAAAATTTTCTTTGTGTAAATTTTGGTATTTTTCCGATAAAGATCATTTTTAATGAATAGTGAAAAATGTTGTATTTTAATTCAAAACCTCTTTTTAATATAATTTATTAATATGATTAGATTATCTTTTTAATTGGTTTTAATGTTAAATTAGAATATATTTTTACCATTTAATCAAATAGTGGTCATTGTAATTAATTTCAATTTGAAATTGGACTTAAAGTAGTGTCAATCTATTGATATATATTGTTTCAAAAAAACACGCTATTTGTACTAACAACGAGAATTAATTATTAAATTAATTAATGTAACTTATATGTTTTGGATTTTTTAAAATATACATCATTTTTGAATTTGGAATATCAAATATATCTTAGGGTCATGTTTTAGTATTTTTCTGAAAAACATCAATTTTTGATGAATAGTGAAACCTTCAAGTGGTACTTAAAAAAACTGATTTTTCGTTAAGATGAAATTTTACCACCTCTGTGTTTTGAATTTCAAAAATCTGACATAAATGGTTGTGATTAGGAAGTAAAATGTGGTTAAATGGGATTAAAACAATTTTTTTTGGTGAATAGTAACTTTTAAGTTTTTAATCGTGATTAGAGGTAATTAGTGTAATTTAAGGTAAAAATAATGTTTTAATAATATGAAATAAACTTTACACATGTCCTACCCTTATTGTATGAGTAATGGCCGACCGAGAAAATCCATGGGTAAACTTGGGGACCCCATGGAGCCACTTTGGTAGGAAAATGACATTAATAACTTTTTATTTAATGTTAAAATTAAAATATCACAAACATGTGTTGTTTTACTAAAACAATTTTTAAATGGGGTTATAAAAGTCATAGTTTTTACTAGAAATATTCATTAGAAATATAAAAAGATTTACTAAATCATGATAGTTTTTTATAATTTTTAGAAATTAAATAAATTAAATTATTTATGACACCATGATGGAGCAACGGTTACCTCATTATTTAACGATTTAAATAAAATGGAAAGATAATGTAAAATCTAGGACCTAAACTTATCAAAAACCCATTGGATGGGTGGATTTAGAACTATTATCAACTTATCCTGGAAATATATAATTTTGGGACCTTTAAAATCCTAAAATCATTTTATAATAAAGTAAACATTTATAACTTTCCAAGAGTTCCCCTCCTCTCCTCTTATAAAAGGCCCCCACCTATACCACCTTATCCACAACTCTCAAGACTTTGGCTGGACCAAACCCTGCCCATTTTGTCTCTAAACATCCCTATCTTACTTCTAGAAGCCTCACTTTGGGCAGAAGTCTTTCCATGGAATCCTTTGAGCTCAAATTAAAAAGAGTTACTCGATTTAAAGGTAGTGTCTTCTCTTGTGTTCTTACATTTTATTTTGATTCTCCAACCCACTAAACTATTTTTATTCCTTTATTTTGTAAAAACACCAGTATCTTCAGTACACTAGGATGTTGTTATGAGAAGTAATAGAGCTACACCTACACACACCTTCGTCTAATGGTTAAAGAACATACTGTTTCTGTGGATGGTGATTTTCTGCCTCACGAAACGATGATTGTTTAGTCTTCTTTTAACACATTTCATGGTGGCCATTAAGATGCCAATATATTTATATAAGATATATAATATGTTTATGCTTTAATTAAGCTTCTGTATTTTTCATTTATGGCATACATTTATGGTTTCCATTATGGGTAAACGCGATATCTTCATTTTAGGAAGTGCGGACTACTGCCCCCTCAAAGTGATTTGATTCGTTCATGCCATATGTGGAACATATAAAGGATGGAGTTATTGTTATTATATATGATATTATACTGGAATTATAATATAACTTTATATAATTATTATTTCCTTCCATTACAGTTTGAGATAGAAATGAAAGTAGCGTTCATGCGTACGTACGGCTTACCGTCTCCATGAACGGTGCATTTCATTTCTTATCCCCAAATGTAATGTACTATTATATGTACATATATATAATGGATATATATGATTTATGTCACATCTAAATGATGAATATAATTCTGGAATTAGAATATACATATCTCTCAGTTATTTTTAATTCCATTAATATGACATAGAAATGAATGTAGCGTTCATGCATACGTACGGATTACCGTCTCCATGAACGATGCATTTCATTTATTACCTCTAAATGATTATTTAATATTATAAATGAATGTATATACTGGATATATATGATATATATGTAATCTACATCATTAATATCATTCTTGAGATAATGGATCTTTGACTACGTGAACAACTTGTAAATATAGGAGGTTCACTTTTGACTCAAGTACCAAATATCGAAAAAACGACCGTTATTAACTTAAATGACTACATAATGTTCATAAAATGGTAATAAGTGATATAAAAGGAATAATTAACTTGAAAAAGGGTCTTAGGAAAGTATAAATTAACCCAAGTTTATTATTTAGGACCTTAAAGAACGACCGAGTCATGTCGGACCCGAGGTAAGGGACTTCGTCTCAATCTCCTTTCATTGAGGCATATTTTGTTATAATAAAAGGCTTTCTTTTATACAGTGTATAAACCCCTTTGAAATTTAATTTTATACAAAAGGAATCTTTTTCTACAAAACTTTTTACAAAACGACAATAAGTAATGTTTCTTTTAACGTATGGGGTGACAACGACCTTTTTCACCGCCGTGAGTATTATTTGGTCTTTGGATTCCTCAACAAGCCATAATGTTTTTAAAATTAAATAAATACCCTATAATATTTTATGTATTTTTCTATTGAAAATGGTTTTTATAATGGATTTGTTATGTCAATATATTTAATTGATATGTTGTGATCAAAGTGTGGAAATGTTTTCTTTCCATTATATTTGTTTTATGTCTTATGATTTTATAATGGTACTTGGACATTTGACGGGTGGTTACGTGATAAACCATATAACGGGTGGTGCCGTGAATACCAAGACGGGTGGTTACGTCATAACCTCCAATGCATTGGGTATGGAAGTCGGCCATATGGCTATTCCATTAAGTGATTTGTGTGGTATTCGACCGTATGGTTATTCCATTTAAGTATGTTTATGTCCCAAGTTACCTTTATATGTTATGTGTTCTTTATATGGGTTTGTGGTAATATTTTGGTTACAAATGGGTAAGTAATGATATTTTATTCAGTGAAGAGTTTTTACTAATTCATAAAGGTTAAAGGTATTACTTTGATAAAGTATAAATGTTTTGCTTGTTGTTTTGAAAGACTAACAATTTTCATTCTTTGTGTATCCCTTACTAATCTTTTTATGCTCACCCCATGTTTTTGAAATGTTTTTCACAGGACTTAATGTGGAATAGGGTCAAGGATGGGATCAAGGAAATGTCATGCTATCTGAAACATGTAACTAGACATGTTTCTTTTTAAGAGTTTTTATTTTAAGGAAACTTAGTAGAAGTGTCTACTTTGTAATCTTTTGAGATGTAATAATTATGTCCTAATTCTATACAACTCAAAACCTGAAAAGATCCTCAATGTGAATTATTTATTTAATTCAATATTAAGTATGGTTTAAGGCAGGGGCCTTATATTATTCAAAGGTTATTCTAGGAGGAAACCCATGTTTTAATTTTTTTCATAGGATTTAGGATTTAACTACATCTCCCTTTCTACCTTTGAACTTTAATAGAATGGTTATTACACCGGTTTGAGTTGTTTTGATTTTTAAAAGCCTTTCATACAAGGAAATAAAAAGGAAACCCACAAACAGTCAAGGATGAAAGAGGAAAAAAGCTTCATTATAATAGAGATTTCATCATTATATTATTTATATTCAAAAATCCTGCAATTTTTGTTTCAAACCTACTATGAGCGTAAAATAAAATTGCTTGCCTGTGATTGAATTATTGTTTTACTTGGCTTATCTCAGAGACACGAGTCTATTAGGAATAATATGATTCCATTTTATAGATTTAAATTAAAATGAGAATGAATGAGTCAAAAAGATAATTGAATGATTAGGATTCAATCTTGGAAATTAAAATAAGGGATCATGATTTAGGGGAATTAGCTTATTCATATAAGTGAAATTTAATATCTATTTTTTCTAGCATTAAATTTATGAAATTCATATAAATGAAATTATTATTATTAGGCATATCTTGAGTGATTTTCCATTATCATATTTCAATTATCAAGAGGATTTCTCGACCAAGTACTTCTTATTTGTTCTTCAGCATATTTTTTGAGTGATCATGGGACATGTCACTTACAAGAACTCTCTTTTTAACTTGTAAAAGCTATGACTGTGTAAGAAAAAATTTAATATTATTGTGGTATATTTTGAAAAGATCTTATTTTTTATTTCACCTCTACATAAATCCTAATTTAATCTAGTAGAAACCATAAATTTCCTTGTTATTAATGATCCATGCTTTAATCCATTTTTATTCATTCCTACCCACCTATTAGTAATTGAATGTTATTTAAAAATTGAAGTGTGGGGATGAAGGGACTCATATTGTATGAGATGATATAAACTATAAGGAAAATGTGTGGGTAGATAATTTTGGGTACTAAGAATGGGTTTTTATTTATTTCTTATACTTTATTGTTTTCCCTTCTTGAAAAAACTGAAAAATATGGGTTTTGTCTTAGTGGAATAAAAAATAACCTTTACTAGACGAATTATTTTTATCATATATGTTTAGGTGGTGTATGTGAGGTTTATTCTAACTATAATCTTCTAAAAAAGAAATTAAATTAAAAGGTACCAAGAGAAAAAGAAGTATTAAAATAGATAAAATTAAATTTTTTGCATCATTCATTATCCTTTCATTATTTATGAAATTACTTTGAGCCTCAGAAGTGGGAGTCACCAAAATTTTAAAGAATAATTTCATTGATATTTTAATTATTATGTAAATATTTATTATTTAATAGATACAGATCCTCCCTGAGACTTAATTTTTAAAAACACCAATTCCTACCAACCTTAAGCCTCAGATTCATTCAAACATTAATTTAAATGAACTCATGATTTTAAGTGTGATTTGTTCTTTAAAAAGTGGATAAAATTAGATCATTGGCAATCATATGGATAAATATGAAGTTATTAAGATATGATCCTAACTCTATTCAAATTGTGTCATGAGTGACATGATAAAAGATTCAAAAGTAAGGTAAATTATGAGTTTTCATGTTTAATAAAAATGAATTAAGGAGATTAAATGGATGAAAGAAGAAGTTTCATCATTTTAAAAAGAGATAAAGTAAAATTCTTGAAATGATTGTTTCTTTGAAAAATGTTAAATTGAATTCCTATTTTATGTGTAATTTTAAAATTGTATTTGATATTTATAATTTTTTTTATTTCTTTTTAATTTGAATAATGATAAAATTGGTTACCTCTAAATCCCGTGTCGGGATTTTATGCTTGAGTATAAGAATAATTTTTATTTTGGGATATCTGATACAATAGAATTTCAGGCATAATTTTTATTTAATTCTAATTATTTTATATTAATTTTAAAGTAAATGCCCATATAATTGAATATATTAATCAAAAATAAGGATTTATAAATGAAGAGTTGAAAATTGATTAAATGAATGAGGAATGTTTAATTCTGGGTTTTAATTTTCATTATAAAATTTTTATTGATCATTTTTCTATGTTGTTCAATTTATCAGGTTTAGAAATATGGACCCACTTGGCCAAACCTTAACCTAGGTCCACAAAAGACACTTATCTTGGCCCAAGAGGGCCCATCAGGCCATGTATAGCCATAGGGAAGCCCTAAAAAGGTGTATGAGGCCATACAAGGACACCGATCTTTTGAAAATTGAGGATGAAACTAATAATAGGTGGGTCAAAGACCATAATTTCCTACATGTGGCTGTGAGTACCACATAGATACGGAAGGACTAGATCACTCATAAGAGGTAGTGCATGGTGGCTATGGGGATCCTCCATCCCCCAACTAAATTAATTTCCACATCAATGTTGTGGCTTGTAACTTATATTATCGTGAGGTTCTTACCACTTTTATAGTTCACTAGATATCCTCCAAGTCTAACCATCAAAATACTTAGCTCAAGGTCTTTATCCACTAAAAAAGAATTTGGATTATATGGACCATTTTGAGAGGTTCATCCAACCTCAAAAATCAATTTTCAAAGCTTCATTCATCTAATTCAAAGTTCAGATGAAGGAGGTGATCAAATGTATATTATATCCATCGTTCCACTGCAACCTCATACCCTGAGTGACATATATTAGACACACTCCAATGCATGACACCATTCAAGGATATGCACCATGAATCCAATACTCTATGTTGTCCACACAGAATCCACTCTCCGCATATGATATTATTTTTGAACAACTGATATATTCGAGTGTTTCCTTTTGATATGTCAAAAACACATGTCTTAGGGGGATGAAAGATTCTATTTGAGATATTTATAAAGGTTAAAATGACTTTGAATAAGGTGATGGAAAGGGGTGATGAGGTGATGTATGGACGCCTATATAAAGAGAGGCAAGCATGGCTTGAATGGGGATCGTGATTTGGGATTGTAGAGACATGATATCTCAGAGAAGAAGAAGATAAAAAAAGAAGAAGGATCACATGTTGGAGACTTGTAATTAGCATAGATAGGTTGATATGGAGAATAAGTGGAGAGGTAGACTCATTACCTCCCCCTAATCATTCTTTTTCCCATCATTTTGTTTCTCCACCTTCCCCTTAATATCATTTATCATTCTCCATCTGATTCTTCAATGATCCCCCCTTCAATAGAGGGGTATAATTATTTTTTGGTGTGTGAGGGAGAGGCGACCCAAAAATAATGTGATTATTGTGTCTTATTATCAATAATATATTGAACCTATTTTTTTTAAAGATATTTCAATATTTTAATTTTAAAAATTAACATGAATTGAATTGTGTTTTAATTTAATTCTATGATTTTAAATTTCCATGATTAAAATTTTTATTCCAGCCCTAATAGGATTTATATTTAATATATTGGTGGATATAAAATCAAGTGGCTAAGGGTTTAGTGATTGATGAACATGTGAGGAAGAAGAAATAGACTAATTTAAATGTTTGGGGATTTCAATTCCAGATTTGGTATTGCCTAAATAATTCAAGGAAGGCACATTATGAATTTCACACATTGGAAGGAGAAAAATAAAAGAAAAGAAAATGATAAAGATTATTCTCATCACCATAAAACTTAATTAAGGATGACAAGGAAATTTAATTTTTATCCACCCATTTAATAAATCATTCAAAAATATTTAATATTTTTAAAAGCACAATGATATCATTAAAAATAGGGGAACTAATACTAAACCCAATCAATCTCCTCTCATCTAAATTTATCATCAATTTTTATTTGTATTTGTGTCACTACAATTATTGATATTTTATTTACTTTTAAATAAATGAAAATTAGATTTAAAAAGTACTCTCTAGAGATGAATTTGGTTACTAAAAATAGTATACCCCTAGGGGGAAAATAAATTTCTTTTTCCACACCCCACGACAAAATTGTTATCAATGTTTTATCACTATGTAAATAAATACCATACCCAACTATATGTCATAGTGAGATAAAATAATGATATTCTTACAAGAAAAGATTTATTTATAAATTCTATTGGGAAGGGTCTTATAGGGGTGAAGGTTGAGTTTCTTCTCCCACTCTAGAATCTAGTTCATTGTATATTACACAAGAAAAGTGTGATAATCCTATTTAATCTGAGAGGTGTAATCATTAGAGAGGTATGAATTCATATAGATGACCTCAACAGGGAGATTTATTAGAAGGGGGTTGGGATACTCATGAATAAGGTCAAGGTATTGGATCACGTTAATTAATTTATATGGAGCAGGTGCTACTTGGTCATAGAGATTGATCTTCGTCAATCATATGTAAGATGTTTTTTCTTCAATCGTGGAAAGTAGTTTGTTTGATACCAATGATTCTGATTTTTTTTATTTTGGTATCTAATTTAGGTTTGGATGTTTTTCTTTTTTACTTAGTTTTTTGTGCATGAATAATCTACTATGAAAAATAGAATACACCATAAAAAATGATCAGTATGTGTCACTATTATTAGAATATTTGGGTATGTTTTGGACTTATATATTCTAGATATAAATGGTATTGATGTAATTAGTTGGATGGGTTGGTTCAAAAATATCGAATCACACAATAATTATTACTTAAGATGGGTGACCTTCCTTCTATCTTATAATAAACCATTTTTAGGGGTTGGATTATCATTCTAGTACATCTTCTTATAATTTGGTAGATTTAATAATGTTCACATATTAGATATAATGTATTTTTCTTGGAAAAACCCACTTATATATGGGTAATCAATGGAAATATCCACTTGTTATTATAATTATAACCTTAATCGAAAGACCAAAAGTCAGTCGGATTAGTGAATATCTACCCTAAAATGGTTATATATCTTTTCACATACTCTATTTCCCACATATACCTCCTTTATATAGATATTATCCATTATTTATCAAACCTAATAGTTCAAAAAAGGTTATTTTCAAATTTAATTCTCTAAACTTTGGACTCGGGATAGGGATATCATGCACACTTTGTAAAATTTTAGTGTAAACACGTGATTGAATAGTCTTGAATTATTATTAAATAATGATTCAGAGGTTAAAAGGTGATACTATAATGGGTAGGAAGAAACCCAAAATATCATTCTTGTATTTAAGATCAAAAATTGAAGATCAAATAACATGAAATGATATTACATGATATATGGGATGATATTAATTTTTTTATCAAATAAAATGAATAGAGGTTTTTGGTAGAGAGAGTTCTTGATAAAAAATGAATTACAAGGAAGGATCTAAAGCATTATGGATATAATAAGGACATAACAACACATCCTATTTAATGGATTTGTTAAAAAATAATGTTTGTGGGAAATATAAACTTATAGTTTGGAAATGGATCATTCTCCAATGATGTTATAGTAATCAATACGTTAAAATATTCTCATTTATCTTCCCCAAATAGAGGACTATAGCTTGGAATTAGAGGAGGTTACCTTAGGGAGGTCAAGGATGACCGTATACTTAATAATATTATTTGTTCCATTGATGAAAACAAAAACTCAGTCGTGGATTCCATTCATAAAAGATAATAAACTAAGGAGGATATATATATTATCATCCTAGATAGTTCCCTAGGTCCCAGAAGATTTAATGGTTCTTTTTATATTAAAACATGAGATATCATAAAGGAATAGGTTGTTGCTGTTGCTAAAGAATAATGCAAAGGGGGTTCTCTTCCCACATACACATTCACTACAACCAATATCCTTATTTAAAAGGTGTGTAACCCATGCTTCCTAAAATAGTATCATCCCATTATTATTTATGAATTTTCATAAAACTTCCTCAGTAAAATAAATAATGAATGAGTCTCCCATAATTTATCCAACATGGTCTCAGAATAGTTTCATGGTTTTGTTATGGTCAAGAATATACAAGGTTCTATAATATTGACACAATAGATGACAAAGGATCTTGTCTAATTTTGTTTTGGAACTAACATGGTGAATATTTATATATATAAAATCCTATATTATAATGGCATTGAATATGATTTTAAATATTACGAGGTGGTGTGGATTATAAGAGATGGTCTATGACCCATTTTTCCAAATCTACAAAACATCATGTTACTCAACATATCTGATGGTTATGATGTTTGGATTCTTTAAATAATCACACAAACTCAATAAAAGTGTTATTCTCTATCACAATCATTATTTTCACAAATAGGACCTTATTAGAAGGAATATCAACAATTATATCTCTAATGGGGATTTAATTACATTCAAAGGTAGGTTTGTGTTCTTATGTATTTTGCATTTTTTCTTTACATATGTTATGATATTATTCATAAATTGAATGAATAAATCTATTAAGAGTATCTTAGGAATACCCAACACTTATGGTAAGTGGATTGAAGAATATTTCAGTTAAATAAAAACTAATATGTTTATATCTTATAGATTCTCAAAAAACATATTAATCTCACTAAAAGTTGTATTTTTTCTATATAGAGTTTCCTATGCTCTTTGTTAGAGATTTATCATGGAGAAGATTCAAATTTAACACTTCTTTGATCTTGTTTATAGAATCAAATTCCATAGACGCAATTGGTAATATTAGTTTCACTACTTTAGAAATAGTATTAATATCATTACCAGTGTTATTTCCTCTATGTCAATGCATGTGTTTTAATTTATTAGGAACTAAAGGTTTCCATCAAACATATTGAAAATTTAATCAATGGATTTCCATGGGACACTAAATAATAGGTTTGATTCCACTGCGTGAGCTAGTCATACTATGATTATTCATTTTATGAAGGAGGTATTAATATCAAAATGTTAGTGGTGTGTATGTAAATAATGTAGGCTAAACTGTATTAGGATTTTCTGTCAAGTCAATATATATTTTCGAAACATATAAAAGGTAAATATAAATGGTTATATGATATTTTATGAAATGGGTGTTCTTTAGCATCCCCTCTATGGTAGATTCATTAGGCCACCATTCATAGGCTTATATGAGAAATCAAGAAGACTCATAGGGTTTTCTGACATATCCTTCTCGGATGAAAACTAGTTGGGATACTCTTTATTCTTTCTATGGTACCTTCATCCTTGTATGAATTTCTATGTATCTATGGAACACCTGAGGTTTATTAATGTTATATTTTATGATAAATAGATATGCATTCTTTACAATATTATGCTAGTTGATGAACCTAACCATTGTGTTTTCATACCCTCCAATTCATGTTTTTTAAACACTTATAACTTTAAAAATCTCATCCATACCCCATAAAACCCATAACCAAGGTATAAATATCTTTGTATTAAATCGTTACCATCAAAGCATAAATTTATGGTTGGGAGAGTTAGGAATATAGATGTACCAATAAAAAAAAATGATTCAATGCCAAGGTATTTATTTGGAATCCATTGGATACTATTAAATGAATTATAAAATTGTGAATATCAATCATATTTTTATAAAAATGAATTGGGGTGTTTTATCTGTAATATTCTTAGTGGTAGCTTGAGTGTTATTATTAGTCATGGATATATAACAAAATTCATATCTACATGGTTTAATAAAGTGGATATTGTCTCTACTAAAGGTATTTCTTATAGTGTTGACTTTCTGTCTAGATTATGGGTCCTTTGCGAAACACATAATGAGAACAAGTACCATAAATCTCAAGACAATTCTTTGTTTTTTAAAACAAAATTATTCTTGGGGATCTTTATGTTTAGTTTTCAGTGTATAGGGATTTCATTAAATACTTCTGTATGAAACATCCACCTCTATTTTTATCATACCAATAGAGGTGATGTCCAAATAGCCTAGGTTTATTGGGTTTTTTTTAGGTAACCTAATATGAGACTCAATCCCAATACTAATAATTTTTGTGCTTACACTATCATGTGTGGGGAAGGTATCATTCATGAGGCTCATGGATCCATTTTGTTAACATTCAGTACATATTAAAGAGATGAGATCTATCCCCTATTATAATTCATAGCTATATTGAGTGGAATTCTTATTTTTGAACTCTACAATATCATAATTTCTTATATGGTATCATATTTGAATTTTACTGATAATTTGTCTCAGGTTTATCTCCCACCCACTGATCCATTTTTTATCTCAAAAGAGAACATTAGATTGTAATTGATCAAATTATAGTGTGTTCTAATAGAGATCATTAAGGAAATAAGGAATCTAACATCTTAGCTTCAAAAGTTAATCTAAATGACTCTCTTTAACTATTTTTAGCATAGGTTTCCTTCATATGGACTGTAATCTCATTGTTAGTGGGAATGATCTAGGGATTCACTATTTCAAATCCCCATAAACTATGATTTATAATTTCCCCCATCTTAATAAAGTTTAAATTGTGTGGTTGATAGATAACATGATACATTTTTTGGGGACTTTACATGGTTTCAACCAAAAAGGGAGGTGGAGTTTATTATTTATTTAGTACAATGTACCAAGGATATATATTTTACACTTTATCACAAGGATCCAGCTGAGCTCAATGAATTAAAAAAATTAGTTGTATAATCATGAATCCAAGGTACTAATATCATTAATTGTGCCACTTGAGGTTTATCCAATGTTTTTTTAATATTTTTGAAAGGATTTCATTTTTATGTGTTGATTATTAATCGAATAACTTAGTTACCATCAATAATTGATGCCCAGTATGATGAAGAGATGTTTTTTTATAAAATAATGTATGATTTTTGATTTTTTATTATAGATATTAGATCATGTTATCACCATATTAAATTCAATCCAAAGATGTGAGAAATATAAATTTTTCAACCATATATTTCCATTTTGATTTTTTGTGACGAATGAACAGAAAATTTTTATATCTTAAATGAGATTTATTTTTAATCATTATTTGTATTCATTTTTCATTATATTTATCAATTAATGATTGATATATTTATGATTTTATAGAGAATATTGGAAGAATTTTCCCATTTTCATGGGCACATTAAAAGATCATAGATTATAGGATTATATTTATAAACATCATTTATATATTTTAAAGGGAAAATTCATCATTTTTTTATAACTATAATATTAATTGAATCTTAAAAATTGGTAGTTATGATGGGTTGAGATATTCCTAAGAATGTTTTCAAAATTTTATGATTCTTATGACTTTCTGGTCATTACTAATAGTTCATTGAAGACTTCTCTTATCTAGATTTACCACTAATGTCATTTAATAAGAAGTGGGTAAATCTATTTTTAGAATATAGATGTGAAGTTTAATTTTATGTGTTATAAAATGGTTGAAAAAACATAAATTATCATTCTACGAAATTCAGGGAAGAACTATAAGGTTTATTGAGATGAATCTATTGTGCTTTTAGGGTATATGTAAATTCAAGATAAAAGTGTTGATGGGTGTGTCTCACTACAACATAGGACAAATAAGAATACTTAATCTACTCATTATATTGAGTTGGTTATGGTAGTGTATGGACTTAAGTTTTAGTGTCACTATCTATCCAGTGATAAGTTTATTATATACATTGACCATGAGAGTTTGAAGTATATATTTTAGCAGTGATATTTGAATCTTTGATAGATATGATGGGTTGAATATATCCAATTTTTGATATTGAGATGATATATACTCCATTAAAAGGGGATGTTACTTTATATTCACTGATTAGAAAATTTCAAGTGACTGTAGTTCATTAATGAAATCATAAGTGTTATATTATGAAATGTTTCGCAATATTTCACATTGATGTTACTGATGAGGAATTTCATGTAATCCTTAAATGATTAATCATTACTTTTTTACTTGAAAGAGTTAGTGAAAGAGGGTAATAGAATGTATTTTGAATGTCACGTTTTTTATGGAAGATTATATAGTTGGGAAAATATTCATGGACAAACTCTAAATGATGATTACCTTTTACATTCACATAGATTAGATTTTTATTAGACATTTTAGAAGAAGTGATGAAGGCATTCCATATTTTTTAATGCTCCATTCATCTCTGTTTATTTAAGATGCACCACAACATTTTATAATACTATTAATAGATAAAAATGAAATGGTAAATGACTTTATTAATTTTTAAGTGTTGTACTTATCAGTGGGTTAAGGATAGAGATTTGATACCAGTGGATATGATTCAGTAATTAAATATTATTGTAGGAAAATGTGATAATTTTACTATTTATTTCATCTATGGATTCCTAAGATAATTTTAATGTATATTTTTTGGTTTATTATTGGCTATTTTAATAAAACTATTCTTTTTATTATGGTTAAGGAAAATCAAATAGTTGATGATATTAGGAATATTTATATTTAAGATATTGTGAGACTTTATAGAATAATTTAAAAAAATTATTTTATCAGGATGTGAGGTTTAAAGGTTGATTCTTATAGGTAATGAAATAATCTTTGGGTGGTCAAGTGAAGTTCAGTACAACTTACTAACTATATACATACATATAATTTGATAACACTATATATATTCTTATGTATATTATTTATGAAAATATCCTTGAGTTTTTCTGTTGTGTGTGAGGAAGATGTTTATTTGATAGAGTTTTTTATGAGAATAATAGTAAATAATCTATCTAGATGGATCCATTTGCAGAATTATATTGTATTCTATATCAATTTTCTCTATGTTAGATAGATAATAATAGGTACCCTTTCTTAAGCATATCATGATAAAAGAAACATTTCCTTAGGTGTATATGATTAGGAAGAGTTTACCTATGGAACAAAGTAGGAAGAATCCATATGAAAATTGAATATTTTGACCTCCCATGTTTTTTTATTAGAGATAATATATTTTTCTATGTCACACCTCGACTTTAATATTGATGATTGGGAAAGTAAGTCAAATTTTCTTCATGATTAGTTAAAAAAATTTGAGATTGTGTAGAGGATTATTTGGTTGATTATGGAATTTCATTACCTTTGAAATACAGTATTATGTATGATGCATGTAATGTGTGATAGAAGATCAAATAAAAACATTATCCATCTCATGTTATTCATTATGATGATGTGTTATTGGAATCTGATTCATTAGCTTTTTTGACCATAAAGTGAGATGATATTCTAGGGTAATGTTTTACCACTTATACATGTTCAAAGGAAGTATAGAAAAGTAAAAGAGGATACATAAGAGATATAATAAAAAATTCTTTCCCAATGGATGTATTTTTTAATTGAATATGCCTAATGATGTTTCTTAAGGGCCAAAAGCCCTATAATGGGGTGTTTGTAAGAATTCCATGTTTTCAATTTAATTTCAATATTCCATTTTTATATAATTTTTTTTATATTAAATTAATTTAGTCTTAAAAAAATATCATTAAGGAAAATATAATTTATTTGAATATCTAAGGCATAATTTACATAAATAAAACATAATGTATTACTAGGTACTTGATAGAGGAGAAAGAGGTATTGACAGTTCAAGGACCATCAATTGGGTCCCTAGTGGGTTCCTTGGTAAATTTTCTAATGGATTAATTATATAATAGTTTATTTAATTTATAAATTTAATTATATTTTATTATACTTTAAAAAAATTATTTTATATCGTTATATCTCTAAAAAATATATTTTCTCTAGATTCATGGATAATTTATATTTTGATTTTAAGGAATCTTTTGATCCATCGTCTGGGTTGGATTTTCAATGGTATGATCTTCAAAATACCTATCCATTTATTTGAAGTTATCTTGATTTTTTTACTAACATCTTCCAATTTTCGTTTATGATTCTATATTGATATAACTGTGAATTACTAGTGCCTACAAAGTATTTATAGATTCATTATTTGTGTGTTTTATTTTATAAATTAAAGGAAGATGGCTTCTATCCCTTCATAGAATTTAGTTTTTTGTTTATTTATAAATTTTGAACTACCATTGAGATTTACTAATGGTTATAAGATTAATGTTATGGGAAATAAGTTCAACTTAATGAGAATAATTTACATGAATTAATACATGTAATGCACATATTTTATTTGTGATTCATGGATAAAATTTTGAATTTGAATTGGTAAAATTTCAGATAAATGAAATAATATGGAAAAATTAATATTATAATTATTAAAAGAATTAATAATTAGTTTTTTATGTTGAAAATTGATGATTCTTTGTGGTAATTTTATTATAATGTTTCACTTGATTTCATATGATTTCATAAATCTATTATGTGAATATGAGTTAATTATAAAGATTAAATTATATGATAACCAAAAGTTATGTTTTTAATTAAGTGTTAGAATAATTATTTATTACTTAAAAGTATATTTTATTTTTTTTAAAATTCATGTAAATGAGTTAGATCAACATTTTATGTGTTATGGTGATTTTATAATGAAGTTGGTATATTATAGAATGATTTTTAATTTTGAGAAATTATATTCAAAAAAATATAAATGATAAATATAATGGGTAATACTTGATTATTCCAAATAAAAATATAAAATATAAAAAAAGGGTTTATAAAGTGAATTCAGTGAAAAATATAGTTTATGAAAAAACAAATTAAAAAATGAGTGAATGGGATGTGAGTATATTAATTAGTGGAGAAATAAATAAACTATTTTTGTGAGATTAAAATGGTGAATTGAAAAAATTTACTTTTGATATTATAATATAACTATTTTTATACTTATATTATGAGTTTAGATAACATACAAGGATCTATGGGTTAGGTTGTGACATTATATAATAGGATATTGTCTATGGGTTTGTCTAGGTCGTGAGTTAGGCTCAGAATTATTGTATATGTCATCTGTTTGGTAGAGGCATACTTTTTTCCATGTGTTTAGCACAACTTTACATCATCCCTGTGTTTATTTACAATAATAATTTTTATGTTTTGTAAGGAAATGAGAAAATTTCAATATTGAAAATTCTCTATTATTGAATAAAAACAAGGTTACAAAATTATGAAGTAAGACATTTTAGAAAAATATATCTGAAAGAGAGAAGAAAACTCATCCAGAAAATCATTGATTCATATAATCTCAATAGTGTCAAACCCCTTATTTTCAAGACCATCAGAAAGATAATTATATACACAATATGTATAATTGATGATGTAGTTCATGGATGAAAGATTTTCCTTACGTTTGATCCATTTGGAAGTCAAATTCCAAGATAGATGAATCTAACCATTTCTAATAGCTTTCTCGATAGTGGTAGAATCACATTATAACCATAAGTTTCACCATTATATTTTATTTAATCATAAAATGAATTTATATTACCAATATTTTTATCATAAATAGAAGTGGAAGCTCCAAATTGTCCATAGAGACATCCCATAATGTTTCAGAGTGATTAATGAAAACTACTCCAAATCCATAGGGTTGAGGATTCCCTTTTGATGCTCCATCTATATTAAATTTTAGTTATCCATGGAATAAAATAATATAAATTACGTTAACATTTAAAGAAGGAGGATTAAAATTAACTACAACTACAAGATGATCAAGTATTTTAAAATCAAGATAGAGTTATTATAATAACCATTTTGGAGAGAATTCATAATTTTTACAACAACCAAAATATAAACAAGTATGGACTAACAACTTTAGGAGTGGTCTTTCATGAATAATTTTTTTGTGACTATTCCAAATGATATGTACCACTTTTAAACAATATAAAATAATAATATTAACAAAACTCTATAAAATTGTGGTCTTGAGGAAGGATTTTATATGTTCTTGGATATTATCCATATTAGGAATATAAATTCAAAGAGATCATTAAAAAATTCCACAACATTATTTCCATGAAATAAAATAACAAAAATGTGGTTGATATCTTCTCAAATTTTTTTCATAGATAAAAAATAAAAAAATTCATTAAATTACAGGAAATAATCTATAGTCAACTTAGATTAAACCAATCTCCATAATAGTTTTATTATGAAAGGAAGAAGTAATACTTTGTTCAACTGCACAGACTAGGTGATAGGGTCTATAGGTGAAACATCTATATAGAATATCCAAGAATTAGGTTTTATATTGCTGGATGGCTCCCCAATTAACATTCAATAATCATTATATAATTTTTAATTTGGAAACCACATACATAATCTCCATAGAAAGAATATACAGAGATAGCTCCATTTGATCCTTTATCAATGCAATGATATCCAAAATATTGTCATATTAATTTAAATGATTGAGGAGAGGTGTACCTATACCATTTTATAACTAAAAGTAGAGGGAGGATTATAAATTAACCATTAATTGGGAATAAGTTGAAATAAAGAAGAAATATCCTCTAAGAACAGTATAAATAGAGGAGTCAATGTAGTTAAAATTTCCCAATTTAATCTTGTACATAAATATAGCTCCCAGAAATACTAGAAACTCTAATTTTCTATTAATAAGACTCCTCATAAAATATTAATATAAATAATTAATAAAATTAAAAATATATTTAATACCCAGAATTCCATAATAAATTGGTTGAAAATAATACTTCTAGAGGAAAATAATTACCCTTCTTTGAAGAGTTCTTCCACTAATTGTTTTGATGGATATATTGATACTATTAAAAAGGGTGTACAACCATTTATAAACCATAATATAGTTAACAAATTTGTAAAAAAATTACTATGTTCATAAGAAAAATTCAACAGTTTTCCATTTCCAAACGGCCAATTGATTATTAATGTTTCTTAATATATGAGAGAAGTGACAAGTATGAGTTATTAACTAATTCATGGGAAAAATGAGGGGATTTAATGGTAATATTACATTTTTAATTCCCATAAAATTAATAATATCCAATTTTCTAGATGTCGTAATTCCCTTTCTAATTTATAAAATGGATTTTCCCACTGATTTCTTGTCATAAAATATTTTCAAATTGTAAGAGGTCACACTTATTATTGTTGATTTTTATATTATATAATTATGTGAATATACCTCTTTGGATAGTGTTTAGATAATACTTTAACATATGTCAAAGAAGGTATATGAGTTACTAGGGTGAATTTGGTAGCACCTAAATCATTAAATTAATGTTTTATATGATATTATTAAATCATTAAATAACATTACACCATTTATATATGACCATATTAAAATCCATGGGATTATTTTGGGTATAGTATCCTATTGAGATTATGTCTCACAAATTGTCTGTACAAAGCTAATGTACATGAATTTTAGATACATAATGATTTCGGTAAAGGAAAAAAGAGTTCATTGGATGGAAAATTGATTTCAGAAAGCATCATTGAGATGATTTTACAATGGTTTTGTATTCAATTAAATGGAATTTCAAAATATTACATTCCTAGTTATTTTAATTGTATTATTCGTGAAATGATATTTGTAATGTATTTTGTGCGTTGTCTAGATTTATCCATTAATTTGTTCATTTAGGGGATTTAATTTTGGGCTTTATTATGGAAATTATAACATATTTTTTCTATTAATAATTATTAATTTATTAACTTTGGTTAACCATTATAATGGCCCATTATTGGATAAATCACTCACCAAAAAACTAGATGTTATTCTTCAACCTCTAGTAATCAAGTAGCATACTTAGGGCCATGTGAAAATTCTCATCAATGGGATAGTCATACTAGGTTTTGGGATTTACCTAAATGATTACAAAAATATTTAATGGAGTCATATCTAATGGAAATAAATATTATCTTTAAATTTATCAAAGTAACTCTTGATTATTCATTAAGGTATAAATATAAATCCATTAAAAATTATAGTTTTTTATATATGGATTGGGATGATGAAGTCAAGGGTTAAAAGTTAAATTATGTTGGCATATTTTTTATAGATGGAAGATGTATTTATTTTAAATTCAATAATAATATTTCAATCATTCCTAGTAAAATATAATATGATTACACTATAAGATAGTGAGATTTAACTTAAATGATTTGTATGAAATCCCAACATCATTAAATGAGAGTATAATCCAAATAAACATTGGTCCTAGGGTGTTGTAACCAAATCTGAAAAAACTTTTTAAAGAATATGGTGAAATATTCTTGGTAAAACAAATTTCAATCAAAAACCATTTCATCAAGGAGAAACTAGAATGAGGTTCTGTCAATATATAGTATGTTTTAACAAAGGTATAGGTCATGGATATCTAGATGAAGCTTTAGATGAAGGGTGACTTCTAGATCTTGAGATTTATCTTAGGATCAAACTATCTGTTTAAATTTCAATGGTAATATGGTTTATATTTTCTCTCTTAATTTCATGAAATATTTTCATAATAATTAGAGAATATTTGGGATTTTTTTTCTAAGAAAAGGGGGGATAATTCATTATTAAAATGAGATAAGAATAAGGTTGATAAAAAAAGGTTCAATATATGTTTCCTTGGAGTGGGATAATATCTATTAATTTTTTTGGTTCTATGTATATTTCAAAAAAATAAAACTGGGAATATTAATGATCCTTCAGTGATATTGAAGGATTAATAAGAAAAATTAAAGATCCCCCAATGTGACATAGTCAATGTAGTATAATTATTTATACAAGGAGGTATATTCCTCTCATAAAAACTAATTTATCTATAATGTATTGTTAAGATAAATCTTATATTGGAAGCATAATAGGACTAGTTTCTTGAGTTTTTAATACATGAGTTATAAATTTTTTATTACATTTTATTTATTAAAAAAATGATCTTGGTTTTTTATATTGATTAGTGCCAAATAAAATGAAAAATAATGAAGTAATTTAAGGAATGTTAATAATGAGATATTTTGGGACATAAACCAAGTCATGGTGCTGACTAATTCTATTGAGGATTATCATTGAATTGAAAACCATATTGTAGTGTTATTTAAAACAACAATTTGTCAACAACTAGGAAAAACATTATTGTAATGATGAATGAAAATGTTAATTTGGATTTCAAAGATTTATGGTAGTGTTCATGGGTGTCTATGAGAAAGAAAATCACATAGTTGTTCTAGAATCCCTCTTTTAGTTTCATTAAGATGTCAATGGATACTTAATATAGTTAGATAGAAATTGTAGGAGGGTATTGTTAAAGTCACTGAACCCCAAATTGAGAAACCACGATGTAGTAATATTAATCATTTTATATTTTATATTTAAAACTCTCATGGTAAAGGGACCATGGAAATTGGATTTTTTAAGTGAATACTAAAATCATATCCTATAGAAAACCAAATTGTGGTGTCAATTAAATATATTAATTTTCAAAGGTAAAATAATGTTCTAGATTGCAGAGACGCAATATTCTGACCATGTATTTTGGATCTCTATTTGATCGGGAAAAAATACACCGTGGTTCAAGAGACCTTGAAATAGTTTTTTTATCTCTATATAATGTGTATTTTCACATAGAAAATGTGTGAGATAGATACCCAAAATGATTTTAGGGTTTTATTGAGATAAAATAAAATGACATTGGGAAGTGTGGAATGGTATAAAACATTGTTCGAATCATTTTAGAGTTTATGTAAGAATGTTTTTAATACAAAATAAAGAAGTAAAGTTGGGTAAAAATAAATATGCATCAAGTAAAGGACTATTTATAGTCTACTCATCTAAATATATAATCATATAAATTTTTTAATAAAATACTCACAATTTTTTTTTTCAAAGTGGTGATGTAGAATTTCTTGATATTAAAGTTATGGAATATTATATAAATCATATATATGAAGATATTTTGAATAGGAAGATTATGGTGATGAAGATTAAAGAGAATTAAAAAAAATATCAAATGATAATAACCCTCAATATTAATTCGAGTATGATCATTGTGTTGAAGAAGGTTAATCTACACCTTAATAAAATAAAAAGAAGAGTTGATGTTAACCTGAGAAAAATTATTGGATAAAAATATACTCTAATATAAACTTGTAGAATGAAAATTATAGAGAATATTTTTCTTTATCATTGGTGGAACAAACTACACTTGAATAGGAAGTAAAGGATGAATTACGAATGAAATCAATGAATGAATAAATAGACCAAATTTATCAGGACAATACATGTGAGCTCATGAATATACTTAAACATCATGATGTTATTCGTAAAAAGTGTGTCTTTAAAAATAAATTTGATAATCATAGACGAGTAATTTTGAACAAAACATGGATTTTATGTAAATGGAATTATCAAATTGAAGTAGTTGATATTGAGGAAGCATTTACAATAGTGGAAAGGTTGTAATCAATATGACATATCATGGTGGAATTTGTTTAAATTATGGTTAAATTACATGAAATTGAATCAAGTTCAATATTTCTAAATGTATTTTTTATAAAATAATTTTATATCAAATAATTATTAGGATTTCTTATAAAAGATTATTATACAATATTTTTTGGTTTGAAAAAAGGGATTATATGGGTTGATGCAAGAACCATGTTCTTTGTACATATAATAGGAGGAACATATAATAAAAATGGAATAAAAATAAGAGGTTTTGATCAGAAACTCTATAAATAATCCTATATGAAGAGAAGTTTATAGTGATGGTGTATGTGGATAACATATTATTTTGTGGAAATATAAATATTTCTATTTAAATATGTGAAACTTTTATGTATTAAAATTTTTATATGTCAATGATTAGAGAGTTGATATATTTTCATAAGATATAAGTATATAAAAATTTAGGAAACACATTCATTTAAAAGGTAATGTAAGTAAGAGATATGTTAATGAATTTGGAATGGAAGACTGGAAACTAGTTTCAACATTTATAGAGGTTGGAATTAAACTTTCAAAGTATGAGGACATCAAGGAATTTACTCATCCTTATATACAATAATTATTAGGAGTATATTTGTTTCTTACCAAAAAAAGCCCAGATAACTTCTATATCGCATGATTTGTAGTACACTTATAATTTTTTTTGAAGGAATATCATATATCAATATAAAAGAGATCAATTAGGTACATTTTAGGAACAATAAATTATTGGTGGATTTTAAGGTTAAGAGAATATAAAGATTGGGTAGCTTACACGGATGCGACCTTGATTGGATTTGTTGTGGATAAAATATCCATGAGTTATGGATCATTTTTCATTACAAAGAATTATATTTGATGGAAAATTTAATAGTAGTAATGTACATCCTTGAGCATAGTGTAGGTAGAATAAATTTTAGTTCCTATAGACACAATTTATGTGGATGAATTATTAGTTAGAAGAACTTGAAAATGTGGTTTAATAAAAAATGTTTATTTTATGTGACAATAAGAGTGTTATTAAGTTAAAAAATAACATTATATAATATTATTACATGAAAAATATAGAAATTTAGTATCACTTTATAAAGAAAAATATATAATATAATTATGAAGTTGGATTTTTTTAGTACTAAACATGAATTAGTGACTATATTTAAAAATCCATTGAATGGTTATATTTTTAAAAATCAATTATTAAACTTTCGAGTTAAAAAATTTACTCAAACAAAGGTGATTCAAAAGATTACCCTCTCCCCAATGCATATATTGTGATATTATAGTATGTGTATTTTATAGGTGACTATGTTAAGAGGATTTTAGAAATACAAGGGGAGAAAGGATCAATGGGGTCGTGTTGAAATAAAAGGGATATATGAAGTGTGAACAAAATAACCAAAAAGTGATGTTATATAGGATAGATTAAAATTAACAAGAGAAATACATTAATATCTAAACAACACTATAGGAATTAACATTTTATCTTGTTCCTTACACCATTATTTAACGCATGTAGGCTTAGAGAATTTTTGTTATGTCCCTTTTCATGGATAGGTGAAAAGGGAATGGAGATAAAAATATGATTTTAATAATTATTTTTTAATTATTCGAATAATATATTAGATGTGGATCTTTGTGAATGTCCACCAATAATCGAATTTTGTGATGAAGATCATTTAAATTGTATTGTCAAAGTAGTATAATAACTATTAAAAGATACTATATTAAAGGAGTTTAATATGATGATGTTTCTTGGGGTGAGAATTGACATATGGAAACATATTTATAAATGAAATGTTATAAAAATAATAAGTGGATAAATGTTTCAACCACACATCATAATGTCATATTTTTTGTTAATAAATGTTATTAGAGTTATCACTGTCAATTAGAGTTCATGTTTTGAGTTTTAAAAAGCCTTCATCACAAAAAAAGATAATTTTTATTGAAATGAACTTTGAATGGTTAAATATAAGAAAGGTAACAAGTATGTCATGTCAAAAAACTGAAATTAATTCTTTAGTGTGAAGTCTCAAGTAGTTGTGAGAATTATGTGAGAAATAGGTGTTTCACAATTTTTGGATGATCAATGAAATCACAACACAATGTTTTTTCGTGGCACAACTGAATTTTATAAGAATAACAAATTCTATGTAAGAGTAAGTCAAATAATAATAGTTTTTCAAGATAAAATAGACTTTAATAAGAATAGAATAAAGATACATAAGAGTAAATCATGCCACAGTGGTTAGGCTGTAAAAATTAGGCTCTGTACTATTTGAAGAAATAATAAAACCCACATAGTGGCAATAATTATCATGCCATAGAGTAATTAAAAATTTTAATCAGATGATATTAAAAATTATTTAACACAACACAATTAAGGAATTCATGTTTTTGTTAGAGAAGAAATAGATATTTCATAGAGAATTGATGTACTGGATTTATTTGGTGTGTTTGGTGGTTATACCCGGAACTTTACTAGTTTAATTGATGCTCAAGGGTAGTGATTTAATATAAATTATACAATGTATAAATTTATAGTATAGTAATTTAATTTTTGTTGTTTATTTGAATTTTTGTATTTAAACATAATTAAAAAATGAGAGAAGTGTTATTGTGAAATATAAAATTAAATACTCTAAATATTATGAGGTGAACAATAAATTAGCATAGAATATAGAGAAAATATGGAATTTATGAGTTCGTTATTATTGGAATAAATTTCATTGAAGATCATATTTGAGAAATAATAATTTCCGGTATACTTGGGAAGGTCCATAGATAAAGATAATGAGGATCCTAGATAATTCCTTTTGAATGATCATGTTAATTTTTACCATTATTCTTGTATATTGGACATGTGTATCCATGAAAATAATTTCTTATAAACCTCTATAAAAGTAGTGAGTGATAGAGAGGAATATTCCATAAATCACCATTAAGAAGTTACATTTCCCTATTGATTGTAATTAAAAACTAGTAAAGTATTTATTATTAGGGACATCAAGACAACATTTCCATTTTATCGTTGGATGATGTTTTTTACCCCTACCTTCAAGGACAAGGATACCATGTAAAAATAAATCATGTGGAAACCCACATTCAACATGAAATGAAAATGATCCCTATAATAAGATCATTAGTTATCCTCCCCAAGATTCTCCCACCTTCCATATAGAATGACCATGGGAACATAGTGTTGATAAGTGGCTATCCTATCTAGTTCCACTATCTTTCCACATAGAATAATGGATAAAACTTTCTATCATATACAAGGTGTGTCATGCATCAATTCTGCACAACGCTAAGACAAACTGAGTAGAATCTTGGATTTCTCTAAAATTTTAGACGATCATCCTTATGGATGATAGGCTTCCGCATGACTCTGAGAAGGTCACCCACATGGATGCCCACTTTATCAACAAAATATTTTCATGTGTAAACTGAGATAAAATACCACATTAATACCCACTTTATATTATATGGTTGAAAAATCTAGGAAACGATTTACTCAGCCTTGCCTATAAATACCCCAGTTTTCATTCAGAATGGGGGATAGATAAATTGAAAAAAGGGTTAGAGATCCTAAAGAATTCTTGGAGAATTACACATTTAATCCTCTATCCCTAAAATCTATTGTTTCTATGCCCCGCTCTCCGACTAGTTACCTAACTTGGTTCAATCATCCACTTTCCTAGAAAGTCATCTATGCTTGATCCCCTACATTCTTAGTGCACTGTTTGTGCTTAATACTTTTCAGCAACCAAGTGTATCATCTGGGCTTGATCCTCTACCCATCAAGTGCACCAACATGGCTCAATCCTCTACCTTCTTAATGTATCAACTAGGATTCACCCCATGGAACACTTATCACACAACATACCCCTCAGTACTTACTAACCTCACAGTATGACCCTCACAATGCATGTACCCCATGGTATAGCCTCCACCAGACATATATCATGTGGTAAGGCTTTCAATGCCTCATTGAAACCTGATATGAACTCTTTATGGTTATCTGACCCCATTACACTGGCACCTCCACACTATTAATTCTACCATAGATTTAAATTCATTAATCAAGAATCTCTGGAAGAGATGAAATTTATCCCTCCTATTAAACCTCCATAACCATATAATCAAGGAATATACACTAGAATGAAATCCTTTGATCATAGATTCCCTTTATAAAACTTATGTTGAGAATTATCCTCACATATAGTTAGAACTCTTGGGGAAATAATTAATTTATAATCCATTGATAAGAGAGGTCACTATTTGGAATATGTTGGAGCTATCCCTCCTAGATCAATGATGAATTTCTTATCCTCAATAGACCAGGAAATTCTCAAGGGATACCTCTTGGGGAATTTCTCTATCCTTTCTTGAAGGGTTCTACCTTGGTACCCTACCTGTGATTAGAAATAGGAATGAGGTCGGGAGTCGAGCCTCCCCTTTAGGTGTAAGTCCCATAAAAATTTAATTGTTCCCTCTCACACAATGTGCTCAATATTTTATCATGTATTATTTCTCACACCATAAATGACTCATGTTGTCTTAGAGACATAATTCAATAATGTCACTAACATAATTAAAATTTCCCCTTAGGACTCCTCCTTATGTTTAAGCCTTGACATATAATCTAAAGTATAATATAAATTCCTAATCCTCACACAAACCTTGGTTATTGCACATTTCATGATATCAGAATCCCCAAAGAATGATGTTAAACTGGTTGGCCAATTTCCTAGTCACATTATGTAAAAATAAACTAAAACATCCTTACCACATTATATTAAACAGCATGGTATATTCTTTTCATATGACGTGAGACCGTGTCATTAAAACTATTTGAGATTTGATTCTAGTTTTGATGGGATATGTAGGACGCCTCCTTGAAGTTAAAAAACAACATAATCATCTTCCATTTCCATCTTTATTGGGATATTCCCTTATGATATTACCCATGTACTTACATTTCTTGGATACATAACCATGAGTCTACATGTCCCATTCATTAGAGACATATTCTCTATAAACCATCAATTTATTGTGTTATATTCCCAGTGGGTCCCATCCTCAAAAGTTGAAATTCCTGAAGATATCAACCCATAGATGTAGGGCCATACTCATTTTAAGGTCAACTATAAAAGGATAATCATATTTATGTCCCATACTAGGCATTATTCGGCATCTTTTAACTTTTTTTCTTTATCGCACAATGTTAGAATCCATGGGTTAGTCATTTTTACATGACCTTAAAAGGTAAGATGTTCCTCTTTAAGTGGAAGCGAACTACACTGGTTCATATTCCTTTCATAATAATATATAGGAAGTCTTTTTTATAGGACTTATACAAATGCCAAAAACATTTTACCACCTTACTGGATGGCGTTAACTCTAGAGTACCCACCTATGTGGATTTAAAACATAACAACATATTGACCAACATCACTATGTAACAATATCATAAGATGGATAACCTATGATAGATATAGAAGGAGTTATCTATGGTGAACCTATAATACAAATAGATATTAACATCGATGGGAGACCTCTGCTATGTGTAGACATTCACATCAAAATATTCTGATATCCAATTGATAGCATAGGTGTAAGCAGTCCCATGTAAAGATTTATGAAGGATTCACCAACATGAATTAAATCTATAAGAGGTTACAAGAGTATGGAATAATTCTCCCTAATAGGATGAGAATACCCAACCTCTTATCCTCTCAACCAATGTTAGTTACCAATCATCATTGTTAAGAAACCCTAGTGACTACATACCATTGGAAAGAAGAACCATAATGATATATCTTGTCAAATATGTGGGATTCGTTGGTTTTTTTTGGTTCTATGAATACCTCAGTAGAAAACACCTAAATTTTTACTATGATCTGATGTAAAGATTTTGTAAACTCACTTAGTTATTAATAATCAAGATTTGGGCCAACTCAGGACACACATGTCAGATTGAAAAAAATGGTAGACATTATGTGAATCTTATAACTATGAATGAAATTGGAGGGGAATTATTTTTTTCTCATGATTATGAATTTATGGGATTCATTTTTTGTGTTTGTTATTATCTATATGAATTATTACATCGAAACCCCTTCAATCGAAATGGAATAAAAATATTGAAGAACATATTCCTCAGTTCGTAATAAAGTTGTGGCCCCATCAAATAGTAATGTGTTATAACTAATTCATAACATCTCCAATGTTAAGTGATAATGAATTGATATGAGAAGACCATTTCAGTAGTATAATCCCCATGCTGGAGGTCACGTGGAAAGCTCTATTGAATGTGAAGCCTCATAGGCCTTAAACTCAATGACAATCGATAAAGGACTAAGAAGAACATATTTCTACTCTAAAATATTTCAGGATCCTTTCTCTATATTGAATAAATGTACCTACCTTATGTTAGTAAGGTTTATTTGGAGGATAGTTTTATCCTTACCCCAACACAAGAGTTACCTAGTAGGGATCCTATAAAAAATCCTTAGAACCAACACCATGCGATGTCGATCCCGAAAAGTGCTATTGAGGATGCCACAAAGTAATCCCCCAATTAGGTTATTCAAACCCATGTATCCAAATGATTCCTCCAGGGATAAATATCCATGGATTATTGGTATTATTCCCACATACCCACTTACAAATAATAATCCCTTAAACATACTATAATGAATATTGACAAGAAGACTCATATCCCTACTCTTGCTCATGAATTATACCAATATACTATGAAACTTTAGGGGAAATATTATAGTGTATCCCATAATAAAAAAGTGGTTTGGAACATGCTTCCTCCCCCATACATGAATCCCATCAAAACACCTCAAAAACAACTTGAGGATATGAGGTTTCTCATATACCGACACCCATCAAGGAGTGAGCACGAATTCCTATTCCCACTATAGAAGTGTGTTAAGAAATTTTGATAGAAATATATATGTAGTATATATAACTACATATAATATACTTGTTTTGGATAATATTATGAAATTTGTTATATAATATGGTCATAAACATCTCCCAATTACCATTAGTGAAGAAGCATATATTCCCACCCCCACCACTAGAGTAACTTTTCAACATATATTAGGGGCTAATTAAGAGTAGGTACACACCCTTACTATCATTAAGTATAGACTTTAGTATATAATAACAAGGAATAAACAACAAGATCAATTGCATATATTTGTTTCAACTAGATAAAATTGACCGATTATGATAAAAAATTGGTAGATGAAATTGACTTGATGGCTTATGAGAAGTTAGAGTTACAAGGCCCAATTATGCAATGAAGATTAAAGAGACTACAATAGACAATTGAATCACATATTTATTCATTTAAATGATTAAGACAAATATTCATGAATGGAAGTGGAATATGGTCTTATTATCTCTCTTATTAAATCTCAAACATTCCATTTTATGCTTATCCCACATAGTTGCATGAATATTGGAGGCCTTTCCCATATGGATATTCTATAATTGTATCATTGGACACTAATGTCAAATTCGAAGGGGTTTTCACTCAATGTAAAATATGGTAGTATTTGGTTGAAATTCATTTACTAATTTTCAAAAACTTATTCTTTATAATTTATTTTTTTATCTTTAACAGGACATGGTTAGAATAGTCTTTATGAATTTAGGTTATTGGACCCTTGAACTTTTGTATCCCCTAGGATATAAATAGCTACCCAATTGTATTGTATTTTCATTTATGATTTTAATAGAGATATTTTTCTTTATTTCTCCACAATTTTTAAGTATTGCTCCAATTTTACCACTTGATCTTGTGCATTATTTTCTTTTTAATCCATAAGTTATATAAGAGATCCAAGATCTAAAATCCCCTAATTCAATGCCTCAACCAAAATTATTTTTTGTGTGGAGTGGAAATCACATCCATCCATTGAGTGTATTTTTTAAGTAGTAGGTCACACTCATTATAATTATTTTTGAATACTTTCTTCCTCTATCAAAACCCATCATCGTCCACTTATCCCCAAAAACATCCTTTATCCTCCGCCCTATGCTATGAATATCTGGCCACCTCGAGTGTCTCACATATGTATGTATCATAGCTCTAGTTAACATGATAATCATCTATCCCTTTATTTAGATTAATTTTATCCATTACCTTCGTATCATTCCATATTATACATCCATTCAAAAAAACTCAAAAAACCAATTTTCTTTCTAAATATTCAGAATTGGACAATTTTGTGAAAGATTTAAAAGTTTTACACTGATAAAATTATTTATCCATTATATTTAACCTTTTATTCCCTATATGTGATTTTTATCTAAAAAAATAAAGAAAATAAAATTTTTTCAACTCATTAACTTGTTCTTTGAAAAGAAAAGAACACATCCTTTCTATGAAAGATTTTAAAAAATTATTTTCCTCTCTCTTCGTCATATGATTTTTTAAAACAAAAATAAAAAATATATTTAGGGTGATTTGTAAAATAGATAAGATACAATTACATAGTCACCTCATTCTACTTTACATTATTATCCCTTTACATTTATATACATCACTTTCTCCATCATTTTACTTCATCACCATGTCATATTTAGCTTATATTTTTATTATTTTTTATTATCTTGTATAATCAAGAGAGACACACATATCACACATTTCTACCCTCTTCCACCATTTACCCATTTTTTCAATTATCTTTTCCACCCTTTAACATTTTGTAACAGATTACCACTCAAATAGGTTGTGTTAATACACATAATACACCATATTGTTTTGGTGAGGGTGGTGTATTGAGATCTCCAAAAATGAGGTATTAAATTTTACAAGATATGGGGGTTTTAATTTGAGTGTTGAAAGTAGAGATAAATAAGAAAACATATTCTTGAATGTGTATCCTCAAGTGTGATGGTGTGTACATCCTATGTGTGTGAGTGTGTATCCTTGTTTCCATGAGTGTGTAAATCTTGTGTTCATGAGTGTGTATCCTTGTGTGTGTGTGTTTGTGCATCTTGTGTTTTTGAGAGTGTACATATTGTGTAAGTTTGTGTGTTTGTAGACCTATATATTGTTGAGTGTGTGTGTGGTTCTGTGTTTATTTTTATGTGTGTAAGTGCATGTGAATATTTGGGAGTGTGAGTGTGTGTGTGTATAATTGTGTGTGTTTATACCCATGTGTATTTATTTTTGTGTTACTTATCATGGAATAAGATATTGATAAGAGAATCGTGCATGCAGGTGATCAAGTAAGTTGATGTACATCTCCTACATTTGAAGCTACACAACTCAAAAGTAAATCATTGTTGAGACATTTTGAGAAGCATATTGATTAGAATATGGAGGTGATACATGATAGAAATGATGACCTAGAATATCAATTAAGAATAATGTAATCCATGATAACCCATGGTGCACTCTATCACCATATCGACTCCACATCATAGACGAGGAGATGGAGAACTGTGATGATGATTTTGACGATGTCTCATAAAGGAGGAGGAGGTTCCAATAACATAGAATATGCTAAAGGATACCACATGATAATGAAATACTTGTAAGTATCAAGGTTAATTTCCCTTGGTTAAAGGGAATATTGATTAGTAAGAACACTTTCTATGAGAAATGTAGATCATGGAAGTGTTCTCTTATCATACCTATTCTAAGGTAAAAAATATAAAACTTATAGTACTTGAATTAATTGATTATTCATTAATATGGTGGGGTAATTTTAGAAATGAGAGAGCCTGATATGAAGGCTTTTTTAAATATAATAGTGAATACTTGAAGTTTTCTATAAGGAATCTGTTTTTTTACTCACACTAACATAGAGATCTCTATAACAAGCATCAATTTGTCACATAAGGGAGTAAGAGTGTGGAATGTTACTATAAGTAGATTAAAGTTTCTATGATCTAAGAAGACATTAAGTAGGATATGGAGGAAACCATGGAACCATTTTTAAATGGGATTAATCAAGACATTTCCAATCAAGTGGAGATTTACCATCATGTAGAGATATTAGATATAATCTATCAAGACACCAATATCGAGGAAAAAATTGAAATGAGGAGAAACATGATGAAACCCACTACAACTTTTACACCATAGAAAAATTAGATGATGTAGACTTGAGCATCATAAAATCTAAAAATTTGGTTGATTGAAATGGTGATAAGGTAATTATTACACATAAAATACATGCTTTTGAGGCCAACCAAACAAAAAATCAGGATATTCAATGTTTCAAATGTTATGGAAGAGATAAAATATCATGTGAATTCCAAAACATGTGTACCTTCACCCTCAAAATGTATGGATAATGAGTGACTCATGGAGAGTACTTGGAGGAGTAATCCATCAAAGTTAATAATGCATAATTTACAGAATATGATGAGATTCTTGTCACTTGAAGTGTTCTAAATGTGAAAATAACCATTAGAGAGAAGGATTAGTGGGGGAACCTCTTCTATACATGATTCATGATCTATGGGAAGGTATACAATTTTATTATTGATCATGAAATTCGTGTCAATTTGGATAGAATTGAGTTAGTAGAGAAGTCATGACTCCCGAATTTGATGCAATAACATCCATACTAGATTTAGTGGATGAATTATTAAGAAGAGACGAATGTGACAAAATAGGTGAATGTATTATTCACCATCGAGAAGTATATTGATGCGTTATTATGTGATGTGGAACCAATAATGGTTTTCCACTTACCTATAGATGAGATATAGAAATATGATCAGTGTGTGAGGAATTATGGTTTTCTAAACTGTCATTATTTTATACTCCAATGAGAGACTGTAAAACTTATCCTAATTTTCAATAATTTTTTTTTGGAATATAACATTTTGGGAGGGAAGAAAAAAACGAGTGATGAGAAAAAATGATATAAAATTAAATTGAAGAGAATAATGGAAAAAGAGAAAATGAGAGAAGAAAATAAATAGAGAGAATTAAAAGATCAATAGGAAAAAATATTTAATAGATGAGAAAATTGTGAAGTTGGAAAAAATAGTGAGGTTAATGATGACTTTATTTATCAGAAATAACCTTCTCATAGTCATGTAAAAAAGAGTTGTTTCCAAATAATAATGACTTACCCCTTATTTTGAATGTCGTTGAATCTTTGTCACATGTGTATGATGGTGTCATTCTTGAGGAGGCACCACATTGTGTTCATCCTTTTATAGATAAAAAATAAATTCAAAGATCCACTAATAAAATATCGTGTATAAAGGATCTTAAAGAGTTTCTACCACATGTAGAGTTTTCTTACCAAAGGGTAGACCAACATATAACTCAATTTTATCTACCATGATATCCTTTTGTATTTAGCTTATTTCCCTTTTTAATCATGTTTCATTTCCTTTATAGGGAATTAGAAACATGAAAGGAAAAAGGCATGTTAATTAACACCAAGAGTAATCAGATAAGCTGGATAGGTATAAAAAGAAAAAGAAGTCAAATCTCAAGATACATAGTGATGGACCATACATAGTTCTTGATCTGATTGATTATAATATCACACTACACCATAATTACAGTGAGATATTTAAATTCAATGTTTGTAATCTTTCATCATATATCAATGTAGACAATGAAGAGTCTAGGATGACTCCTTTTGAAGATGGTAATGATGAAATAAAATAGGTAGGTGAAATTGACTTGATGTAATGTTCATATTTGGATTTGTAAGACCCAATGAATAATGGATGATTAAAGAGACTATATGTAGAAACAAGATCCCATATCATTTCATTAAAAGGACCAAACCCAAGGTGCATCCATAAAAGTGGAAAATGGTCTTATTATCTCTTTTATTCAATCCCAAACATGATGTTCTAATATTGGACCACATGGTTACATGAATTTTAGAAGCCTTTCCCAAATGGAGAATCTAGAATGAAAGCTTTGGACACGAAAGTCAAATTCATTGGGATAGGTACTCAAAGATAATTCCAATGTGATATGGGTGGAAAGGGATGTGTTACATTTTAAGAAGTATTTTTAGACATTGTATATTTTAATTTAATGGTACAAGGTTGTAATAATAATTATGAATTTAGGGTATTATACCCTGGAAATTTTGTTCCCATGTGTCTATAAATAGCCACAACTTCTCATTTATTTTTCATTGAGGATTGTACTAAAAAGATTATGATTTTTTTCTCTCCATCATATGAGGAGTTTTTAATTAATCCCTTTATCATATTATTTATTCCCTTGTAAATATACAATTTATAATTAGTATCCAAGATAAAAAATCCCCTAATTCCATGCCTCAACGCATGTTCATTTTTGTTTGGATTGGCCATCACATCCCTCCCCTAAGTGTGTTGTCTATGTAGTAGGTCACATAGCATATAAAATGGATTGAATACTTACTACCACTATTCAAAAATATTATATACAACTTATCCCTAGACCGTATCCTTTAACCACTATCCTATTTCATGAAAATTGTGCCATTAAAATAATCTTACATTGTGTTTCAACAACTATTTTAGGATAGAAAAATATTAAGGCCAAATCATCATGGACGTGTCAGCATGATCCAATGATTTTTTATAATTAGTAATATATTACCAATCCCCTAAAATGTTTCAAATTTAATTATAATATCCTTATAGTAATAAATAAGAAAGATCATATTCCTACTTAGTATGAAGAATTCCACCAGCTAGTACTAATGGAAAACAAGGGTTACCCAAGGAGGGTCCCCCATATAAAAGTCTTTGTGTGAAATAATTGAATCTTTCCACCAAATAAAGATAATATAAGGTAAACCACTCCATGGATAGCTACAAAATCAATAGAAAGTCTATATTACATAATTTCTCAATATTAATCTTATTTTTTCCCTAAATAATAAATCAACAATAACCTTAGATTTAATAAAATCGTCATAAAGAGGAAGTAGTTATAGTTTTGATGGTTCTCCCTATAATTTTATTTCCAAAATATTTTGGAGGTCCACCCAAGAATAATCACTATAAATTCCATCCTTATAGAGATATTGAGATTGATCATAGGAACTCTTCTCATGAGGTGATCTGTGAAAATCCTTATCGAGGTCAGAAGATCAAGCGGGAACCCCCCCTCCATTTTCCATTATAAAGGTACACCCTTTTTTATATGATATTGGAATTCTTCTTATGGATAGATATTAATACATGATAGTAGTTCTCCAAATTATGGAATTACACTCAAAGTCTCTCCCCACAGTGATATATCACATCAATAAGAAGGTCTTCCCTTTTACATTATCCACCCTTAAGGTACACCCCATGGAATAAGCTGTCAGAATCCTCCCTATTGTAAGAAAATGACCGATAGAAGTAGCACTCTACATAATATAATTTTTTGTGAAGGAATATTCCATAGTGACATATCACTTCTATATGTAGGTCTTCCCCTTTATAATTAAAATTTTATAATTCCATCACATCTTGAGGCACTTGATAGATTTACTATAGTTACACCAAGTGCCAAATATTTGAAAAGTGATATACTTTCCCAACAAGAATAAAATTATAAGTAATATTTTTATTGAATATGTTATTTATAATTGTTGATATAAGTTCTCCATATTGGGTTCTATTTTAATATTTAATGAAAAGTTTTATTTTGAAGTTGAAGTTTGAGACTTCATTAAAATTCCATGTTCACCATTTTAGGTTTTCCTTAGTAATTTTTAAAAAACATTTTATGTGTACCAAATTTTGAGATGAAAGATTAGAGACATATTATAAACCCATTTTTTTTAAAAAAAAATTGATAGCTTATATCTTGGATCCCAAATATGAATGGTGGTAAATGGCATGTAATTAATTGTTGGACGCAATTCTGTAGAATGGACCCAACCCCACAAATTTAGGAATATAATATTAATTATTAATTCAAGATTTATGGAATTTTTAAATGAATTATATACCTATATTTTGATCATTTATTTGAACTAGAGTGACACCTGGTTCACATTGGTTGTTTCTATAAAATGATTCTTAATATGGAGCAAATTGTTAATACATAATGACACATGCGTCTTTTTTAATTTGAAACCCTATCCCTCCCTCATTATATTTAAATGAATTTTACACTATTTTTAAGGGTTTTTATAGAATTTTATATGTTATTAATAAATGGGTTGTTCCATTTCATTCTCTAACAATTTTGTAGAGGGAATCCTTTCTGTAACTATCTCTTTTAAGAAGGTTCTCCTATCCCACCTATACTTTGTGTTACTTTAGTTTTGTGTTTGTAATATATTTGATCATTAAATAAATATTATTTCTTCTGATATTTATTATTTTTATATTGGGCACCGTTTTGAGAATCTATGAGTGGGGATGATATTAAGTTATACCCTTTTAGCCATTTCTTATTCAAATTGTCTCCATGATGACAATTCCACTTATGAGAGAGTAGTTCTTAACATGGTCGATCATATTATTGCCTCCATAATTAGTTGTTTAAAATTCATGTAATAAATTGAATTCATATAATAATGGTTAATGAAATAATTATTTAATGTTACGATCACTCAAACGATTAACACATTCACCGTAAGTTCGGGCACGTGTGAATCATGGGAGAGACACATTAATTAGGAAATATAATAAACTTGGTATCAATTAATATAGTTAAGATATAATCCCAAAACTTATTAAATTATCATTCTAATAGTGGAGTTTATTTACTAATTTTCCATGAATCATAACTTACCTTTTGGACCACAATCCAAGAAAAGTGCTCTGATTGGAAGACTACAAGTTAACTTAGGGTAAAATTGTTCTAATATTTATGGTTGTGTTTTCATCCATAGGATTATAGAGTTACAAAATTATGGAACCATAATTGAATGAATTATATCGTAAGGTATAAATATCAATTAATAAATAATATATAGGATAAATTTATCATAATTCTTCATATTTTTTTTCAAAGCAATGGGGTATAATAAGAAGTATGTATCAAGGACTTCAAAACATATATAAGAAAACCATACCTTATTTCCCTACTTAGTCAAATGTTCTCTCAAATACTGTACCAAAAATATAAATAAATTAATAAAATATTTCAAAAATGTTTTCATATAAATAACCATTTATTAATTTCATTTATAGTTATTCCCTACATATATATTAGTTAGTTATTATCTATTTTCAATATCGGGTTTGAGTAATATTAATTATTTTGAACCAATTTCATAATTTTGGTGTTGTTATTAATTATTCTCCCAAATTAAATAATCACTAGATCTTAAAATTTAATTTATTTAACCATTTATAATTATTTATAATGATACAATTTCATTAAATATGTATTTTAGTAAATTTTAATGATGATGAAGTCGGTGGCCGAGTCGCTTTGTCCATTTATAACGAATAGATGATGTTGTCTTAATTAATGAGTTAAATGATTCTATTAGAATTATGGAACAAAAAAGAAATCATTGTTTTCTCATTAGTTTCCAATAATGTCTTTCTAAATACATCCTTAATATAAATTCACAGTATTGTTCTTTTATATGTTCAAACTAACCCAATAAAAAGATGCTACAATCTATGTGTGAGTATGGCTACTAAAGAGATTATTTTGTTATAAAATCATATCATAAAAGTAAAAGAAAATTATTTAGATTTTATTAAGGTGGATAATTATAATTTTTATTAGTTATTTGAAAAATTTAATTGAAAAATTGGTTTACAATTATAAATAAATCACATTTCCTCTTTGAATGTTCATTTTAGGCTTTTTGTTTTACAGTGATGGCTTATTTATAATATTAGTTAAGAGGAGACTAATTTATATTTTAAAAATATAAATAATTACATAAATATAATATCTATTCACTAAACCTATTTCTAGAACCATCCTTTATATTTTGTGGTGAAAAATGAAATGTGTCTCTCATGGAGGCGGTAGGACGCACACAAACATGTGTAACATTTTCATTTTTTATATTGAATGGTTGGGGAATAAATAACAAATATTACATAAATATGATAAATTTAAAAATATTATATATACTAATATGATTATATGAATATGGTTATATTTTTTTGGAGTAGGGTGTATTTAAAGGATAAATAAAAAATTAAAAGGGCATGTAATACTTACATTAAGAATTTGGATCTTATATTGAATTATAATTTGAAAATAAACAACTTTTGGATCATTGTTGACTCAAATAGATTCAAAATACGTAGAGGGACTATATAAGAAGTAAATTAGGTATATTTTCCATTCAATTTATAACTATAAGTGTGACATTTAAGTGAGAGGAAGTTTGATAATTTTATAGGAGAAAAACACGGACACATATTTGGAAAAGAATATTAGGTAATGAGTAATAATGTAATTTAATGAGATCTTGGTGAGGTATATTGTTAAATTTTAATGATATATATTGGTATTATATTCTATCCTAACAAAGGTAATATAGTAGGTTAGAGTTTTAAATTTATTTTTTAAAATCTGATCCACATTAGATTGCCCATTTTAAAACTTATTAATCCTGATTATATAATAATAATAATTATTATTTATCACTAAAAATATAAGATGAAACTAATTAACAAAATTGGATATGATTAATCATATTTTGGAATCCATTTAATCAAATTAAATTTATAAATATGAGAAAATTAACATTAATGTAAAGCATATAATGTATTAGAATTGTTTTAGAAATTTTTTGTTATTTTAATAATTAAGTGTTCTGAATGTCATTTTACATTAATTACAAATTAAATGAATTTAAAATTTATTTTTATATATATTTATTCATTATTTTATAGGATTATTATAAAATTGATCTATTTTTTTCAACGTATAAAAATATTTAAAAAAGTATCAATGATTGGAAGATAATAATTTTACGGTGATAACTAATATTAACTTAGGAAAAAAAATTATTACTAAAAATGAAATTAAACCTATGACATAATATAATTTTTTTTGTATAATATATGAAAATAAATTTTTCAAAATAATGTTTTAAAAGGTTATAGTAGTTAATTTTAATATTACTATATATAACCCATGAAAAATATTTGTTGGTAGGAGTGAGTAACTAGAGAGGGGGTGAATTGAGTTCCCAATAAAAAAATGTATTTTGAAAAATTAAAGAACATAAATCCAATAATTTAATAAAACAACCTAGTTAATAAAAACCATATAAATATATAATTTTAGTTTTCATATTATAATCAAATATCAGGATAAAAATTCATCGATATCATTTTAACATTTGAAAATAATTTATATTATTAAACACTCAATATAAAACATAGATTAAGATTAAAAATTAGGTCAAATGTTTTTATACTGATTATAAAAAAGATATGTTTTTAAACCTTTAAATATATAAAAAACTAATAAAACAAATTGAAATTAAAATTAGGGGTTCAATATCATGCAAAAGACTTAATCCTCTCAACTTAGAAATTACCGACCACCAATCAGTTTATTAAATAATAAACATGTTCCACAACCTGGATGAGGTTTTATAATTATAAAACCTTATAAATGTTTTGGTAAAAATACTATTCTGTAGTTATACATTGGATAAAAACATGAACATGTCAAAAATGAACTCTTACACAGTTTCTATGGGTATACAAATAATGAAACTTGAGAGAGATTGTCAAGAACTCTCTAGTTAAGTACATGAGGCTATATTTTACAAATAAACACAGTTTAAAAAACATAGATTGAATATAAATGATAAAAAAGAAAAAATTAGTAGAAATATTAAAAAGTGATGCTACTTAATCTGAATAACTTCAAATGTTCATATGTCCTCAAATTTATCTTTAAAATATTCTCAAATTGGTTTCTCAGAATGAAATGAAAAACATAGCATCGTGAAGGTCTAAAACGCACATCTTTTTTAATTCTGTATATGTCATGAATCTAGT
Source organism: Viscum album (assembly GCA_963277665.1). Classification (NCBI taxonomy): domain Eukaryota; kingdom Viridiplantae; phylum Streptophyta; class Magnoliopsida; order Santalales; family Viscaceae; genus Viscum; species Viscum album. The sequence continues at coordinate 1,132,018,154 of OY728135.1, read as the reverse complement.
ATTTAGATTTATCTTGATTTGACATATTAGATTCTCTAAACTCTATGAAAGTATCACTATTATTGGCTACTATATTGCACACTCATACAATAAAGAAATAGAGATAGATTATTCTTCTGAAATTAAATTATCCATATCCAATTATCTATTGGATCATTATACTAAGAAAAAAATCAGAAAATTTATGACTTATTATTCAATGAATAATTGTTTTTTTATAATAATAATTATCCTTAAATCCTCAAATGACTGATTACATTTTATTCCTTCAACTAGAAATTGAGAGAATTAAATTAGAAATTAATCTGAACAAAGACGACCAAAAACTGGTGGTATATATATTAACAGAAGATCTATTCTTATGGAAGATACTGGTTGGCGGTATATCCATTTTGTTGATAGATACTATCTAGTTGTAGTTGAGTTGTATCAGTAACATCAGTGAATGACAGAAAATGTTTTCGGTAGCACAATCTAGTAGTATTTTTAACTAACAATAGATGTTTCTAATGGTAGATCTCTTCCACAATAGATCTGCCCATGATAGATCTCTTTAGTGGTAGATCTATTAGTGATTTATCATTTTAAAAGATGGTAGATCTATTGAATTGATGGTATATCTTATTTAACTAACAATATATCTTATTTAATTAATGGTATATAGACAATTTACCATGTTTTTTCTAAAATTTAATGAGAAAATGATTTAAAATTTTAAAATGATGCAATTTTTATAAAAAAATATTCATGATTTGTGACCATTAATATAAGAAGGTTCTAATAATATCCCCATTTTTTGTGATAAACATCATGTAATTTTTAACTATATTTATAAAAAATAAATAAATAATTATAAATGATGGTGAAGAATATTCTACCTATCAATTAAATTTATGGATGTTATAAATTACATTCAAAGATACCCTCCATTTTAGGATTATCAAAAAAAGAATAAAAGAAAATAAAACTCAATAAAATAAATAAAACTCAATAAAATAAATAAAGTTGAATAAAATATAATTCTTATAAGATATACAATTCTAAAAGTTACAACCATGAAAATAAATAAAGGGGAAAATTAGAATCCCTATAAAAGACCAATCAGATTCGAAACCACTCTCATATCATTGTGCAGAAGGGACCACTAGATACATTCTTTCTCAAGTATCGGGTTATACAGAGGTGGAGTGTGAAGGTGTAGAAGTATCTAGAGGAATCCCTTCAATTACGAATGGCCTGATATATTGAATGACCTCATATGGGGTGATTCTAAAAGGTTCACATTGTGCTAGATGGGGAGATGAAAATGTTGTATAAGTGATATAAGACATGGGTATAACATTAGGTGCTACTAAAATACTTCAAAATAAAAACAAACATGGATTAATCAAGATAAAAAAATAGGTAATGATGTTTCCACCATGCTCCATTCCTTTTAATTAATCCATCTTTTACTCCAAAATTTTTTTGAGAAAAGGGGATAAAAATTTATGCTGATTCAATAAGTCTTTTAATTCCCTAGTAATAGGAGTAGTCCATATAATCTTAGTAATAAAAATAAAATTTTAATTACCACCATTCTTGGTATAAATTTTCAAAAGGTAACATCTAATTGATTTAGTGAGAGTCTCTTTGTCTCTCCTTTCTTAATTTAAAAAAAAATCTATAACTAGATTATAGATATGCTCCCCATGGGCCATTTTCTAATTATGTTCCTCTTTATGAGATAATGAATGATTACCTAGGACAGAATTAAGATCTTCTCTAACAATGGATTTAATCTCATCTACATCAATGGAAGGAGAAAAAGGTAAAACACCAAAAGTAGAGCCACTAACTGTAAGTAATGATTCCATTATCTCTAGAAGAAATACCATCCCCATAGCAAATCTCCCCTTCATTTATTCTATGATGTATTTGAACTCTACTATATCATTATCCTACCTATTATTCTCAATATCCATTTATTTTATTTTCAAGATCACCAACGGTTGGATATGATAGATTACTAACTCAAAGATTCATTTGGTATTAGCTTCACATAGTTTTTCCTCTCAAAGAGGAGTGGATCTAAGAACCCCACATAAATCTGTTAAAACATTGACCTGAAAACTATCCATATCATCCTTAGTTACAAAAGATAAATTTACAAGAGTATAAGGTATAGAATATGGAATCCTCCCATGTCTAGTTAAATCTTCCTTCATATGAGAAGACTCAACTATAGGAGCACCACAGGGAAATACATCCAACTAACTAGCCTCATCTATCTATTCATCTAGAAATACATTAGGATATTTTCAATAAATAGGAATTGAAATTAAACTATTCTTAGGTGGACTTCTATGATCATCACAATCACTTCCATCGTCTGACTATATCTCTTATTATTCAATTCCAAGTTGAGTGAAAACTATAGAATTCTCCCACTTAGTAAGTGATCTCTCAACAACTCTTTCAGAACTAAAATCCTTAACATGAATCTCAAAACAATTTCCATAATTACATTCTATATCTTGACCATATGAAGCAATTAATTCATCATTAGGGATATATCCTTGGATAATATTAATATGATGAGTAGGACTATGTCTAACCTTATCACAAGAGTTACCTGAAGAAAAAGTAACAAGAGAGTGATGTGAATGATCTACCACAACCACATCACCACCCCACCATTCATAGACACATAATTTTAACCAAATACTTCTAAAAATTCTTTTGAGATCTCAGAATAATATCTCCTTACTTGTTCATTTCCCAATACTTCAGTCACTTCATAATTTTCACCTTCACTGAGAAAAATCCATATCGAAGAAAGAGAGAGATAGAAGTAATTTCTTGTCCATAAGAAACATAGTGGATTTTGACCACATTAGGGTCACTATCTTCCTTGATAGAAATAGCCATTGTCTCCTCTTCTATAGCTTTATGTTCTTCTTCCTCAATTTCCCCATTATTGGAATAAACTAAAACTTAATCTATCTCTATGATGGGATCAACCATATCTCTAGGTATAAAAGGGTTCTACATAGGATATAAATCCTCATTTATATTATCATTTTAATCGACCAATTTCATCAACCAAGGGTTCCAATTTACCTTCATTCTTTTTTAGGTAAACTTCCTAAGACATAATCATCCACAACTAACGATATCATCTTCATCTTTAGACACTAAACCTTTGGCTTCAAACATGGCCAAAATAATATTAGAATAGATCTTTTAACTAAATCTAGACGATTTATTTCTCATCTCCATCATTTGAACCATAAAATTTCTTTAATGATTTTTCTTATCTTATCTTTTCATAAAAAATAAGATAAAAAAAATCTTGGTACCTCATAGTGATAGAGTCTCCATCCCTTAGAAACCATATGTTTCATAAATTTAAACAAATGGAAACACTCCCATAAAGTTATACTATTATACTTCTAAAAATAGTATACTTTCTAGTGAACTCCATCAGAGCATCCTCATATAAAAAAATCACTATTACTTTGAATAGATCATTGAATCTCATAGAAATATCTTTATGAAATACAGTGAGGCATTTAGCCCATTATTTGAATGAAAATATTAATTCTTATACATCGATCATACTTCTAATACCATATTTTTTATCAATATAATCATATTATGCATACTGATAAAACTGGTGAACCAACCAAGGAATTATTGGTTTGCCATTCCTCAAAAACCATTCGTTCAATCCTTGGTCCTGGGTTAATTTTAGTTCTAGAGATTTTCTCAAAACTAACCATTTAATATCTACATACTTTTCAACAACACAAAATTGATTCAAGAGGTGTGGGTTCTTTGGTTAAATGGTTTGGCTCGATGTACCTAGTAATTTATTCCAGATACACAACCCTTTAAGAGATGATACCAAGGTGCATTTCAATCTGACCATTACACTAGTTTGAAGAAATATGGACACATACAAGGAGGGTTTCAGGATGAGAGACAAATAAAGACAAATGGTTCGAATAAGGATTAAGTGATATGGTTATAAAAATACAATTTTATGTAAATTTTATCATTAAGGAATATAAAATAATTAAATATAACAAAATTTACATAATTAAATCGAATAAAAATTTAGTCATAAAAAATATGAATGGTAGAAAACTCGAATAGAAGATCTATGATGGTGGATATCCAATAGCAGATCAAAAAAAGTGGATCCCCAATTATTGATCACCAATAGCAGTTCACTAATTTTTGATCACCAATGGTGGGTCAAAAATGGTCAATTAGCAATTTTCGATCACTAATGGTCGATCACTAATGATGGATCACCAATGGAAAATCACAGACGGTCGATCACCAATGGTAGATCACCAAATATTGATCACTAGGGGTGGATCGCCAATGATTGATCACAAATGGTGGATGAATTCTAAAAATAGATTTTAATGTAATGAATTAACTAAATTTTAACATTCCTAGTTCATGTCTGATATATCCGAATCTCTCATATTTCAAATGCTTTATAAATACACTAACAAGATGATTTTCAGTTCAATATAATTTTACGATTTATATCACCTTTTTGGAAATTATCTCTTAAAAAGTGATTTCATATATTAATAGTTTTTCCCTAGACTGAGATACATGATTCTAAGAAATATTTATCGCACTTGTATTATCACAATTTATAGGGAAATGTCTAAATTTACAAACATGGTATAGTAAATTTTGTTCCATCTACATAATTCATGCACAAAAACTCAATGAAGCTATATACTCACCCTCAATAGTATATAGTTCATTAATTTGTTTCTTTTTACTATACAATTAAACTAGTGACTTTCCTAAAAAGTGACATGTTCCACAAGTGATTTTTATCTAACATAAAACCACCAAATTCTTTATCTTGATAACTCAGTAAATAAAATGAATTTACTCTAGTACAAAACAATCCTAAATTAGATGTACAATTGATGTATTTAAAAATTATTTTGACAATAAATAAAAGTGATTCGTTAGGATTTTCATGAAAATGGGAACACAAAAATACAGAAAACATAATACCTGGTCAACTAGTAGTTAAATATATCAACCTTTCTGTAACGACCCAAAATTTTATTAATGAAAATTCCTCTTAATCTTATTAAATGTTTTTTATTTAAAATGGTTATATAAAATATTCACTTGGTTTTATGTTTTTGGATTTTCAAAAACCATTAAGAATTATTACCGTTGCTAATATAGCCTTTGAACAGTAATAACATGATTTGTATAAATATAGATCTTTATCAAATCCAATTTACTCAGAAAAAGGAATCGATGACCTCATCTAGTAGAATTTCTCCATATGAATCACATTTTTCATAGCTTTGAAATTATGTGGTGTCACTGGGCTTCACTCTTGACCAATCCCAAGCTAAGCTTCAACATGTTAAGCTTGAATGGAACCACCTATGGGAGAAGTGGAAGTTAATAGAGATTACAACCCAAGCGATGTTATAAAATACACCACAAGAGTCTATCATCATCACACAACATACCCTTCGGTATTATATGGGTATTATAAGGGGATATTTAACAAGATCCTATCACCATGATTGTGTGCTTTTTTTAATTGATATACGTTTATTTTGTAAACTATTTTTAAAGAACAAATAGTATTTTTAGTTAATATTAGATTAAGAAATCTATTTTTATGAATGAATGGATTTTTGAATTAAATAATATTTTTATAAATTAATTTTAATAAATTAATTTTAATAAATTAATTTTTTTTAAAAATATAATTGATCGTATAATCTTTATGAATACAATTATAATTTTAATAAAGGTTTGAAAGCTGTTTTTTTCAAAACCCATGAATTTTTTATAAATGTCAGTTTTGATTTTAAAAGTAATAATTCATATATATTTAGAAAATTATTTAGATAAAATTAATATAATTTTTGGATTCAGAATTTCGAAATTATCTAATGGTGATTTTTTCATAATTTTTTGTGACAGTCTAATTTTTGGGTAAAAATTAAATACCGTTAAATATATAACATCTTTTATGACATCATAATAACCAAATAATGATGTAATAAAATAATATAAATGGTATATTCTTCCAATATATGTTTTAAATTTATAATAATATGATTTTAGGTTTGTTTTATTTATTTTAAGAATCCTTAGTGGAACATCCAAGACTTGTAAAACATTTTAACATTTTAAAATGTGATCCCTGAGAGTGTGACTCACCTCCACATAAGGAAGCCTATTATTTTAATAAGTTCGTCCATTTTCATTATAAAATAATTTTTCCCACTCAAAATTTGACAAAAACCATTGGCAAAAACAATGGTTTGGTTTGTGGTTTTGATTAGTATAAAGAGTTGTGTCCAAAATTGAAATAATAAATAATTACCTCTCTTTTTCTATGGAAACCCACCTAAGATCCACTTATCTTCACTAAAAACCCTTGGATAAGGTTCCTACTTTTCACTCGTCTCTCTGGTATCCTCCTAAGGTACCCCAAGCTCACAAGAAGCCTCTCTAAAGCCTCTGCGAAGACTTTGGATCACACTTCCACGAAAGGGACTTCTTCCTCTCATTTTTTGTCCAAGTTTCATTATGTTTCTATACCATTGTTGCTTCAATAAAAACTTTTTTCGTATGATTTAACACCCACATATACTCCCCTATTTATTTTTTAATGATGAGAGACTCATTTCACTTTCATTAATTCCTCTCATGTACACCTATTACCATTCTGAAATTCTGTAAGGGATTTCTCTCTCCTCATTTATATTCAAGAAAATATTTTTCATTATGAATCTAAATTCCATTACATATGTTGGGAAATTTATCTATATTAACCCTTAGTGGCCATTTCCATTACATATAATGAGACTCCCCTTTCTCTCTCATCAACTATTTTTATGAATTCTTATGTCACACTGTTATGCTACCGAAATTGCACCGCGATTTTCCAAGCCAATGTCATTATGTAGTGAATACCATACCCATTTCTCTATCAAGGGTATTCACCTTCAAGTACATTTACATATTTATTATAGATTTTCATGTATTACTTCCATGTTACTTTATCATTTAATAAATTATGATGTTTAATGAATCCATGTGGGACACTTATTCATTAAATGAAATGATTAAGAAGGGTTCACACTGATAGAGCTCTAATGAATTGGGTAAAGAATAGTATCTTGATACATCAAGTGCAATTAGTGTTTACTCATTCTAATTAAAGTGAAATGAGGGTTTAATCATGCTCCATGTGCAATGAGACTTGGCTCATGCTAATATCATCTTAAATGTTGTTTCCATATTTCTATATTATGATAATCATGGTATGCTCCATTGACATGCCTTTTGCCCAAAATGTACTATATACATCATGTTATGACTTGTTTACTCCCTTACTGGTATTTATAACTCACCATTTTTTATTAATTTCCTCTGGTTATCCCATGAAATACTAACTACGATGAAATGTGTGTGGTTGTGGTCATGTAAAATATGTTTTCAATAAAGATGTGTATTTCATGTTTTAAGTTATTATGTAATGTTACTAAACCCCAAAGAAACTAGACCACTATATCTTCTATATTTTATCAAGTGAGGATTTTATGTAATAAATCCTGTTTAAGTGTGTAATAAAGAGTAGGATTGTTATAGTTGTTATCAAATGATATGTTAAGTTATTTTTGGGAATAGGATTAGAAAACCCCATGAAATCCTTATAGATAAGACTAAGTATAATAAAAACATCCCTAAATTTTGGTGGGTATTGAGTAAGTGGTTTATCAAGAAAATACATCCATGTGTTGATATGAGTACGTAGAGGTTTCTCTAGAAAAGATGTATCTTGGGGTAAAACTAGAAAACACCTCTTTGAACTAGACTCGAACGAGAACTAGTGCACGAAAATATGCCTTGATTCACTCTTGGTTATGACACTCTCGAGGGATATGATTTGGTAAATTCATAATCTTAGTATGAACCATTGTTATGTGAATATAAAAATTACCCTAAGAATATATGCTGAGAAGTAGATCATGGATAACATAGATTGAAGCCTATAAATTCATAAGTTAAGGAAATAAAAGTAATTTATAAGATATCCATTTTTGTATCTGGATTCATCTTTTATGTGTTACCCCTAACAATCCATTTATTCAAGAAAATGGATGGTTATATGAGGACTTGGGCTAACAACTGATGTGAAGATCAATGTGATGACTGTTCTAATGAGATTCCCAATCCAATGGGGGTGGGAATAATGAACTTTTTCACAATACTCTCATTGTTAACTCATGTTTTGAGAAGAAACATGGTTCAAGTGGAACGTTCGCTCTCCACCTAATAAAGGAGAAGTATCAATCAAGATCTTCATAAGACAAAGGCCTCCTACTTTTAATGGATCACCTAATCCCACAATTTCCGAAAAATGGATCAACTCCACTGACAAGGTCTTTTCTATCCTTCAATGTTCTGAACAAGAGAAGGTACTTCTGACTTCTTATCATAGGGAGGGTGAAGTTAATAAATGGTGGAAATTGATAAAAAATACGAATACTGAGGAGGAGATCAATTTATTACAATGGAAGTATTTCCAGAAAATATTTTTTGAGAAATATTTTTCTAAAACCCTCTACTTTAGATGGAGAGGTACTTCCTTTCCCTCAAGAAAAAAAGACAACGAATAAATAAAATCATATGAGGAAAAAATCAAAAATCTTGCATGATATGCCTTCAACTTTGTCATTGCCCCCAAAATAGAAGGTTGACCTCTTGTTTTTTGTGCTAAAACCTAGACTATAGAAAGCATTAACGATCTGTGACTTAGAGAGATATGGTGAAATTTTATGATGTTCCCTCATAGTAGAAATGGAGATCGAAGGATCTCAAGGGTATCACATGGATAATAATTATAAGGTGGACATTAATTTTGGTGGTTTGACGGGTAAATCCAATGGTGCTAAGAAAAGCCAGCATCCCACTTTCTGAAGGTGTGAAAAGAAGCACCCCAAAAATTTCCTGAAGAGGATGAAATTAAATGTGGAAAAGAAGGGAACCTAACCATTAAATTCCATCAAGAAAAACCCGATACTACAATAAAAGATAATAACACTCTGTTATACCCTCAACACATTGTTTATTACTTAAACTACAAATAACCAGGTCACTTTTCAAATTAGTTCCCTAAGATATGGGTTTTCAGAGGCAACCAACAACCTCTACTGCTGCAAGGGTGAGCTTTTTTCCATCACTACCACCAAAGTGAACCCCGAAAACAAAGAGGTGATAGGTACACTAGATATTCATTCAAGAATAGAGAAAATACTTTTTGATTTTGGTTATATGCATTATTGTATATCCCTAATTTCTCATAGAAAAATCCCAATATCACAAAAAATCATGGATGTAGAGATGTCGGTGAGAATGAAAAATGGTGTAATAATTGCATCCCATGAATATAACTCCTACCCAATCACAATTTGTGTATTGAAATTCTCAATGAACCTCATCATACTCCCTATGGTGGAATTAGATGAAATGTTTGGCTTGGAATGAATTTCTCTATATAGAGTTGACAAAAAGTTTTATAAGAGAGACATCACTCTCTATATATAGAATCGACCGCCGATTCAATATAAGTGCAAGTAGGAGGATGAATCTTCTTTAGAACCATCATTTCAAGAATGTATATTACTACCCTATGGGCATTCATATCTTATTTAAATGACTGAGTCTAGGGATGCAACCATCCTTGAAGACATCACTATTGTGAGGGAATTTTCTGAAGTGTTTCCCAAAAAATTGTCTAGTCTTTCTCCTAGAAGAGATGTTGAATTCACAATTGATATTATACTTGGGTAATTTTCAATATCCATGACTCCATATAGAATTGTTGTTTTGTACCTTAGGTGATGAAGAAAAAACTACTGGAGAATATGAATAAAGGGTTTATATGCCCAAGTGCTTCACTATACGGTGTACTAGTCCTCTTCATCAAGAATAAGGATGGGTCAATGTGCCTATGCATGGATTATTACGAGCTCAGAAAAATCACGATAATGAAAATGTACCCTCTGCCCCAAATTGACGACCTGTTTGATCAGATATGTGGACCAAAATACTTCACCAAGGTGGATTTTCGGTTGGTATATTACCAACTAAGGGTAAAGATGGAGGATATAATCAAGACTGCTTTTCATTCAAGGTAAGATCACTATTAATTCATTATAATGCCTTTAGGACTAACTAATGGTCCAGAAATGTTCATGGAATTGATGAATAGAGTCTTTATATATTACCTAAACAAAATTTCTAGTCTTTATAGATGATATTCTAATATAATCCAAAACCTAGTAGGAGTATATGGAGCATCTAATCACTATACTAGAGACCTTGCGAAAGGAGAAGATCTATTCAATATATAACAAGTATGAGTCATTATTGAAGGGAGACTCATTATTGGGTCATATAATGACAATAAATGGGATATATGTGGATCCCTCCATGATAGTTACAATTGGGGGATGGCCGAGGCCAACATCGGTAACAGATATCCGTAGCTTCTTGCATTTAACTGGATATTATCACAAATTTGTGAGAAATTTATCACGATTGCCAAACCCTATTACTAAACTAATATGGAAGGGAGTAAAGTTTTTTGGGATTGATGAATTCAAAGAGCTCTTTAAGGATTTGAAAAAGAGGCTTATAACTTCACCTGTGCTCACACTACCCACAAGTGGAGATCTTTTTGTCATATTTAGTGATGATTTGAAGAAGGTCCTTAGGTGTGTGTTGATGAAAAATGACAAAGTCATCCCCTATGATTCAAGTCAATTGAATGTTCCTAAGAAAAACTATCCAAAACCTAATCTGGAGTTGGCTGCAGTAATCTTCAGTTTAATAATTTGGCAACATTACAAATATAGAGAGAAGTGTAAAATATATACAGATCAAAAAAATACTCTAATATATATATTCACACAGAAAGAGATGAACATGCACCAACAAAGATGGTTAGAGCTGATCAAAGACTATGAATTCTCAATCCATTACCACTCTGGGAAGGTGAACATGATGGAAGATGCTCTATATAGAAAGGATCTCGTGATTCCATCATTGATGAAAATTGAAAAGGATCCAATATTATTATATTTGATGAATATGGGAATGCGAATCATAAAGAAGATAAAATCATAAATCCTTTCACAAATGATTTCTCAACAATTCATTTTGTAAAGGTTAATGGATTCTCAAAAGGATGATGTAAGAATTCAGAAGAAAGTGGAAACTATTAGAAAAGAGAAATACTTGGAGTTCAATGTTAATGAAGAAATAATTGCGAGTTTTGGGTCAGGACTATGTGTTTTATCAAATCCATAGTTAAAGAAAGAACTTTTTGATGATGAACATAGTTCAAATTTCACAATTCACCCAGGTGACACAAAGATGTTTCGAGATCTCTGAGAGATTTATTGGTGGGATAACATGAATATGGAGATCACTGAGTATACAACAATGTTCTTGGTATGTCAGCAAGTGAAGGCTTCAAGGTATAATTATAAGGTGACATTGAAACCATTACCCATACCATCATGTAAATGATAAAACATCACAATGGAATTTGTTAATGGGATTCTGAATACATCCAATGAAAATAAATCTATCTGGGTTGTTGTGGATCCTCCTACAAAGACTGCAGACTTTACTGAAATTCAGGAGGATTTCTCATTGGAACAGCTGGAATAGATATATACCAGAGAAGTGGTAAGGCTGCATGGAGTACCACAATCAGTTATATCTGATCGTGATCCAATATTATCCTCTATTTTTTGGAAGAGTCCTCAACATTCTCTGAATAATGAGATAAAATCAATTAGAGATTATCATCCCCAAACTGATGTCCAATCTAAAAAGAGTATCCAAACACCTGAGGACATATTGAAAACATGCTCAATGGACTTCAAAGGAGGATGAGATCAAGATCTTTTTCTAGTTGAGTTCTCTTAGAATAAAAGTTTCTACTCAAGCATCGAAATGGATCCTTATGAATCCATTTATGGGAAGAGGTGCAGAACACTGACATGCTAGGATGAAGTTGGGGAGTGAAAACTCTTATTTCTAGAAATGGTTGATGAAATGGCGGAGAAGGTTAAGACCATCCAGCAGCACATTAAAGCTTCTCAGACTCAAAAAAAGAGAAATGTTGATAATCACCAAACAGACCTAAAGTTTGATGTTAGAGACATGGTATTCCTCTATATATAACCATGGAATAGAGTTATGAGATTTAGGGAGAAGGTAAATCTGATTCCAAGGACATAATTCATTTTGAGATCCTTGGTTGCATTGGTGCAGTGGCTATCAACTAGGATTCCCACCAAACCTATATCATGTATATGAGGTATTCTATGTATCACTATAGAAGAAGTATGTACCTGAACCATCACATGTACTTAATCCATAGGTGGTACCATTGGATAATAACCTTCTTTATGAAGAGAATCCAGTGAAGATATGAGATTTTAAACAAAAATTTCTACGAAATAAGACAACGCCCTCATGAACATGTTGTGGAGAAACCACAAGTATAAATAAGAAATGTGGGAACTAGTGGAAGTGATAAGGTGGAGTTACCCACATCTGTTTTTGTGTGGGAAAAGAAAATTTCATGGGGGAAATTTCTTAAGGTGGGAAGATTATAACGATCGAAATTTTTATTAATGAAAATTCCTATTGATCTAATTAAAAGTCTTATTATGTAAAATGGTTATATAAAATATTCACTTCTTGGACTTATGTTTTTGGATTTAAAAATACCGTTAATAATTGTTATAATTGCTAATATAGTCATTAAACAGTGATAACATGATTATTATAAATATAGGGATTTAGCAAATCCAATTTACTTAGAAAAAAGAAGCGATGACCTCATCGAGTAGAATTGCTCCATATGAAGTCCATTTGTCAGAGATCATAATGGAGGTGGAATCACGGGGCTTCAACCTTGACCAAGCCCAAGTTTTCGTTCCACACAATAAGCTTGAACATAACCACCTATGAGAAAAGTGTATGTTAATAGAGATTACCACCCGATCGAAGTTATAAGAGCCATCCCAAGATTCTGTCACCATCGAAAAACGTACCCTTAGTTATTATACGGGTGTTATAATGGGATATGTAACAAGACCCTATCATCATGATTGTGTGCTTCATTTCTTTATAATGAATATACATTTATTTTGTAAACATTTTTTATATATAAAATAGTATTTTTCGTTAAAATTCAATTAAGAAATCTTATATGATGAATTGATGAATTTTTTAATTAAATTAGAAGTTAATAACATATTAATAATAAATCTATTTTTATTAAATATAAATGATTGTAAAATTTTTATGAATTCAACTATAATTATTATTCAGGTTTGAAAGCCATTTTTTTCAAAACCCATGAATTCTCAATAAATGTGAGTTTTTATTTAAAAAAATCAAATATTTAGAAAATTTATTTAGATAAAATTAATATTATTTTTTGGTTCATTATGTCGAAATTATCTAACGGTAATGTTTTCATTATTTTTTGAGACAGTCAAATTTTTGGGTAAAAATTAACTACTTTTAAATATATAATGTGGTTTGTGACATCATAATGACCCAATACTGACGTAATAAAATACTATAAATGATTTTTTCGGCCAATATATATTTTACCACTAACATAATGTGATTTAATGTTTTTTTCACTAGTGCATAAAATATTTTTACGGAGATTCATTTTTATTTTTTTATCGGTTTTTGTTCGACTTTATTATAGGAGATGCTGTAAATATCATTTTTTTACATTGGTTATTTTAAAACCAACGTAAAAAACAAAAAAATGAAGCATTTTTCACATCGGTTACTCAAAAACTGACGTGGAAAACACTTTAGAGTTGTGATGCATTATGTCAGTTATTTAAAAAGATATGTTTAATATACTTTATCACGTCGGTTATTATATAACCTATGTCCTAAAACACACCTCCGAGGAATTTATCATGACATTTGTGCAAATAAATGACGTGATAAAGCAGCCTACCAAGCAGTTTTCCATGTCGGTTAAATAATAACTGACGTGAGAACATATCTAATACTTCAGTTATTTTATAGTCGGCGTAAAAACCCATTCCATTCCATTTATTATGTCGGTTATAAATTAACATATGTAAAACCCATTCCCATGATTATGTTACGACAGTTTTCAAATTACTGACTTTAAGACCAATACCTGTGCATTTTTTATGTTGGTAATAAAATAACGGATGTAAAAACCAATTTTTTTTAATTAAAACGCTCAACCACAATTATGCCCATCCAAAAGAATACCTGAAACCAAAACAAAAATAGACCAAAACCCCCCAACCCCACTAGACAGCCCCCACCCCTAGAAACCACCACCCCACTCCCACACCCATGGACCGCCCCCACCCTCCTAGACAACCTTCACACCCCCAAACCCCCCAACAACTATGCCCAACCAAAATAATCCTTGAAACAAAACAAAAGAAAAAAACAATGCCCACCCCATTGTACAACCCAACCCTACCCCCTAGACAACCCTCCCACACCCCTGAACCCCCCACCCCACTAAATAGCCTGCACACAACCCTAGACACCCCAACCCTCCTGAAAATCCCCCACCCCTGGACAACCCTCCCAACCTCTTAGAAACCTCCACCCCCATGGACACCCTGGACACCCCCAACACCCATAGACTTCACTACCACACCCCTAGAACCCCCCACCCATAGACATCCCTTGGACTTCCCCCCAACCTCATGGACACCCTCGACACCCCCACCCCATTGGAAAACCCTCCCACACCCCTAGAAAGACGCCACACCACTAGACAGCCCTCCCCAGACCCCTGGATAGCCATCCCACACCCCTAAAAACCCCAACACCCCTGGACACACCGTAGACTTACCCCACACCCTCATGGTCACCCTAGACACCCCCCCCGGACAGCCCTCCCACACCCCTAGAAAGACCTCTGACCCCACTGGGCACCCCCCCACACACCCCTAGACACCCCCTAGACAAACCTCCACCCTCATAGACACCCACACCCCACCCCACTAGAAATCCCTCCCCCACCCCCTCGACAGCCCTCCCACACCTTCTAGACAGCCCATCCCACCCCCTAGATAGCCCTCACACACCCCTAGATATCCTCCCCCATCCCCTGGATAGCTTGCGCACAACCCTGGACACCCCCACCCACCTGGACAACCCCTGCCACCTAGACAACCCACCAACCATCCTGGACAGCCCCACCACCATGGAAACCCTAGACACCCCCACCACACCCCTAGACTTCCCTTCCACACCCCTAGAACCCCCCACCCCTGGACACCCCCTAGACTGCCCCCACCCTCATGGACACCCTGTACACCCCACCCCACTAGACAACCCTCCCACACCACTAGAAAGCCCCCACCCCACTAGATATCCCTCTCCAGACCCCCTGGATAGACATCCTACACCCATAGAAACCCCCCACACTTTGGACTGCCCCCACCCTCAGGGACACCCTGGGACACCCCCACCCGCTGGACATCCCTCCCACACCCCTGGAAAGCCTCCTAACCCCACTGGGCACCCCCACACCCCTAGATACCCCATGTACATCCCTCCCACCCTCATGGACACCCTAACCCCACCCATTGGACAACCCTCCCCCACCCATAGAAACCCTCCCCACCCCCTGGATAGCCTACTCACAACCTTGGACACCCCCACCCACCTAAAAAACCCCACCCCCATTGACACCCTAGACACCCCACACCCATGGACAACCCCTCGACTGCCCCCACCCTCATGGACACCCCAACACACTGGATAGCCCTCCCACACCCCTGGAAGGCCCCCTGACCCCCACTGGCCACCCCCACACCCCTGGACACCCCTTGGACAGACCTCCCACCCTCCTGGAGACCCCCACTAAACTGGACAACCCTCCCATACCCCTAGAATCCCCCTAACCCACTAGACACCTCCTCACACCCCTGGAACCCCCCAGACCAGAATCCATACCAGAAAAACCATCAGAACTAAACCAAAATAAGAAGTAGCACAAAATTAAACAGTCACATATATAACATTCAAAACTTATAATTCCCACAAAAAGAACCTAAATCAAACCTAATCAAATACCAAATACAAAATTATAATGACAATATTCAAAATTACATTTTACACAACAAACAAACTAAAATCCAATCAATCATGTAAAATAATTTGACTATTCCACTTGTAAGCATTTGACCTCTTGAGAAATATAGGGCACAAGGTCATCAAATAGATACAAATTAAAATGATTTTAGTAAACATTTATAATGAATAAATCAAATGAAATATTATGTAAAAGTTTAAAAGTAAATGTTACAATGTTAATGTTTAAAAGGAAATCTTATCATGTCAAAGTTCACAAGTGTTTCAGTTGTAATTATTTCATAAATAAATCCTAACATATAATATCTTTATTCAGAGATGACTTGTTGTTCATGAAAATTCTATTTTAATGAGTTCAAATTAAAAATATTATTTTTATGTAATACATAAAAAAGCACAAATTATAAATGTAAATTTAACTTTACTTCTACATATTTGTTCTTGGCACTCCTTTTCTTTTGGTTTTTTTGAAAGTAGATCCATCCCCTGTTAAAAACTAATATGAATAATATAAATTTATAATTAGTTATAATATATAAAACTATTAAGAAATTGAAACTTACTTTTAAAACACATTCTTAAAACTTTCCCACACATCGCCATAGACAAAGATTATCCAATAAAGTGTTTTCTCCCTTGAAAAAAACACCTAACATCCAATGATCACTGATAAAAGATAATTTAAGGTTAGAGGTTTTTATGTTAAAAGATTATGAAATATTTTCCAGAGATATGTTTCATACCTCTCACAAAAAGGCATCATCCAACACTGTGTGATTATATTCTGTTCAAATCTTTCAGAAATATAAATCATTATTTGTTCCTTATACAATTCATGTGCTTTAGGGGAAATAAAATGCAGGTCCATGAATCCATATACATTTTTCCTCCCATTATTCTCACAAATTTTATAATGATACCTAATAAAAAAAAGAAAAAAGTATACATTTTTAATAAATATAATGCAGGGAAAAGGTGTTATACATACATATAAAAAAATTTCACCATGTTGATTCCCAACTTATATGCAGTAAAAAGCTCTATGATATTAGTTTTCACAATCCCCATAGTTATTGCACATCAACAAACATGATCTTCCATTGGAAACTCATAATGATCCCCTAACAAATTTGAATATCTTGAAAATCTGTCAAGACTACTGGAATCTGTATCTGATGCCATATCCATTTGTCCTTGTTTTGGTTTATACAATATTTCATTACCTTTGAAGTATTACTATACAAATAAATAGAGAATTATATTAGTTTTTAGATGTTAAAACATCTTAAATAAAAAAAATAAAACGGAAGATATAACATACATACCTCTATGGTAATGAGTCATAGAAGTCTGGATGGACAAATTAAAAATGGCCGATACTATGTCTAACTACCGTAACCTCATCTGTAGGTAATGGTACTTGAGATGATCTATCTATAATATCATGTATAGTTACCTTATGATGCTCTACCTTTAACTATTGATGATGAACTGTATCTCCTAAACAATATACCAGCCCATATGAAAATATATGATGTTGAGGATAATCAACATACAACTCACAATAAGTACGAAGTTGTGGCATAGGAGTAGGATAATAAATGGGGTCTACCGGCTGAGTTGGGGGTTTGGGAGCTACAAGAAGATGTGGAGGATAGATAATGTGGTCTGTAGGGGGAGGTGGATGTGTGGAAGCTATAGTCTGAAATTGTCTTTGAATGTCTGTAAACATAGACTGTACTAACGCTCTAATCTTTTCGGCCATCGTCGCATTACTATGATGAACTTAATATTCCAAGGATTCTATTTTTTTATAAACATCATCAATGTAAGAAGTAGAAGAACGTGGCAACACTTTTCTTATTGATACACCTATCAGAAATCCTCGTACATGACCAAGAAGTTTGGGCTTTCGCAATGCTCTAGATGAAATATCTTGCCTCCCAGTAGCCATAAATACCCCTGCGAGCTCTCCTCCTCAAGAAAATCCTATATTAATTAATTTAAAATTTCTATAATGATTTAAATTATATGAAGAATATAGTTAACTTAAATAAATAAAATAAACATCTCACAATCCTCTCAGCTACGATTCTCGAATCATTCTAAAGATATTTAACCTTTTTTCCCATCCGAGCTCTCTTCCACTTTTCATGTCTAGATGGAGGGGATCGAAGGAAAACCTCTCTAGAGCTTGAAGACTCAGCTCCCAATTTTTGTAATTTTTCCACCATCATTTTTTCATCAATAATGTATACCCTCCCGGAGATAAAATATGAGCGTATACATTTTTATATTAGATCTCCTGATGAGATTTCCTTGTTTTCTATAAATTCAGAATAAGAAATCATTAACAAAACATAAATAAGATCATTTATATAAGAAAGCTTACAAATGTTTACATTGACCTTACCAAAAATGAATCTTTTTATCTTCTTTCAACAAACTGTCTCCATGTGTATTCATCTATAAAAGGATATATATGACATGGATTGTCATGACTCCTATGAAAAAAATGAAATCAGATGTGAGGGTTGATTTGCAATCCCTCCATCTCCTATAAGCCATCGATAAGTATTTATTCCTAACTCCTCCAGTGTCAGGAATATCAAATGTCATCTAATAAAGAATAGGTAAAACATATTTTACTAGAAATATTTAAATAATAGGCACAAAATAGAAAAATAACTTACCAAAATCATCTCCCACAACTGAGATATTATCACTTTGTCCACACTTCTCGAATCATCATAAAAAATGTTTACTTTTCTCTTACCCTGAGTTGATACAAAACTATTAAAATATTTTTCATTTGGACCACTCATAATATCATTATCATCAAACTCAATGAGTATACTATGGTCCTGCATACGGGAAATCGATAATATTGGTAAACATGTGCACCGATGTTTACCAACTCTTGAACTCTTTGTAATTTTGGGAGCACATGAGGATGATTGGGGAACATCAAGAGGAGCATGTGAATGTTCCTCCACAGAGGTATTATCATTATGCTCATTTCCAGAATCATGTGGTTGATCAGCTGATTTATATGTCATTATCCTTCAAAAAAACAAACATTAGTTCAGGAATATAAAAATTCAAATATTAGAATACCAATGTAAATATAAAATGGAAAATTGAACTAAGTTACATAATAGTAAACATGGTTAATATGGTAAACATGTTAAAAAATGGTAAATATGGTAAATTTAGTACCCACATTTTGAGGCATGTGACCCCTGTTTCAGTTCGTTTGTGCTTTATGAAGTGGTTGGTTGATGTTTGGACAATTCTGGGTAAAAATTTTAAAGTTGTGGAGGTTGTGCAGGGGCGCACGATTGGCGCATAGTTGGCACATGGTCTGAAAAAACCATGCAACTAGCACAAAAAACTGTGCACCCTTGATAGTGGGATCCGCATGGATGGCGCATGGTCTGTCAGACTGTGCGAGAAATCCGTGCGAAGTCCCTAGGTCAGACACTTGCAATTGCATGGTTGGCGCACGGTTTTCCAAACCGTTCGGCCTCTTAAAGCTTGGGTTTTTATGTCCCATGCCACTCTGGATTTTCAATTTTTATCTCATTTGGTTCTTTGAGGTTTTGGTTAGGTTTATCCCTATCCCTCTCTTAATTTTTTATATCTACTAGGGTTGCATGTAGATCTAGGGTTGTGTTTCCTTTTTCTGTTAAAGGTTGAGCTTGTTGATGTTTGGGGATGGTTTTTGAGGTGGTTTCGAGGATCCGTTCACCCGGTTTAGAGTGTGTTTAGGGTGAAGGGTTGATTTCACCAAACCCTACACTAGGTTGAAATGTGAGGTTAATTTACAATTAAAAGAGTTTCTTTAATTTAATTGTATACAAGTTTTGTGATTTTTTTTGGAAAATCAAATGGGTGATGATTTAGGGGTTTTGTCAAGAAACTGGGGTTATGTTAAAATGGGTTCAATTGGGTAATATTAAATTGGTGATTTTAAAATGGTAATGATTGTAAGAATGAGTATTGATTTCAATAAACAGGTGATATTGAAATGTGTTTGGCATGAAAATGGTATTTTTTTTGTATTGACAATAATGAATGATTATTTTTGTGGCTTGTATAGAAATGGGTGATATCATTGGGTGGATGATGTTGGGACATGGTGGAGTGGATGAGAAAGTGCCACTATAAAAAGGGGATGGATAGTGGACGGAAGGTCCACCATCAATAGAAAGTGGGCGGTAAGTACCACTTGAGTGGGTTGGTAATGAATGGGTTTGACGAGAAGTGCCACCATGGTTTGTTGTGTGCTTTGTTAGTGATGTTTGTAGATGGGGATTGTGAGTGAAATATGAAAATGAAAATTAGATTGTGGAATTGTTGAATTGGATTATTTGAGTGGCATGGTTGATTTGGCATCATTGTGTGGCATGTTTGTCTTATGACATGTTTGGCTCCTAAACAATTAGTAGCATGGTTTTTCATTATATAAAATATTAATATAAATATGATAATAGTTTTATCCTAGTGACGTGTGTAGGGATGTCAGCTGGGGAAATCCTACTGAGTAGTTTTACTGACCCCCTGCTTTGTCACTTTGGTGTCTTTGCAGATTTTGTGTCCATGACATGTGAAAAGGTAATACATCAACACCATCCTCATATTCAAACATTTCAGACATGGACAGAAAAAAATGCCACTGCTTGGAACATGTCTTTTAGCAAATTCCAAAAAAGGCATCAACACCATCCTCTTATTCATTACTCATTCGACGTGTCTTAATCCAAAATTAACTCATTATTAAAATATAACAAATATCAAAATTATACATCTTGTTAACTTAATACAAATATATATTTATATGAAAAATATCATAATTTGACTGTAAAAACAATTTGGGAATATAAAACAAACCCATGTGTATTTGAAAAAAATATACATGAAAATCATTTAAAAATAAAAATTTAGATAGATATAATAGTTTTAAATTCATGTTGGGTCTTTTATTATTAAGGTACACAATGAATACATCCTGGTGAAATTGGATACCAAATTCACCCTTCCGTAAAAAAGAAATATGAAGTATACATATTAAAATATGTGTACATTCAGTACTAAAAATTACAAAGATCCCAATGATTTGAAACCGTTGGGATAACCCCTGAAACTGCTAGGGTACCCAATGGTTTCACACACCATTGGCATGATGGTTGTTGCAATAGCCCTACACAAACGATTCAACAAGAACTGTTGGTATAGACTACTTGAAGTTAAAATTTTCCAACGGTTTCAATGAAACCGTTGGGACACACACACACACACATGTATATATATATAGACCAAGAGGGTGTCCAAGGGGGTTGGGGGATATACAGGGGGGCTATCCAAGGGGGTGGGGGCCTGTCCTAGGGGTGGGGGGGGGGCTGTCCATGGGGGTGGGTGCTGTACATGTGGTGAGGGAGTGGTGTCCAGGGGTGAGGGGGCTATCCAACCCCTACACCATTTGACACCCCACCCCCGTGGACACCACCACCCCCTTGGACAGCCCCACCCCCTAAACATCACCCCACCCCTTTGAACAGCCCCCAGCCTCTGGACATCCCCTACCTCCTTGGATAGCCCACTCCCCCCCTAAACACTACCCCACCCCCTGGACACCCCTACCCACTTGGACAGCCCCCTCACCCCCTAGACACCACCCCTCACCCCCTTGGACACCCCAACCTCCTTGGACAACCCCCACATCCCCCCCAGAAACCACCCCTCCACCCTTTTGACACCCCCTAGACACCCCCACCCCTCTGGACACCCCCACCCTATGGAAAACCCCCACCCCTCTAGAAATCCCCCCCATCCCCCACCCCCCTGGACACACCTACCCCCCTTGGACAGCCCACTGACCCCCTGGACACCACCCCACCCCCTTGGACAGCCCCCACACCACCCTAGACACTACCCACCCACTTTGACACCCATGGACACCTCCACCCCTCTGGAAAACCCCCAACCCCTATGGAAAACCCCCACCCCTCTAGATATCCTCCCACCCCTTGGACACCCTCACCCCTTGGACACCCCTTCCCCCTTGGACATCCATCTCATGCCCCTGGACACACCCACCCCCTGGACAACCCCCATCCCTCTAAACAACCCCCACCACCTAGACACCCCCACCCCTAGACACCCCTACCCCCTTGGACAGCCCCCTCACCCCCTGGACCCCCCCACCCCCATTGGACACCCCAACCCCTTTAGACAACCCTTTCACCCCCTGGACACCACCCCACCCCCTTTGATGCCCCCTGGACACCCCACCCCTCTGGACTACCCCCTCCCCCTAAGCAGCCCCACCCCTCTGGACGACCCCCACCCCCTGGACACTCCCACCACCTTGACACCCATACCCCCATGGACAGCCCAATCATCCCCTGGACACCACTCCCACCCCCTGGACACCCCTACCCCTTGGACAACCCACTCACCCCCTAGACACTACCCCCACCCCCTAGACACCCTAAACCCATTGGACAGCCCCGCACCCCCTAGGCACCACCCCCAACCCCTTCAACACCCCCTAGACACCCCCACCCCCTGGAAAACACCCCACCCCCTGGACAACCCCCACCCCTCTAGAAACCCCCACCCCCTTCGACACCCCCTGTACGTACACAAACACATGATGGAACACACAAAAAGAATAAAGTTGCATTATATCACTTCCACGGTTTCTTTTACCAGAAAAGAATTTTTCACAGTATAAATGAACACTATGAAACTTACCACAATAGAAAGAACAATGATAGAAAAATAACATCTAATAAAATTAGTTAGAGAATCGTGACAAATAAAAACTGTAATTGAGCCTTGTGAAGCTTACTTGAGTGTTGCAAGCCAACCTGATAGATCTGGTGACAATAAAGATGATGAATGATGTTGGAAAAATAAGGCTGGAGGTCAAAACTTTGAAGAATCCTTTCTAGGTTTTCCGTGCAGGAGATACAAGTCATAGGTCTCCAGATCGAAGAAAACAGAATAACTGAATACGAGGCATGATAAATCATTTAAATGGTTTATCACGTCAGTTATTTTATATCCGACATGATAAAATAATTTTTTATGTTTATAATGTCAGTTATTTAATAACCGACGTAGAAAATAATTTATCATGTTTTTTATTTGATTAACGACGTGATAAATGGTGCTTTATCACATCAGTTATTTTAATAACCGACATGCTAAAGAAGCTAGAGTCATTTTTCATGACGGTTATAAAATAACTACTGTGATAGATCTAATCTTAGTATTATTTATGTCGGTTATTTTATAACCGACTTAAAAAATGGATTCTTATCGATTTATCACGTCTATTATAACATAAGTGACGTGATAAATCGATTTTTAAAAAATTGAACATTCTTTATATAGAACCAATTTGAAAAATTCTGACGTGTTAAACGTTTTTACACTAGTGATTGACTTATTTTACAATGCCTTAGTGGGACCTCTAAGACTTATAAAACATTTTAATATTTTAAAATTACTTCCTTGGGATTATTACTCGCCTCCACATAAGAAAGACAAATATTTAAATAATATAGGACATTGGCCTTATAAAATAATTTTTCCCACTCCCCTTTGGAAAAAACCATTGGAAAAAATCGTGGGTTGGTTTGGGGTTTTTTTAGTTTAACGTGTAGTGTCCAAAACCTAAATAATAAATAATTCCCTCTCCTTTCATATATAAACCCACCAAAACTCTATCTTCTATTCAATAAAAACCATTGGAGAACTCCCCTAATCTACCCTCCCCTCTCCATCATCCTACCAAGGAACCTCAATCTCCCAATAAGCCTCTCTAAAGCCTCTCTCAATCCTTTGGATCACATTTTCAAGTAAGGGATTTCTTCCTCTTTCATTTTTGACCAAGTTTCATTATGTTTCTATACACTTGTATTTTCAATTAAAAATATTAGGGGTATGATTTATCAGTCCCATATACTTACCTAATTATGTTTGAATGATGATATAACCATTTTTATCTCAATAATGCTTCCCTTGTACAGTCGTTACCATGCCGAAATTCTATAAGGGATTTCTCTCTCCTCATGTACATTCAGCAATAATTTTGTATTATAAATTTAAATTCTATTACATATGTTGGTACATGTATCTATATGACCCCATTAATGTCCATTTCATGTACATATTATGAGACACCCATTTAACTATCATGAAACATTTTTACGAATTCTTATGTCACGCCATTATGCTACCAAAATTTCACCACGATTTTCCAAGACAAAGTCATCATGTAGTGAATACCATGCCCATTTCTCTATCATGGGTATTCACCTAATGCAAATTTACTTATAGATTATAGAGTTTCATGTATGAATTAAACATTCATTTAGCGTGAAATAAATGATGATGTTTAATGATTCCATGTGACACACATATGCATGAAATGAAATTATTGAGAAGGATGCACCCTGATAGAACTCTAATGGATTGGGTGAAGATAAGTATCATGATACATCAAGTGCCATGAGGGCTTACTCATGACAATTCAAGTGCAATGAGGGTTTAATCATGCTCTATGTTCAATGAGCCTTGGATCATTCTAATATCATGTTAAATGTTGTTTCCACATTTCCATATTATGATAATCATTCTATGCTGCATTCATATGAATATTTCCTAACATGTACTTATTTTTATGTTATTCCTTATTTACTCCCTTTCTAGGCTTTATAAATCACCCTTTTTTATTCATGTCCATAGGTTATCCCATAAAATTATATGTACGAAGGAATGAGTGTAGTCATGTAATAGAAGGTTTCAATAAACATGTGAATTTCATGTTTTAGGTTGTTATATAATTTTCTTAATCCCCAAAGACACTATACTTATCGATGATATTTGTTATATAATGTGAAGGTTTTATGTAGTAAATAATGTTTAAGTGTGTAATAATGAGAATGGTTGTTATAATTTCAATCATACCTATGATATTGGTTTGATCAACTAACTTTACAGGCTCATCAAGAAATAGTTTATAGGTTATTCTCATGGGGGTATCACTACCTTTTTTTCCATCCATACTAAAAAGTTTTAAATTTTATTTTATGTACTTAATTTGGAATAAAGTAATTACATATTTGTTTTCAACTATTTGAAAACCAAGAATGATTTTTAGCTCACCAATTAAAATAATTTCAAATTCACTTCACATTATTTTTGAAAAATCAATAAACAAATTATTTCAACAGGATCCAAAAATGTTATCATCTTTATATTTTTTTGTTTCTAAATTTTTTTTGAAATTTTTTGTAGTAATAATATAGGATCATAAAAACCTTTTGAAAACCCATAAAAAGTCAGAGAAGAGATGATCCTATCATACCATACTCTATGTGATTGATTTAAACCATAAAAATATTTTAATAATTTATAAACATGATTTGCAAAATGGGAATTTAGAAATCCTAGTGGGTTTCAACAAAATCATCCTCAACTATATAAACATTCAAGAATGGGTATTTAACATCTATTTGATATAGTTTTAAATAGAAATGTGATTCATAGTAATGTTTCAATCTAATAGCTAAGTATAGATACTGGTGGAAATGTTTCCTTATAGTCAATACCATATTCTTGACTATATCTATGTCCATCTAATGTAGCATTATTTTAAATTGTGGTGCTGGAATAATAAATTGTATTTCTAAACAGCCATTTAGTTTCAATGATAGAAATGTCTTCCATCCTATTCAATTGTTCCAAAGAAATATTTATTTCAATTTGGTTGAGTTGTTATTACATTTTTATCACCAATAATTCTTTATTATTTGCATCATTATTGTTCTTAACAACAAGTTGTTACAATAAAGATTTTTTTTCAACATAATTTCTAATAGAATCTCAAATGTGTGTTTTTCTATATAGTTCTCCAACTATAGTATGTAAGGGATGATATTTATGAGTCTGAATAGATAAAGGAAAATAAGGTATGGGTATTTAATTATCCTTTATAGGTTTGTATTTAGATAGTTTAACAAAACAAGAATAGTTTTCTGTTTGTCTCACATAACTATCATATGGTCTTGCATTTACATTCCAATTATACAAATCATCTTCATGGGTTTCTAATGTATTATTGGATCCATTTCATAAAATTTTATATAAAACATTCGTACATAATATTATTTCATTTATTAAGTACTATATATGACTTACGAGCAACCCCCCGGGTCAGCTCTGTAGGAAGCAGCTCTGCCGGGTCTCAGTGAGGCCTCATGTTCGAGTCTCACAGAATTATTTCCTATTGCAGTATAGTAGTTTTATCATCACACTTATCCACCTACATATAATTTTTTTAATATATATTAATTTCTAGATAAATAATATCCAATAAAAATTCCTTCATCACTCTTAAATTCACTTTTTAATATTTTCATTTATATTGAGAGTACAAACATTGCAATAAAAAATCTAACATAATTAGCCTTTGGTTTTCTTCCATTAAAAAACTAATATGAGTATTCCATTAAATTTGGTATAAAAATAAAGATATTAGTTATGTGTAAGGATGTATTCAATGCTTCTAAAAAAATAAATTGGTAGATTAAACTCATTAAGCATGTTTTAGTTAATTTCTTGAATGGTTATATTTCCTCTTTCCATTCTACCATTATTCTCTGGAGTAATAAGAGAAAAAAGTTATTATTATATCTATCTTTCGGCATAACGATTCAAAATATTTATTATAAAACTCATGACCATGATCAACTCTTAAGGTATTAATTTTTATTATATTAATATTTTCCATAGATTTATCATACATAAAAAAATAATATAAGCTTCACTTTTTTGAGAAAAAAACCCAATTGCATCTAAAACATTTATCTACTAGAAAATAAACATAGTGTTCCATTTAATATAGAAACTCTCGAAGGTACAAACAAATAAATCTGAAAAAAATCTAGTGGTTTAGAAGTTAAAACCTCTTTCTTTGATTTAAGAGAAATTTTGGGTTGTATTTTTTTTAAATTGGTTAAAAAATATATCATTTATAAAATCAGGTATATCTATATTTGTGAATAATCCTTTACTTGTTTTATTTATAATAGAATTGATGGTTAAATGGCTTAGTCAACCTTTCTAGTGCCAAGAGTCTTTGTGAAATGCTCTTCCACAAGAAATGTTTTGAGAAAACAAGGAATATAAATTAACAACATATCCATTATAATTTCTTAAAGAAGTAAAAACTAAAGGATATTTGGAAAAAAACAATGTAGAAATAATTTTATAATCTATCATAGAAACCATCATCACGTAGCTATGGGATGATAATCATATTATGATTTAATCCCTCTACAAATATAACTTCTTCATTTGAAATAGTATTAGTGTCATCGATTTAACCAAGACCAATTATTTTTCCATTATCATTTTCACTACAAGTGATAGGTCCACCATCAACCTTGATTAGGTTCTTGAAATTTGAATATTACCCAATCATGTTTCTAGAGCATATAATGTCTATATACCATAAGTGATTACTTCATATTTTCATACAGGTTTCCTAAGAATAAAAATTAAATAAGAAATGATTATGTTACTCATGTTCTTCTAGGTCCAAATATATTTGTAATAAGGGATTTTGGAATCCATATCTATTTAAAATATTTCTTGTAGTGCGATCCATGAATTTTAGAAATAAAAACATTTTGAGGTTCAACATAATAAAAACTAGTAAAAAATTATTATAACTAATTCTAGTGATAATTTTTTTTAATAATCATTCTTTTTATTGGATAATATCCTATTCCAGTATAATATTTATGACTTGATTTATTTCTAATAATTTGAGTTAAATCATTTCTTTCATTTTTCAATTTTTATAGATCCTTTTTAAATTGTTCATTGGATAATTTTAGCTCATTATCTTCTTTAGCAGTTGATAATTGTCTACTTTTCTATACCAAGATCATTTTTAAACTGACCAGACAAGGCATGATGTTTATTTAAACTCTTGTATTTATATTTGTGTTCATTTATTGTATCCTTCTATGTATTATAATATTCAATAATTTATTCATTGAAAATGTTTTATTTACAATTTTCAACATAATAATATTTTAATTTTAAATTAGAGATGCATGAAAAATACTAGACACCTCCAATTTATTTTTCATAAAACACATATTTAATCTATTATTATTTTTCTATATGATTGAGTCTAAATCACTTGAAAAATCTTTCTACGCACTCCCAGTTATTTTGATAGTTTTTATACCCCTTATTTTTATCCTCACACTTCATATTAAAATTAAAATTAAGACAATATACATTAATATTACCTTTTATATTTTATTTTTAGCATACTATATTAGTTGTAGTATGATCCTTTTTCCATTCCATTTTAACACGTTGAAATTCAAAAGTAATAACCTTATATACGATAGTGTGTATGACACGTGACACAAAATGTAAAAAGGGAATATAATAAAAAAATAATTTACAATATATTAACTAAATTAAATAAATATAAAATATTAATTATCTTTTAATTAACTCTATAAGGACCTTCATCGATATCTTTCATCACACGCAAGACTGACCTTGAATGATAGCATGCGTTATGCGCAAGATATTGTTTCACTAGATAATAATGTTCTATTAAAATATTATTATTTAATATAATATGATATAACCTAGACATTATGTTATAGATTATGAATATTATTAACTAATAAATGAAAATTTTTGGTTAATATAAATTTAATACTAAATCGTTTGTTACTAATTAATTATAAACAAAAATAAGAACCAACTGGATATAAAAAAGAAATATTATTATTTTTATGATTCTAAAGGATTTTTGTATTAATAAATATAAATAATTAAAATTAGTTAATGATTTTAATTAAATATATAAGTTATATATTCATTCAAATATTTTCAATATACATCAAATATATTTTAGGATAATAAGATAAGAAGAAATCAAATTAATCACATTAAACTTATATTTTTATAATGGTAATTTTGTCGCCATTTAATGGTGAATCAATTTTAATTATTTATTTTGAAAAATTAATTTATTTAATATGTCAAAATAAAATTCATATTTGAAATATATAAATAATAATTATTGTAGGGTTAATATTTTATATTTTGTTGAAGCATTTAACTTTTTAATGAATATCTAAAAATACCGAATTATAGTTCAAAACTTATTTATCATCTAATTTTATTATAAAATTAAATTATAATTTTAATTGGTTTTAAAGTTTATTTAGATCATATATTTATGAATTAATACAATTTATGTCCTTGGAATCAATTTCACTTTAAAATTTATTATAAAAATTGGGAAAATTTTCAGATATTGTTACTTAAAAACACAAATTGTCGTCCCACCTGCAAGGTGAATTTTAAATTAATTTATGTCACTTATATGATTTAAAATTATAAAAATAGAATCTG
This sequence comes from Viscum album, assembly GCA_963277665.1. Classification (NCBI taxonomy): domain Eukaryota; kingdom Viridiplantae; phylum Streptophyta; class Magnoliopsida; order Santalales; family Viscaceae; genus Viscum; species Viscum album. The sequence goes on along the minus strand of OY728135.1, from coordinate 1,131,988,472 downwards.
TATTTGGAATATGAATAATTTATAATTTATAATACGAAAAACATTTTTTTGACAAAAAATATTAGTGAAAGTGGTTAAAATTATTTACAATGATTAAGGAAAAAGTAAGATTAATGAGGGACTAATCCTTAACCATATAGACCAAAACGACCTATAAAAATGACTAATAGATATTGGATCGAAATATATCAACCCTATACTATATTGTTTTCTAATTGGGTATATTATTGTTTCTATATGAAATATGAAAAATGTGTGAAAATTTATTTTTAAAAATATTATAGTAAAGCCACTCCCCCTCCACTATAAATGACATTATCTCCTCCCACTTCATAGTACCTACCAAGACACTTTGGCTCGGAAAAGATATTATAAAATAGATCCTATAAAAACTTCAAATAATCATTCAATCATCCAAATTGGAATAATACAATCCATTGATGATCTTGGCTCAATCCCGAAGGAGTAACCAAATTAATAGGTAACAAACTTTCTCAAGATCTTTAGTTTTATTTCCATTATACAACCAATAAAATATTATTATTCTATTTTTTTTAACACAAATGTATTATAAATATACCGGGGTGTTTTTATGATAAAATTTAGATCTACTCTTATATTCACATCCATCTAATGTGCATTGAACATATGGTTTCTTTGTATAGCGAACTATAGCCTCAGAAAACAATGATTGTTCATTTTTCCTTTAGCAGCTCTCATGGTGTCCATTATGATGGATCTATATTTATATATTTTATATATGATATTTATTATCTATTTTATATCCTTTAATTATTTTATGACACATACCATTATACATTCAATTTTTTAAATATTATAATATCGTTTGTGGAAGTGTGAACAACCACCCCCTCAAAGTGATGTGATTAATTCACACAATACATGGAACATATAAAAGAAGGTTTTTATTACAAATATGTGAATTACAAAAACAAAATATGATGTTAATGATATAATTACCTTTTTGTAAATATAATATATATCATTTTCTTCGTCACCCTTCACACACTTAAAATGTGATTACATATTTCGTGGATGTGTGGACTACCGCCTCCCCGACACGATGTTATTCAATTTTCAACACAATAATTATATATGATTAAATAATTTATTTATTGATTATGTAGTTATAATTATTTAAATATATTATTCTACTTACCTTCTTTCCATAAAGATCATTGAAAAATGAGAACGTTAATAATGCGTACCAACAACCTACCATCTCGAGGATCGCAACATTGATTCTCTTTTCAAAACCATATATAAGGATTGTTTTTAAAAGTATAATTAATATATAAATATTATAAATATTATAATTATTATTATTCTAAATATGTTATATAATTACCCCATTTGACCATAGTTGACCTTACAGTGTTTTTTTAACCCATAAATTAAATTCGGTCAAAACACTCGACTTAAACCTATTATTTATGTAGTTGTAAAAAATAGTAACAATTGAAATAAAATAATGATAAATATGGATTTTTTTGAATTAGGTATAAAATTGACATAATTTTATTATATAAAAAGTTAATGGAAATTCACCCAAAAGGAAACACAAGGTAAGAGATTCTCATCTCACTTTCTTACATCTGTGAGATGAATGTCAAATTCACCACTTAAAACTTTTGTGTGAGGTATCTATTACCCATTTTTTAATATTATATGATTAATAATTTTATATTTATGGTATTTTAAACAATCATTTAAATTTATTCCATAATGAGTATTATGATTTAAAATGTTTTAAAATTCCACGTGACAGTTTGTAATGTTAAAGATTATATTTATCAATATCAAATTTAATGATATTTGAATGGTATTTACATCTAAGAAAAATATATGACCATTGTTCAGTAAGACCTTTTATTTTCATCTCCTATAGTTATCTGTAACCATTTTCATGTATTAGTACCATTTTCATACTCTTTGGAATAATTTTTTTTATGAAAACCCAAATTTGTTTTGTTATTTAGTCAGAGAACCCGTTTCTTATAAAAATCATGTTTTATTAACATTTTTTAAAAATGTTTCTAAACTGATTTTGTAAAGAAAATTTTACCCTTTATTTATTATACCAAATTTTTAATTGAATCTTCTTATCCCTTTCCAAACAAGGATTTTTTTAACCATTATCCGTACAGAAGGAATGTTCTATTTACGTTTTACGACTTGTATAGATTTAGCCACCATCATTTTATTGAAGTTCACTCATTTTATTGAATTTTACCTTGAATGTTTAAATGGATACTTATAAAGTAACTATTTTCAAAATTTATTTTCAATATAATGATTTTTGAAAATGTTTTTTCATAATAATTGGATATTTTTCTCAATGATGTTTTAAAAGATCGTTTTATTTTATTTATATTCATTAACAATAACAAACCTTTATTTTACCCCACTTAGGGTATGTTGTATTGATACCATACTTAATATTCCTCTAAATGGTTCATAATTGATTTTCCAAAGGATATTATTCACAATAAATTCCTTTATTCCTTTTTCCCCTTGAAAATTTCAATTTCAAATGATAATTGAATATTGAATTCCCCCTAAATAACCATATCATTTATCTGGGATATGTTCATTACCTAAACCATATATAATTTATTATATGGTGTTTAATTTGAATGTAATTTGATTATCTGGTGAAATATTGATAGATATTTATTATTTATTTAATATGGATATTTTATAAGGAATATTATATATTCAATTTGATGAATGATTTTTATAGGTAAAACGTGGGTTGGGAATAGTTTAAGGTATACCCTATGGGTTGAGGACCAGTTATTGAAAGAACCTCAATGAATCTGTAGCCTCATGAGATAAAATAGTTGGATATCCTACTTAGATGGGTTTTTACTTAATATGTTAAAACATCTTGTGAAAGGTCTTGATGTTACTAGTTCCATATACCCAGGAAACATGGAATCCAATAATTAAGCACTTCCCTCAGTTAGTTTTATCTATTATTCATTCACGATATTTTACATCCAAATATATATAGATATATTTAATTTTTAGTTAAATGATTAAAAAGATTTTTTTTGTTTCATACCTTTCTATATCGACTTTATTTATCTAGTTATTTGAACGAATTTATTTCTATTTATTCCTTTCTTATATTGTTTATGCACTTCTTCTATTTTTTATGATTATATGGTTTGTGTGTTAAATTATTTACCACACCATAATTATTATTCTCATTGATCTATTATTGGTTCTAATATATTTTTCCCATACTAATCATTTGAGAACACCCTTATTATGATTCTTTCCACAGGAATCCCAGAAGTGTACCATGAGAGATATTCATGGATTTACTAAATGGAATAAATTTATCCTTTAAGTTATTTTTTTTAGTAAAAATATGTCGTAATTAGTGTATTATTTTATAATATATGTATTTGGTTTAACAAGGATAATAATCTTTTTAATCCATAAGGGTTTGATTCTTTTTAATCATTCCAATGTAATTGATAGCAGATAATGTCTTAGAGCTTCTGGGGTCAAGTGTCTAGAGTTGGTATCAGTGGAAGTTTAGTAGAAACCTTGGGAACATGATTTAGGAAAAATTAGGTTAGAAAAGAAAACCCTATGTTAGAATTTGAGGATAAGTAGGGAATAACATCCTATAATTTTGGTAAGGTAGAGATTTTTGTAGGTTTTTCTAGTAATAAATCCTAGTCTAGATACTAAATGTGGATGTGGTTTTAGAATTAATTTATCTATGAGTAATAACTCTGACAAGGTGTTCTGAGTCTGACTCAGGGTAACCTAGTACACGACAACATGCCTTACTATGCACCTAGTTTGACACTCATGTGGGATATTATTTATATAATTTACATGTTATTTACAAATAATTATTATGTAATTAAATAGATAATGAAATCGAATGGCCTAGGTTAAACCTAAGGTTTTTTAGATTGATGAAAATGTGTCATGTTTTAGAAATCCAATAAATGATATAACATATAAACCCTTGAACAAGGAAGTACCTATGTGGAAATAAATTGATGAAGTACTTATGTTTTTGGGATATATTGAAAAACATTATTAAAAAGATACATAGTGATGAACCTTAATTAAATGACGTACATTAGATTTATTTTGGAAATTATATTAATAAGGTTCTAAAAAAGGACAAATAGTATGTTGGGTTACCACCTATCATGTTCAGAAATGCCTTCGGTCTTGAACCCATGAACGAAGGATGATAAGGGTTTCACGTCAACCACTGACCTATGCAATGTCCTAGTTAATATGTCATTGTTTTTAGTTTAACAAATTTGATGAATAAATATTAACAATGAACTCGTAGTGTTTCTTTTTAGGATTAGAGATTAATGTATCCAAAATATTAGTTTTGAAAAATAGTTAGATACAAATAGTTAGTGTTTTCACTCTATTATAGGCCTTATGATCTATTAAAAGTTTGTTTTATCAATTCATGCATAAAACAGACATTATTGGTAATTAATTTCTAAGAGTAAAGGGATGAAATAAAATTTTATTAAAGAACAACCAAAAGTCTGGATTATTCATATGAAATTTAATCCTATAAATTAACAATATTTCCTTATATTATGGGCTAGTAAATGAATTACTAAACATTATGAAAATGTCTTATAAATAAAATGTTTTCCCAATACCTTAATCAATGTTGAATCGATGGTCTCTTAAATCATCATATATTTATAGGTTTGAGGCCCTTAACTTTATATTTATAATTAAATTATTTGTGATAGATGACCTCATTCACTCACTATAAATATTTAAAATTTTCCTCCATGTATGTATTTTCACTTTCCACCAATGTTCTCTAACTTAGAGACCTTGTTATATGTTAGTCCATGTGAACTTTGTACTTCCCATTCTCCCTTCTCTAGAAGATGTGTTACAAACCATTATGATAATGTTGGATTTCAACATAGGAAATACTAAAAAATATATCACAAAGATCATATTTAAATTGTTAGGATGAAATTTAATTAATATAGGGGGAATGTAACAACCTAGAATTATAGTGTTTGAACCTAGTATTCGATAGCATGTATGACATGCGACACAAAGTGTAAAATGGGAATATAAAAAACCAATACATTACAATATATTTACTATTGTAAATAATTATAATATATTATATATCCTGAAATTCACTGTAGAGAGTCCTTCCTCGATATCTTCCATTACACGCATGACCGACCATGCATAATATCTTGCGTTATATGCAAGATAGAGTTTCACCAAATAACAATTTGTTATTAAAATGTAATTATTTAATAGAATATAATACAACCTAACTATTATGATAGTGGTTATGAATTTTATTAACAAACATATGAAAATTGGTGGATTATATAAATATAAAATGAATTCATTGGTTACCAATTAATTAAAAAAGAAAACAAGATTCAATTCGATATAAAAAGAAATAATTTTTTTATGCTTCCAAAGGAGTTTTGTTTTAATAAATATAAAAAATTAAAATTATTTAATGATTTAAATGAAATATATATGTTATATATTAAATAAAATATTTTTTATTTCTATCCAATATATTTTAGAAGAATAAGATAAGAACAAACCCAATTTTACACATAAAACTTATATTTTTATAAAGGCAATTTTACTACCTTTTAATAGAAAACACATATTAAATCTACATTTGGAAAATCTAATTACTATAAAATGTAAAATGAAACAACATATTTGAAATATAAAAATAATAATTTATTTAGGGTGAATTTTTTATATTTTTCTAAAACATTTGTTTTTTTAATGAATAGTTAAAAATACTGAATTTTAGTTCGGAACATCTTTTTTGTATTATATATTTATAAGGTAAAATTATATTTCTAATTGGTTTTAAAGAATAATTAGTCCATTTTTTATCAATTAATAAAAATTATTTAATTTTAATCTATTTCAATTTTAAATTATTTATAAATACATAGTGAATATTCAGATGTTTTTACTTTAAAAACCTGTATTGTCGTCCTGCCTATCATATAAATTTTAAATTAATTTATGCCATTTAGATGACTGTAATTTAAAAAAATGGAATAAATATTTTTAATCATAATAATATAAAATTAATAAAAATAACAACTTTGTGTTTTTACGAAAACAACTAGGGAATGTGATTAAAATTAATTACAACATTTTAGGTTAAATAAAGCTTAAAAAAGGACTAAACTGTAACCATAAGAACCAAAACGAACTATAAAGTTGTCAAAGAGATATTTTATGACCCTATATTAACAATATAATCCATTTTATCAAATATTTTCTTTATTGGATACATATTAAACATAAAAAACATTGGAATAATTATGTTGTAAAAATGTTATAGGAGCACCACTCATCCTCCGCTATAAAAATGCCTCATCTCCTCCAACTTCATAACACATATAAATCCACTTTGTATAAAAAATATCTTCCAAAATATATCCCTCATATCACTTCAATCATCCTATAACACCCTTGGTAATAATGAAATCCAAAGAAGATTCTGGTTCAAACTAAAAGGAGTTACCCGATTAAGAGGTTACAAACTTCCTCAAGCTCTTTAGTTTTCTTTCCATTATCCAATCCCTCCAATACTATAATTCTATGATTTTATAAAAAAATAAGTATCAAAAATATACTATAGTGTTTTTATTATATGTTTTATAACTAAAATTACACACACTTCCATCTAATTGGTAACGAACATACTATTTCGGTGTACGACAAACTAATTCCGCATCAAACGATGATTGTTCATTCTTTTCCTTTATCAAATATAATGGTGAAAATTATGATATAAAATCAATTTATATATTTTATATATTATATTTTTTAAGTATTTAATATTATTTAATTATTTTATAACATATACCCTTATACATTCCATTTTGTGTAAATATGATAACATCATTTGTGGAAGTGTGGACTACCACCCCCTCAAAAAGATGTGATTCATTCACACTAAAAATGGAGTGTATAAAGGATGGTTTTAATTAAAAATATTTGAAATACAAACATATATATGTTATTAATTACATAATTACCTTTATATTAATATAATATATATCATTTTCTTTATTAACCTTCACACACTTAAAAAGTGGTAACACCGTTCGTGGACGTGTGGATTATCGCCTCCCCGATACGATGTGATAACATTTTCATCACAAGGATTATATATATAATTATATATGAATAAATAAAATTTTATTTACAATATAATATTAATTCTATAAATATATAATTTTACTTAACTTCTTTCCATAACAATCATTGATGTAACGCCCTGACCCTAGTTACCCAAAGTCGGTGCATTGTTAAATAAAAATGGCATGATCACAGAAGATCAAGTCTCGAAATACTGATTAGTTTAGTAGCCTTAGAAGTACTAGATACATTCAGAAGTTTTACATTAAATTATAAAATGAAAAGCAACAAAAAAATTGTCTCCAAAGACCACACTCATATCCCTTATATTATTCTCATAGGTCTATCATAATATACTCTTTTCCATCCAAGGAAAAATAAAACATATAAATGGGTGAGATCAGATGTTCAGTAAGGATAAAAATATAGAATTAAAATTACTAAATAAGAATAAACATTTAAGAAAATGTATAAAACAAAAACAAAATCCTTTAAAACTCAAATTTCATCATAATATGGTAAATATAAATCAATGTTCCATTTACTTACTCACAAGGATATTCTACTAGTCGAATAATCACATGCAATATCAATAGCCAATTTCATAATGATGGAATTTCATAATGCCAAACTTCATGACCACATAGTCAAGGCCTTGTGCCAATACTAAAAATAATATTATGTCAATACCTTGTGCCAAGACACTAGTTTGTCTCATGAGACCTATCGATGCATCGAGGAGCTATAGCGGGCTCCACTCATCACTTATTAAGTCCAATCCATTCCTTATATGAAAAGGTGTAAACATAACATAAACATTTATATTAGAACTAGCATAAAAAATGTAAATACTTTATCCATAAACCATGAATGGTATAAAAATAAAACTTCTCCAGTAAAACATATCGAAAAACCTTCAATACAATATGGAATATTTTTATCATAATAAATCATCTTCAAAAAATTTTAAAATCCATCAAAGTATGTTGACATAGATGAAATGAAAACTATTTGAAAGAAATACCTTTTTATATTTTGAAACCATTTAAATTAACATAATAAAAAAAATAAAACATTTATTTTGGAAATTTTCTTATAACCTTGTAAACAAATCTTTGAAAGTGTTATAACGACCGAAAATAGCATCACCCACAGTATAAGTTAAAAAGTAATTCTTTCCTTAATTTTGTCGGAAAGGTAGTAAAGTACCTTGTTTGAAAAACAATGGAAATATTCCTTTATAATCATCTTATAGAAATTTAAACAATGTTATAAATGACTTAAATCCATAGTCTAGGAAATAGTAAAAATGTTTTGATGTTAATTTTAAGAAACATGGATTTGAATGATAAAGAGGTCCCAGTAGATAATTACGTATAAACAACCTCAGATAATGAAGAGATTGTAGAATTAACCCTTACCTTTATCATTTCATTGGTCTAGGGTATGTTAACCTCCTGTATAATAGTTAAATCATTGTTATTAAATTATACAAGAACCACATACATTAATATGATGTCATATATTATCTTTTAATATTTCTTTGTTAATAATATTTTAGTATTATCGTCGTTTCAGGTGTTAATTGATTTATTTTCCTTTATATGTTTTGTTACGTAAGTAATGTTTGTTATGGATATGATGTATTTGATTCATATACAGAATGATAATAGGTTCTTTAAATAATATTTTTAATCATCTAATGAAAATTATTTTGATTGATTATGATGTGGAATGAATCCCATCGTGTTCGTGGAGACGGTAATCCATATGTACGCACGATCGAAAATACCATTCTTTTGATATTAAAATCATATGTAAATGGATTTTAAATCATAAATAAATATACATTATAATTTTATATTTATTATTTACATCAATTATAGATAATTATTATACCAATCCAAATAATAATGTATTGAATAACAACTACACCATGACTTGGAAATAGTAAGCCGTACATACGCAAATATGGTGACATGTTATTCATAGGATGGATAACATAATGAATATGGTTATACCATTTTTATAATAACATCATAGTATATAAATTATAATGGAGTTATTATTTTATAATGGAAACAACAAAGAAAGAGGAAGTGGAAGAAAAAAATAACTAGAAAGAGGTGGTGAGATATTTACCTCTTCTTCAGGTTCTTCCTTTTGATTTGATCAAAAGGGATCCTTAGGTTTGATTTCGGATCAATATAAGACCTCTAGTTTGAAGGGAGTATATTTAATAGGATATTTGGGAAGGTATTGGCCGATCCAAAAAGGCATTAGAGGTGTGATTTTGAATGAAGGGTAAGTTCCCTTTTATAATAGAGGTGAGGGGCACCTTAAAAAACATGACATATTATTTTACTATACAATCATATTCATTTTCTAAAGGCTCAAAAAGGATTTATTTTGAAGATACGGTGGGTAAGGGTCAAAATCCTTTCAACCAATATGTTTTAGACAATTTTAGGTCTCCATATTAAACATATATTTTAGATATAACTCTTGGTTAAATAGTTTAACATTTACCATGTCTCCTTGCATTTTTTTAATAATTGGTTAATAAACTTACTATACAAATCCAGGAGAACCTAAAGTGGTACATTAATTTCATATATATTATTATGTAAGTTATTTTGTAGAAACATATACTTTTAAGACTATTATATTCTTTAATAATATAATATTTATTTTAAAAACTCATTTAGGTCAATTATGTCACTATTTAGTAATTGATTTTTGTGGAAGTCATAATAGCTTTATTAATTCAAAAAAAATTCATTGAATCAAACATAACATGTAATATTAACCTATAAAATTAGTTTAATTCATCAAAAGTCTCAAACTACATTTATTTGTATATTTAAAATATTAATTATTTTAATTTTTTATTAATAATGTAATTATTAAATCATCAATGTGTCATAAATAAGTTTAATTATTTATTGTCTAAAAATTATAAATAATATACCATTATAAAGGAAATATTTATATAATTTTAATGAATATTTATATCTAAAATTATCTTATGTATAACCATATATTAAAAATGTTTTAGTTAGGAAAAATTGAATTTAATTCCTTTAACTGTTCTTTAAAATAAATAATAATAAATGTCCTAATAAAATCCACGTGGACCAAAAAGGGTCATTTTTTATTCATAAAGTTGTTTTTTGGTCTAATCTAATATAATTAGGACATTTTTTGGGTAATTGTAACATCATTTTGACCTTTAATTATCCTATTTACATTTAACTGTGGTAAATAAAAATTAAAAGTTACTATTCACAAAAAATTATTTTCATCTTATTGAACCATAGTTTACTTACTTATATCAACCGTGTCTCTTGGATTTTCTAAATTCAACTCACAGATGAGGTAAAATGTAGTATTATGCAAATTTGAAAATGCTCATAGGAGGTGGGTAAAAGACGGTAAAAAGTTCAATAAAATTTTATATATCAAAACTTATTATAAAATGACACCATTGAATTGCATTGGACTTATATAGGTATTATGAATCTATTTTGACCTAAAATAAATTTAATTAATAATTTTGTTTTTAACAATAACACAATATTTTTCACTACTCATCAAAAATTGAATGTTTTCTAAAAAATACCAAAAATTCACCCTAAGAAAACTTCGATATTACGAATCCAAAAATGAATTCCATTTTAAGGGTAGAATTTATAAAATTTCAAAAAGTGGGTATTAGTATTCAAAACGGCTAGTTTGATTAGTTGTGGTGTGTTTGGACTCGAAGTTGTGTAGAACACAATCTATTGTATTATTCAAAGAGAAGCGTACCATGGAAGCTTGGGGTGTTACATTCTCGTCTCCTTCAAATAATTTTATCCTCAAAATTTCTATAATATCACTGCATAAAAAGACTTGGGTGGTTCTTCATCATAAGTTCCTCAGGTTCCCATGTCGAATCTTCCATATTATAGTTTCTCCATATAACTTTTACCAGATGAGTCGTCCGATTTCTCAACACTTGTTATCTGGTATCCATAATTTTGATAGGATCTTCGCAATAAGATAGATTGTGTTCTAGTTCTATTTCATCATAGGTGACTACATGTGTTGGGTCATGTATTTATTTTCTCAACAGTGATACATGGAACACATTAGTAACTTTGGAGAGACTTGGTGGCATTGCCAAATGGTAAGCTATAACCCCAATTTGTTCTAGAATTTCAAAAGGTCTGATGTACCTGGAACATAGTTTTCCCTTATTACCAAAAGGTATAACTCTCTTCCATAGAGAAACCTTCTATAAAACATGATATCCTACCAGAAATTTCAAATCATTCATTTGGCCAATGACATAGATATTTTTCCTACTTTGAGCTGCTTTGATGTGGATTTGGATAACCTTAACATTTTCCATTGTTTACTCAACATGTTATGGGCCTACCAGTTTTCTTTCACCAACAGTGTGCGACATCTCTTTCCATATTACGCTTCCTATGGTTCCATCTGAATACTTGAATAAAATCTATTATTATAGAAAAATTCATCCAGAGGTAAATACTGATCCCACATACCTTGAAAGTCATGTGAGAAAGATCTCAACATGTATTCTATGGTTTTAATAGTTCATTATGATTTTCCATCAGTTTGGGGGTGGTAGGTAGTGCTCAAATGTAGTTCAGTATCCAGGTATTTCTGAAGAATTTTCTAGAATCTTGATGTAAAATATGGATCACGATCAGAACAATATATAGGGGTACTCTATGAAGTCTTAAAACATCATTAATATATAATCATGCAAAACGTTCAAGTGGTAAATCTTCTCTTATAGAAAGAAAATGTACTAACTTGGTAAGATGATCAACAATGAACCATATTGCATCATCCCTTCTAAGAGTCTTTGGTATCCCCATGAAAACACCCATCATAATATCATCCCATTTCAATTCAGGTATCGAAAGAGGTTGCATGAAACCTCTAAGATGTTTTCTTCTAGCTTTTACTTGGTGACAAACCATACATCTCGACAAAAAATCAGCAATCTCTCTATTAATGTTGTCCAACCAAAAATGTTCCTTCAAATATGTATACATATTAGTGCTACCAGGATGTATATAGAAATTGGATATTTGAGAATCAACCAACTATTCCCTGTTTAGATCAGGAATGTCAGGAACACAAAGTCTCTTCCCAAATTTCAAAATCCCATCTTCATATATGATGTCGATCAATCTCCCATCCTTCCCAGCTTTAATTTTATTTTAAAGATCCTCATCATCAGTCTGAGAGTTTTTTACCCTATATAGTAAAGATGGTTTGGAATCCATTTGAAAAATAATTGATGGTTCACCTCCCATTATTATTCCCATATTAATATTTATTATATCCATGTATATAGGATCCTTTTCAACTATCATCTTGCTCAGAACTCTATGATCCTTTCTGCTCAAAGCATCTTCCACCTTATTTTATTTCCCCAAGTGGTAGTTTACAGTGAAATAATAATCCTTGAGTAGTTAAATCCATCTATTTTTCCTCAGGTTGAGTTATTTTTGTGAGAAAATATACTTCAAACTCTTTTGATTAGTATAAATCTCACAATTTTCACTATATAGATAATGTCTTCATATCATTCGAGAAAAGATTAGAGATGATAACTCAAGATCATGAGTGGGACATTTTTTTTATTGAATTTTTAGATGTCGTGATGCACAGGAAATAACTCTATCATTCTGCTTAAGGACACAACCATGTCATTTCTTTGAAGCATCACTATAAATAAAAAACCTAGCATTCCCTGATGGTAGAGTCAAGATAGGATAATTCAATAATATTCTGTATGGTTCTTCAAAACATTCATCACACTCTTTTTTCCGAAAAATTTAACCCCTTTAAGTGCGAGTTTTTTTAATGGGTAAGCTAATCAGAAACAATTATGGACAAAGCACCGATAATAACCTACTAAACCAATAAAAATGCGTACCTGAGTTATAATTGTCGGTGTTGTCCATTCTCTGATAGCCTTGGCCATTTAAGGATCAACACAGATTCCATCTTTAGAGACAATATTTCCACGAAAAGAAATCTCTTGATGCCAAAACTCACACTTTCTAAAATTATAATATAATCCATTTCTTCTAAGAGTATTTAGAATAATGCGCAAGTGATTTTCATGATCTTGGTAGATTTTTTAGTATAACAAAATATAATAAATGAATTCCACTATAAATTCATCAATATATTCCTTGGAAAATCTATTCATTAGATCCATGAAGACAGAGGGTGAATTAGTCAATCCAAAAGGCATTACTGTAAACTCGTAATGCCCGTACTTAGTTCGAAATGCTATTTTCAGAATGTCATCCTTCTTCACACACAATTGATGATATCCAAATCGTAGGTCAATCTTTGTAAAATACAATGGTCCATGAATTTTATCAAATAAATAATCAATGAATGGTAGGGGATACTTTTTATTTACTGTTATAACATTGATCTCCCCGTAGTCAATGCACAATCTCATAGATCCATATTTCTTCTTAACAAAAAGAACATGGGCTCCCCATGGAGAAACACTATTGTTAATAAATCCTTTATTACTCATCTAATCTATTTCTTTCTTTATATCTACTAATTCTGCAATGTCCATTCTATAATGGGTCTTTGATATGGGCCTTGAACCAGGAATTAAGTTAATGGAAAACTCAATTTCTCGTTCTGGAGGAGTTCCAGGTAAATCCTCTGGAAACATGACAATATATTCTTATACAATAGGTACATCCAATATTTGATCTTTCCTTTACCCACCCATAGTTATTTCATTCTCTTACTCCCTAATAATTTAATTTTGTTGAGCTACTGAGGGTGGATCAAGATAAGAATCCGATAGGGACATTTCTACTCTAAAGATATGGTGTTCTTTATCATCATCATCAAAAATTATAACCTCCTTCTTATTAATTTTTTTTCTCATCATAGTTTAAAATCTAATCCATACCGAGGAATATATCAAATTCAATCATGGGTTTGATGATGAGATCAGTAGATAATGATCATTTATATGCCTTAATGGGAACTGATTGACAAAATTTTGTTGCAATTATACTTCCCTTAAGAGTTTTGGATGAAAACTCTCTTGTTAAAAAAAATGTAAATATCTAATTTTATTTTCAAACTGGGAGGATATTAAACAATGTGATGATCTAGAATAAAATAAATCATTGTCTAAACTTGAGGAAACCATTAAATTACCTTCCACCATGTCTTTCGGAGCTTTGACCTCAGTAGTAGTGATCGCATAAGCATGGTCTTTTCTGAGGTAAGTTTCCTTCGATCTTGAGAAATTAATTTGAATAATGTCCCATTTCTCTACAATTGTAACATTCATCATTGAAAGCCACTTTCTTCCCCTTGCAATCACAATCTTGGTGGCATTTTTCACCACACTTATAGTAGACTTCCATTCCCTTCAGGCAAGTACCAGGGTGTTTCTTTCCACATTTACTGCATGTTAGATATTAAAATTTTCCCTTATTCTCATTATTTCCATTTCAAGAGTGTTCAACAGATCTCTTCTTATCATGATTTTGTTTAATGTTGTAAGACTTAGATAATTACTTGTCTCTCTTGATAGCAGATGAGACAATATATTTGTACGATGAGATGGATTGAGAGACTAATGCTCAACAGATAAATGGTTTTTAGCCATCAAAGAATCAAAAAATCTTACTCCTTGGGCTACTTATATAATCTAATTCATGCCTTTATAACCTTGTAAAGTTAGCCTCATACTTTTTCACATTCTCATCCTCCTTCTGCGTCAGAATCAGAAATTGACTTTCTATATCTGCTCTATGGTCACGAGAAAAGTATTTTTATAAGAAGAGCTCTTTAAAAACCCTCCATATCATATTTTATACTTCATAATCTTCATTTTTGTATTGAATCAATGACCACCATTGATCTACATCTGCTGTGAGGTGATAAACTGCCATGGAAACATTTTCCCTTTCACTACTCCCCAAAGCATGAAATATTTTCTCTAAGGAACAAATCCATTACTCAGATAAAAATGGATTTGTATTCCTATTTAATGTTGTTTATTTTTTCCTCATGAATTGGTCTAACATTGATAATCCACAATGTGGATTAGGGTTCTCCATACGAGTAAGGTTATTATTCATAACTTGAGTGAGTTGTCCTTGAATGTGGATAAGTTGATCAACAGTAGTTGTATCACCGGATCCACTATAATTATCTTGAGTAGGAGGGAAATCCTTATATGTATTACGCGCATTTATACAGTTTCCGTTCCTTTCACTAGGCGCCATTTCAAAAAATGGCATACACTACATTAGTTTATGAATTGCAATACATAATTCCAAACTTGTAAAACACTTAACATAAATTGAACAGTTTATGGATATAATCCATAATAAAAAAAACATTTTCCTTGAGGAGGTATATACTAATAAATCCTTCATAATGGTTTGTAATGAAAATGTGAATTATCCTAAGCATATCCCCTGGGAGTGTAGTAACCAAGAGTGCAGAAAGGCCCATTGTTAAGTACTAGGATGCCTCGGGTCAAGCCCCAAACTCCTTGTCGGAGTTTTCACTCCTAAGTACATATTCGCCAGAGCCGCCTCTACCTTCTTGTATCCAGATAGAGATTTATTCCTCATAAATTACACATAAATCTCTACATTACCAAAATTTTAGGAATTTCTTCTATACTAATCCTCAAAGTCTATCATAGGATAATGTTCTCTAATCAAGGTTTATCTAAATATAGCTTACAAGTTTAGTACTAAACATCATCTGATACCAACTATAATTCCCCAACCCTAGTTAACTAATGTTGGTGCATTATTACATAACATTGTCATGATCATAAAAGATCATGTCTGGATAGACAGATTAGATTAGAAGCCTGTGAAGTTGTAGAGACCCAATTCTTGACGTTCATGGAAATTACATTACTTTTACGGAATATCTAATACATAACAAAAACAGACACACAAGGACCGTAATATTTTAGTGTCTTTTGAAACATGGAATATAAATTCTAATCATGTTGAAAGATCTTCAACATCTCCCATAACGATCCTCCCCTTTTTGTTTCCTTACCTAAAACATTTATTTTAATCTTGTGGGAAAAGAAAACATAAAAAGGGTGATCTAAAATCCTTAGTAAGGGTAAGCATGGATAAAATAAAACAAACCATATACATTTGAACTTAAAAACATGAACATAATATTTAAACATTAAAATCTTGAGCAATGTCATAAAACATGGTAGTATGTAAGACATAGATCATAATGGATCATCAATAATGATAAAATAGCATAGGAATAAAGCATGTAATTGTGGAATCCATTAAGCACATGTAATTATTTCCATATTAGCCAAGGCATTACTGTCATGACCATCATAGTGGACAAAGTCCCTTTCTGAATCGAGTTCACTCCTCGTTTCAGTCCTGTAACACTGAACCGGATTAGCTTACCATTCCAGCCATGTCTATCTCATGAGATATAAATCATTACCCAATGAATTAGATGGAGATATAGATCCCACCCATCTCATAATGAAATCATTCTTACTTGTGCCACAACATAAACTTAAAACATTCATCATAACCCAAAGAATAAAATGGGTTTCATAAACATCATATCATCATCACATAATCGATATAAAACAAATGGATATTTCATCATAAGAAAAGTGAAAGAATTTAAATCATAGAGACATTATACTTGAAACATACACATATGATATAATTTCATCTTATATGGAAAATCGTTTTGATGAAACACTTGAAATGAATTCTTGAGGAAAATATCATTTCTTCATCAAAATAATTTTCGTTTCAAAAAATTCCATTCCATTTTAAAAGGAAAGGATTTTGTTGAAAATAATCATAAAATATTGTAGAGGAAGATTCATGAAAATGAGGATTTATGAAACTATAAAAATACGTTCACGCCGTATAAGTAAAAAAAATAACAATTTCTTCATACTTTTGTCGGAAAAGTCAAAACGTACCTCGTATGGTAACCAAAAGAAATATTCCTTCCATACGATGTGGTAAAAGTAAGAAAAGGGTAAAAATGTCTTAAAAATACATGGAAGTAAAGTAAAAATTTTATGAAAACATTTTGAGAGCATATGGACATGGATAATAAACATAACCCCCAGTAAATACTTACGAGTAAACAATCTCAGATAAGAATGAGATTTGAATAATTATCCCTTACCTTAGGTCTGATATGCTTCGTATGGATCCTAAAATCCTGTATAATGATTTAAATAATGTCATTGACTTATTATAGAATCATATTCATTGGTATGATATCATATATTTTTCACTTATGACTTTATATTACCCATTCTTTTGTTAATTCCATGTTAATGTAGTGTTTTGGGTAAAATCATTTTATTTATCTTATGTGTTTCAACTTGTCGTTCTTGATATTATTACTTATATCATGATTTACATAATTATAGAATGTAAAAAATGATTTATATGTAATATATATTCATCATATACATATATATTATAGATCGATAAAAGGAATGAATTACACCGTTCATGGAGTCAGTAGGCCGTACGTACGCATGAACGTTGTTTCTGTTTCCTTATTGAGTTGAATGGAATTAATTGGTTGACATACATATATATATATATACATAAATCCAGTATCATTATTATTTCATATATTTTATGATTACTTATTATATATACTTTATAATCATTCATGAATGGTTAATCATTGAGAATGAATCTCATCACGTCGTGGGGACGGTAGTCCGTACGTACGCGCGAGCGATGATATCGTTCCCATAATTATTGAATTTAATTGGATAGGATGATACAATATATCAGAATATGTATGATGTTATAATAACTATGTATAGTTATTCATTACACCATTATACCCATCCAAGTAAGGTGGTGTTGGAAAAACAGATTACACCACAGCGTGGAGATGGTATTTCGTACGTACGCACGCGCGGTGATTTCGTTTTCCGTAGGATGGATAGATGGTGAAATAGGGTTTTTAAAACTTATAATAACATAACATTATATGATTGATACTGATGTTATTAAATCATAATGAAACAACTAAAGAAGAGGGATTAGAAGAAGAATGGAACTTGAGGAAAACAGTAGAAGATATTACCTCTTTCTCGAAGTGCCTTCTTAAAACTTTCTTTGAGGGCACTAAAATTGGTCTTTTAAAAATACTAGGACCTCTAGGATGTTTATAGGGAATTCGAGAATATAATTTGGCAGGTTTTGGTCGATCTTGAAGGCTCCAAGTTGTGTAAAGATGAGAGGCAGGAGGTTCCCTTTTATAAGGGAGGAGAGAGGCACCTTTGGAAATCTTAAAAATATTAATTTATAATAAATCTAAACCCACTTAAAAACCTCCAAAAATGACTCATATTCAAATATTAGATGAGATAGGGTTGTAATATCATCAAAAAATAAAATTTAGACATGTTAGGAATTTATTTTAAATATTATCAACTTGATTTATCCTTATTTAATCAATTTAATTTTATTTGTGGCAATAACATTCAAAATTTTAAATTATAACAAATAATTACTTATTTTTTTTTTGATTTGTCTATAATTGGATACTTTATAACAGTTTCTACCTTATAAATTTAAATTTATAATAATTAAATATTTTTGTGATTTTTAAACAATTTTTTAATATGTTATTTTTATAAAATAACAATAGTGTCAATTTTGACACTATTCATTTATTTGATTTTAAATAAAATATATACAAAAGTTATTTTTGAAAAAAAAGATTTAATATATTTATAAAATGTCATATGTGTCTATAAAATTACCGGAGAACATTAAATAGTTCATATAATATTTATTTTATTATTTTTAAAACCATTTATTTGGTTTATCTCTTAATAAAATAATTACTACATGATTATTGTATAATTATTTAATATACGTATTTGTTTCATAATAATTAAAATTAAAATCCTATGATGAATTTAAATCTATTAACTTTCACAATAATACTTTTACTCGAATTTATCATCTTAAAATCACTATATTTAAATTGTTATATTTATTAAATTATGAAGGCGACAACTTTGACATCATTTAAAATAAAATAATATAAGTCTCATAATCACTTTTATAAGGCTCAAAATGGTCAAATATTCTACAATTGGATGATTATGGTTTAAATGTACTTGAAAATAGGTTTTGGTCAGGGTTTTGTGCCTTTTATGGTCACTATTAGTTTAATAAAAACTATATTCTTGATTTTTCACTAGATAAACTATTTCTGCATCACTATTGTGTCACAATTAATGACAATTATTTAATCCCTAAAAATTATAAATAAATTAATAGGATGTATATAATTTAATTATATTTCTGGAGACTATTCATGTTTGATGTTTCATGAAGTTTATCACTAAATTAAAATTAATATACTTATAAGATTTAAGAGAGTGACATGTTGTCACTTTCATTGGTTTTAATAATAATTAAGTTATTTTCATTGAAAAAAGTCCATTAAATGATTCTTATCCGACCATTAGGTGATATCAGTCAAATTTTAGTCATCCAATTGGATTTTGGCCGGTGTTAGGGTAATTTTATAATCTTATATTTACCCTTAATTACCCGATTTACCTTTAACTGTGTTAAATAAAATTTACCGTAGTTACTATTCAAAATGCCCAAAAATAAAAAGTAGTCTATTAATATAATTTGGACCCACCGATTCCAAATATGGAATTCATTTTTAAAAATTCAATACACAGAAGTTGCAGAAATTAAATTAAAATTAATCCTGTTGTCGAAAGAAAACAGGTTTTTGTTTAAAACATTACAAAATATTGAATTGATTTAACCTATGAATTCAAGGTAAAATCAATGCTAATGACATATATTATATTAAATGTTAAAAATATATTCTATTTATACTTTAACACCATTCAATATTATAATTTAACCAAATAAATTATTATGATGAAAAAAGTTTTTAATTAAAATATAGCATGTTTTTAGTATTCATTAAAATATGAAAGTTATCAGAATAACATGAAAATTTTATCCAAGGTAAAATTTTATTTCCTTATTCCAAATAATAATTTTATTTTGTAAAATTGATCTTATAAACATGAATAAAACTATATTTTAAGTGGGTGCGCCATCAAAAGGCAGCAAAACTGCATTTTTTGAAAAATACTTATTTTACCTGAAAAATTTATTTTGTTCACATAAAATGTTTTAGAAAATTCATAAGATGAATTATAATTTTATAAAATTCAAAATGTGGTTAATTATATTCATAACGGCTAGTTTGTGATAATATTATAACCATATATCGTTGTTTAGTGAAACCAAGTATTGCGTACAACACATGCTATCGAGGAAGGTCGCGATTGCGTGTAATGAAAACCAAGTCAGGGTTGCGTGTAGTGAAAGACTCCTTTGTTGTTGCATATAACAAAATCCAACCATATTTTATTTATACATTGAATATATATATATATATAAGTACACTCAATGTTGCGTAGAATAACTTCTATCAAATGAACTTGAAATTGTGTATAACACGATCAAAGAATTGTGTTGCATATACTGCAAGCTAATAAGGTGTTGCGTATAGCGCAAGATAATCTTGGTGTATCATTAAACAGAAGATATGAAAGAAAAGAATATATCTTATAATATCTCGGGTTATTACATTCTACCCCCCTTAAAATGAATTTCTCCCTCAAAATTCGTCGAGGTTATAAATGGTTTTCTACTTGAAAGTTTCGTTAATTGAAACCCACATCATAAAAAGGAATACAAAAAACTTATCTTTAAAAGATAAAGTATGAAACGTAACGGTTACCCAAATAAACTAATCATTGGGTTTCCACATAGGAGAACATAGGTGAAAATATGTATATGGAAGAGAAATCTAACCATCATGTTCTGATGGAGAGTGGTAGAGAACATGGCTATGAAAAAGCCAACAATCACAAAGCCATAGATTTTTGATGATATAAGGTACCATCTGATTCATCGGATATAAGATAACTAGGAATTTTTTTTCCAATATCATTTCCCTAAAGTTTAAAATTTTGAATTAGAAGAAATACTTACTTGATTTTGGTACAATCTCACTATTGTTCATGAATTGAACAATTTCCACTTCATTTCATAAACAAATGAAGTTGAATTTATTATTCCTGAAGTGTTAGCAGATCATGTGAAAGAATGATGGATCATTCCATCTATTTCAAATAAAAGGTTAGAAAAAGTTATAAGTCCATCTTATGGTGAGATTAATCGTATATGGTTACTTTATTTATCATACCGCTTAATAAAATAAAACTACTTTCCACTAACCAGGGACATTCTATAGGCCAGTGGTAGGAGATAAAGGCATGTTGCACTTCAGTTGTGGGTTTGATTTCCACAGCCTTGTCCGACGCGATGGGTTATCGCCCGTCCTGCAGGTTGTCCTTTTTCAAAAACTACATTACTATAAAATCCCATCAGTAATATCGAAAAAGTTCTATCCTCAAACAATACTAACTTATGTCCAACATAATACATTCCAATTTTAGGCCTATCTAAAAAAATTTGGTCCAAGATCATAGTATAAAGAAAACAATTACTAGAAAGGTTATCTACCAAGAATGTGAATACAATCATTTATCTCACATATATCATAAGATATATCTTGTTGGTTTCATTCCAAACACATGAATACCATAGTCATATATTCTCTTGAAACATAAGTTACCATAGAACATTAGTGAAAACATGAATACTGTCAAAAGGTAACTCTTTCCTCATACCAAAATCCCAAAAATCTATGTAATCAAACCATAATATCACTTAGTCCTTATATCAGTCATGAGCTCATGAATACTATAAAACATCTCATTATCTTATTATCCCTTCATTATGCGCATATCAACAACTTTCCTAAAATATATGAACAACCTTTCATGATTACTGGTACCATTCAACATATACTTTCAAATACTTTAGGAAAAAAAATAGTGTAACAATCCTTAGATGATTCTTTATTCCATAGTACCATACATTATTATTTATAAACATACAAACATTCCACTAACTTCTTAAACCACTGACTAAGCTTCATCATTTCATTCATCTCATATATCATTTGTAGTCTCTTCATCATCATCAACATAAATACTACCCATACGACCATACTGATTCTCTTCATGAGACTTTCCCTTAGGTCATTGGTTTTCATAATGCCCGTACATTCCACATTTAAAACATTTAACCATTTTTGATGTCGTAGAAATACCATTATCCTCATCCCTGGTGTTAACTAAACCTTTTGCACTTACTGGATTTGTGTCCTTCTTTTCCACACCCAAAGCATCTTCCAGTTCCATTGAAACTTTCTCCTTGATGCCTCTTCCCACATTATTTACATAGGGGAAATTTAACTTTCTTTCCTCTATGATCATCATGAAACTCCATCTTTCTCTTATTAGCCGAGTCAGGAAATTTACCAAATTTGAGTTTATTGATCATATTATGAGATTGCTGATTTGGAATAATAATGATGTTTGGACTTCCAAATCCCATTTCATTTGGTTTCTCATAAATAATATCATTCCATTGTCCATCATATCCTCCATTATCGTGAATCATCTTGTTTCCAGCCATTTTCTAAAACCCAAAAATAATAGTGTGAGAGGAAAAAATCATAATAAAGGGGGAGTAACTTCAATATCTAACTTCTTAGGTTTAATTCTAAGATCGTTACCATACTTCTAGGACTATAACCAATACTTATACTTAACCTACAGGACATCCCTAGACATACCTTAGAAATATCTCTAGGGATCTCACTAAAGTTATCGCATCCTAGTTTCCAAAGGTTGACTAAAACTTTCCTCTGATGCCAACTGTAGAGAACTGAAGCTTTACGTTCATGGACATTACAATAATAGTTCATTGTCTTTGTAAACTTGGAATATAAACTTCTAATCATGTTGAAAGATCTTCAATATCTCCCATAACGATCCTCCCCTTTTTTTCCCTTACATAAAACCTTTCTTTTAATCCTGGGGGAAAAGAAAACATAAAAATGGTGATATCTAATGCTCAGTAAGGGTAAGCATGGAGAAAATAAAACAAACCATATACATTTGAACATAAAAACATGAACATAATATTTAAACATCAAAATCGTGAGCAATGACATAAAACATGGTAGTACGTAAGGCATGAATTATAATGGATCATCAATCATGATAAAATATCATAGGAATAAAGCATGTAATAATGGAATACATTAAGAACATATAATGATTTCCATAGTAGCCAAGGCATTACTGCCATGACCATCTTAGTGGACAAAGTCCCTTTCTGAATCGAGTTCACTCCCCGTTTCAGTCCTGTAACACTGAACCGGATTAACTTAACATTCCATCCATGTATATCTCATGATATATAAATCGTTACCCAATGCATTGGAGGGAGATATAGGTCCCACTTATCTCATAATGAAATAATTCTTACTTGTGCCACAACATAAACTTAAAACATTCATCATAACCCAAAGAATAAAATGGGTTTCATAAACATCATATCATCATCACATAATGAATATAAAACAAATGGATATTTCATCATAAGAAAAGTGAAAGCATGTAAATCATAGAGACATTATACTTGAAACATACACATATGAAATAATTTCATCTTAGATGGAAAATGTTTTTGATAAAACACTTGAAATTAATTATTGAGGAAAATATCCTTTCTTCTTCGAAATCATTTTCTTTTCACAAAATGCCATTCAATTTTAAAAGGAAAGGATTTTATTGAAAATAATCATAAAATCTTGTAGAGGAAGCTTCATGAAAATGAGGTGTTATGAAACTGTAAAAATCCGTTCACGCCATATGAGTTAAAAAATAACATTTTCCTCGTACTTTTGTCAGAAAAGTAAAAAAGTACCTCATATGGTAAACAAAAGAAAGATTCCTTCCATACGATGTGGTAAAAGTAAGAAAAGGGTAAAAATTTCTTAAACATACATGGAAGTAAAGTAAACATTTTATGAAATCATTTTGAGATCATATGGACATGGATAATAATCATAACCCCCCATAAATACTTACGAGTAAATAATCTCGGATAAGAATGAGATTGGAATAATTATCCCTTACCTTAGGTCGGATATGCTTCGTATGGATCCGAAACTCCCATATAATGATTTAAATAATGTCATTGACTTATTACAGAATCATATTCATTGTTATGATATCATATATGTTTCACTTATGACTTTATATTACCCGTTCTTTTTTAAATTCCATGTTAATGTAGCGTTCTCGGTAAAATCATTTTATTTATCATATGTGTTTCGACTTGTCATTCTTGATATTACTACTTATATCCTGATTTAAATAATTTCAAAATGTAAAACATTATTTATATGTAATATATATTCATCATATACATATATATTATAGATCGATAAAAGAAATGAATTACACCGTTCATGGAGATGGTAGGTCGTACGTACGCATGAACGTTGTTTCCTTTTCCTTATTGAATTGAATGGAATTAATTGGATGACATACATATATATATACATAAATACAGTATCATTATTATGTCATATATTTCATCATTACTTATTATATATAATTTATAATCATTCATGAATGGTTAATCATTGAGAATGAATCTCATCGCGTCGTGGAGACGGTAGTCCGTACGTACGCACGAGCGATGATATCATTCCCATAATTATTGAATTGAATTAGAGAGGATGATAAAATATATCAGAATCAGTATGATGTTATAATAACTATGTATAGTTATTCCTTCCACCATTATACCCATCCAAGAAAGGTGGTGTTGGAAAACATATTACACCACGGCGTGGAGACGGTATTCCGTACGTACGCACGTGCGGTGATTTCATTTTCCATGGGAGGGATAGATGGTGAAATAGGGTTGTTTCATATATATAATAACATATAAGTATATGAGTGATACTGATGTTGTTACTTCATATTCAAACAACTGAAGAATAGGGAGTATAAGAAGAGTGTAACTTGAAGAAAACGGTAGAAGGTATTACCTCTTTCTCAAAGTGCCTCCTTTAAACTTTCTCTTAGGCCACTAAAATTGGTCTTTTAAGAAGACAAGGACCTCTAGTATGTTTCTAGGGAAGTTTAAAATATAATTTTTCAGGGTTTGGCCTATATTGAAGGCTCAAAGTTGTGTAAATATGAGAGGGAGGAGGTTCCCTTTTATAAGGGAGGAGAGGGGCACCTTTTGAAATCTTAAAAATATTAATTTATAATAAATCTAAACCCACTAAAAAAC
This sequence comes from Viscum album, assembly GCA_963277665.1. NCBI lineage: Eukaryota > Viridiplantae > Streptophyta > Magnoliopsida > Santalales > Viscaceae > Viscum > Viscum album. The sequence continues at coordinate 1,131,962,919 of OY728135.1, read as the reverse complement.
CTCCAAAAATGACTCATATTTGAATATTATAAGATATAGGGTTGTAATATCATCAACCAATAAAATTTAGACATGTTAGGAATTTATTTTAATCATTATCAACTTGATTTATCCTTATTTAATCAATTTAATTTTATTTGTGGTAATAACATTCTAAATTTTAAATTATAACAAATATATACTTATTTGTTGTGAATTGTCCATAATTGGATAATTTTTAACATTTTCTACAATATAAATTTAAATTTATAATTTTTAAATATTTTTTTGATTTTTAAACATTTTTATAATATGTTATTTTTATAAAATAACAATAGTGTCAATTTTAACACTATTCATTTATTTGAATTTAAATAAACTATATACAGAAGATGTGTTCAAACTAAAAGATTTAATATATTAATAAAAGGTAATATGTATCTAGAAAAGTTGTGTATCATATTAAATAGTTCATATAAAATTTATTTTATTATTTTTAGAACCATTTATTTGGTTTATCTCTTAATAAAATAATTACTCTATCATTTTTGTATAATAATTTAATATACTTATTTGTTGCATAAAAATTAAAATTAAAATCCTATGATGAATATAAATCTATTAAAGTTCACGATAATACTTTTACTCGAATTTACCATCTTAAAATGACAATATTTAAATTGTTATATTTATTAAATTATGAAGGTGACAACTTTGGAATCATTTAAAATAAAATAATATAAGTTTCATAATCACTTTTATAAGGCTTCAAATGGTCAAATATTATACCATTGAATTATTATGGTTTAACTTTACATGACCAATAAGTTTCGGTCAGGGTTTTGTGCCTTTAATGGTCACTATTAGTTTAATAAAAACTATATTCTTGATTTTTCACTAGATAAACAATTTGTGCATCACTATTGTGTCACAATTAATGATAATTATTTAATCCCTAATAATTATAAATAAATTCATATAATGTAGATAATTTCATTATATTTTTGGAGACTATTCATGTTCTATGTTTCATGAAGTTCATCACTAAATTAAAATTAATATACTTATAAGATTTAAGAGAGTGACATGTTGTCACTTTCTTTAGTTTTAATAATAAATAAGTTATTTTCATGGAAAAAAGTCCATTAAATGATTCTAATCTGACCCTTAGGTGATATGGGTAGAATTGTAGTCATCTAATAGGATGGCCGGTGTTAGGGTAATTTTATAATCTTATATTTACCCTTAATTACACGATTTACCTTTTACTATGGTAAATAAAATTTACCTTAGTTACTATTCATAATGCCCAAAAATAAAAAGTAGTCTATTAATATAATTTGGACCCACTGATTCCAAATATGGAATCCATTTTTCCAAATTCAATACACAGAAGTTTCAGAAATTAAATTAAAATTAATCTCGTTGTCGAAAGAAAATAGGTTTTTGTTTAAAACATTACAAAAGATTGAATTGATTTAACCTATGAATTCAAGGTAAAATAAATGCTAATTACATACATTATATTAAATGGTAAAAATATATTCTATTTATACTTTATGACCATTCAATATTATAATTTAACCACATAAATTATTACGATGAAAAAAGTTGTTTTTAATTAAAATATAGCGTGTTTTTACTATTCATTAAAATATGATATTTATCAGAATAACATGAAAATTTTATCCAAGGTAAACTTTTATATCCTTATTCCAAATAATAATTTTATTTTGTAAAATTGAACTTATAAACATGTCAAAAATTATATTTTATGTGGGTGCGCCATCAAAAGGCGGCAAAACTGCATTTTTTGAAAATTACTTATTTTACCCAAAAAATTTATTTTGTTCACATAAAATGTTTTAGAAAATTTATAAGATGAGTAATAATGTTATAAAGTAAAAAATGTGGTTAATTATATTCATAAAGGCTAGTTTGTGATAATATTATAACCATATATCGTTGTTTTGTGAAACCCTGTATTGCGTACAACACACGCTATCGAGGAAGGTTGTGATTGCATGTAATGAAAGCCAAGGCAGGGTTGAGTGTAGTGCAAGAATCATTTGTTGTTGCGTATAACAAAATCCAACCATATTTCATTTATACATTGACTATATATATACAATCAATGTTGCGTAGAATAACTTCTATCAATTGAACTTGAAATTGTGTATAACACGGTCCAAGAATTGTGTTGCGTAAACTGCAAGATAATACGGTGTTGCGTATAGCGCAAGATAATCTTGGTGTATCATTAAACAGAAGATATGAAAGAAAAGAATATATCTTATAAAATCTCGGGTTATTACAGAAGTACTAGATATATTCAAAAGTTTTACATTACATTACAAAATAGAAAACTAAAACAAAATTTTCTCCATATACCAAACTCACATCCCATAGACTATCCATGTATGTTAGTCATAATATACTTCTTTGCATCCTAGTAAAATTAAAACATAGAAAAGGTTGATCTCAGATGCTTAGTAAGGATAACAATATAGCAGAAACTTTCATAAATAATCGAAAACATTTAAGAAAATGTATAAAACTAAAACAAAATCCTTTTAAACATAATATTCTACATAATATGAAAAATATAAATAAAAAATAATTCCATTTACTTACTCACATGGATATTCTACTAGTTGTATAATCACATGCAATATTAATAACCAATTTCATAATGATGGAATGCATAATGCCAGACTTCATAACCACATAGTCAAGGCCTTGTGCCAAGACTACAAATATGATTTTGTCAAGGCCCTGTACCAAGACAGTAGTTTGTCTCATGAGACCTACCAATGCATCGAGGAGCTAAAGCGTGCTTCACCCGTCACATACTAAATCTAATGCATTCCTCATATGAAAAGTTTTAAACATAACATAAGCATTCTTATTAAAACTAGCATACGAAATGTCAATACTTTATCCATATACCGTGAATGGTATAAAAATAACACATCCACATTCAGACATATCACAAAAACTTCAATACCATATGGAATATTTGTATCATAATAAATCATCTTCAAAAAAGTTTAAAATCCATCAAAGGATGTTGACATAGATGAAATGAAAACTATTTGAAAGAAATACTTCTTTTTTTATTTTTAAACCATTTAACGTAACATAATTATAAAAGAAAAAATTTATTTTGGAAATAATCTTATAATATTTTAATGGAAGCTTCGAAGGTGTTATAACAACATAAAATAGTTGCACCCGCTGTATAAGTTAGAAAAACCTTCCTTCCATAATTTTGTCGAAAAAGTCATAAAGTACCTTTTTTAGAAAACGACGAAAATATTATATTATAAAAATATTATAGAAATCCAAAAAAGTATATAATTGACATTAACCCTTTGTCTTAGAAATAGTAAAAATGTTTTGAAATAAATTTTAAGAAACATTGATGTGGACGATAAAGAGGTCCCAGTAGATAATTACGTATAAACAACCTCAGATAATGACGAGATTGTATAATTAACCCTTATCTTGTACTTTTACTTGGTGGAGGGTTTGTTAACATTTTTTATAATAGTTAAATCATTGTTATTAATTTATACTAGAACCACATACATAAATATGAAGTCATATATCATCTTCTAATATATCTTTGTTAATAATATTTTAGTGTTATTATCATTTAGGGTGTTAAATGATTCATTTTACTTTATATGTTTTGTTATGTAAGTCATGTTATTTACGGATATGATGTATTTGATTCATATCCAAAATGATATTATGTTCATTAAATATTATTTTTAATTATAAAATGAAAATTATTCTTGAATGATTATGATTGGGAATGAATCTCATCATGTTCGTGGATATGGTAATCCATACATATGCATGAGTAATAATATCATTATATTGATATTAAAATCGTATGTATATGGATAGTACATCATATATAAAGAATCATTAACATGTTATATTTATTATTTAAATCAATTATACATCATTATTATAGCCATCCAAATAATAATGTATTGAATAACAACGACACCACAACGTGGAGACTGTAAGCCGTACATACGCACGTATGGTGACATGTTATTAACATTATGGATAACAAAATGAATATGGTTGTACCATTTTTTTAATATCATCACAATATATATAATATTATGGATTTATTATTTTATAATGGAATTGATGCACCCGATTTTTGTATACCTTTTTATATATATTATTGAAAATAAAAACTTGTTTTCACCAAATATCTGATGTTTCATGTACATATTCTTTGAATTTGGTGATTCTGTTGATTTTCAGGAGATTTCTGGCCATAGACTACAAATATAGAGAAGCTTGTGAAAATTTTCCAACTATAAGGCGTATACTTTTATACACGCCGTGTACATTCATACAGGGACACCGATCAAAAGGGGGAGTACATGCCCAAGTCACCATCCAGAGACTACATGCCGTTTGGATTAATAATACACTCCATGTACCAGCTTTTAGATGTAGTTGGTGGTGCTTTCCTGGGACTACACGCCATGTGTGGTGGTGCTACATGCAGTGTAATACCCACAAACTGACCGCTGACGTCGTGTGAGTCAATGACGGCACGACTGGCCACCTACAGCAGAGAAACCATAAAAAATGGCCATTTATAAGAGTACACGGAATGTACTTTTATACACACCATGTACTTTAGTTTTCTATAAATATAGGCCTTGGCCTATGGACCATGGAGAGATAGAACACTTAGAGAGAGGGTAACTTCTACTGCCATATTCCCGAAACACCATTGTGCCACAATTTCTCCATTCCACCGCTCGCCACCTCTCCTTAAAGATTATCCAATGACCTAGAGTGAATCATCCAATCACCTCTTCTTTCAGAGAAAGTTGGCGATGACTATTTGGAGAATTTTCACCTTGCCAGTATACGCCAGCTTCGAACATTTCAGCTTCCAGGAGCTCCTGTCCTCGTGGTACCTCAGAGGGACGACCATGGAATCAGAAGGAAATGTGAGAGCTTGTGTTCTCGCGACCACCTTCTAGGTCTTCTAGGAGGCTAAGAATAAAGAGTGCTTGGGTTTCTAGAGCTCGTAATTCTTGGTTCATCTTAGAGCAAGATCGATGGTCCATGAGTTGGTCTTGATGGAAAAGTTGGATCAGTGCTCCGGTGTGGCGTCCAACTTCTTGCTTAGACCTCGAGGCCTGATAAGTTCCGAAGGGAGGTGGGTTAGTTGGAAATCTCATTCCAGTGGGCTCAAACTTAACGTGGATGGATCATGCATGCATGGCATGATGAGAGGAGGTGGGTCCCAACACGATTCAGAAGGCTCTATTTATATGTCCTTTAGTGTTACCTTCGGAATGGTCAACTCGTTGGGAGTGGAGGCCCGTGCCCTTCTTACGGGACTTAAAGCTTTCAGGAGTAGCGGATTTCAGGCGTCATAGGTGGAGTCAGATTCTGAAGTCCTGACCAATCTTGTCCGGGGAAGGTCAGATGCACCATGGTATCTTGCTTACATCATCAGTCAGTGTTCCTTGGAGACCAATTAGGGACAATCCATGCAACATAGCTAGAGGGAAATTTATTTTTTTACAGATAAGCTTGTGAAGATTGGAAGCCCTGGGGATGAGTTCGTTACGTATAGAAGATTGGGATCCCTGCCGCTTGAATGTATGACCTTTGTGTTGAAGGATACCTTAGGGTTGCACTACTTTAGGCCCCCTTGAGTTCTAGGGTTGTCTTTGTTCCTCACTATTTCCTCTTACTTTGTATATTAAAAAATGCCCTGATATTCCCTTGTCCAATATGTGTAACTAAACGCCCCTTGTGTTGGGGATGTGGATGATGAAGAGTTTTTGTATGTTGGATGGATTTATATAGTTGTCTTTGTTCTTTTAAATTCTTCTCATTCTTCTATTACGACTACTATTTACCACTGAGAAATCTTATCCAGACGAAGGGCAGAATTATCAGGGACTTCAAAGAAGAATCATAGTGAATGGTTTCATGATCATTTAAAGGATTCATCGATTCAAAAATGGACTAAATGAAAAGTAAGAATTGTGAAACACTGAATACCAGACCAAGGATTCAAATTTCTTCAATTCCAAGAAAAAATCAATCGGACCAAGTGAATCTTGTCATTAATAAGATCTAGAATGATGAATTATCATGAATAACAAAACCATATATGAAATCCGCATTAAATCTCCATAATCACCATAGCCCCAACACACTTTTTTCATGATAAATACATCAAAAATTCACTTGTTGTTTTCTCTTATATTGTTAAATACTATTTCAAGTAAACAAGACAGCTTCAATAATCCCAAATAAGACAATCCACGCAAAATTCAGTATAACTCACTGAATTAATTCTAAACAAAATTGAATTCGTGCAATTACAATGTTCCCTATGGATCGACCCCACAATTGCACTATACTAAGATTAAGAGTGGGTAATATCAATTTGGGACACTGATAACATACCTTCAGCAAGGCGACTGAAAAAATTTTGGCGTCGTTGCAAGGAACTGACGGTTTAAGTGCTAAAATTTAGTTGCGTTAGTAATTAATTAAGTGAAATTTAAAATTAAAAATTACTAAATATTTCTTTTCAAACCCATTTCTATTTCTCTTTTGTTTTCCCTTTTATTCATGGGTTTTGTTTTGTGTATTTGTCTAATCACATGTGCATGAACCAACGCCTCACGCGGTCTAGGAATGATGATTCATTAGATATTATTCTAATTGACACAGAGATCGAACAAACTATGTTGCGACATTGACGTGCACTAGTAGATACACACAAACAAAAATCATTACCTACGGCGAACAAAGCTGAGGGATCACCAGCCACTGAAGCTGTAGCTGGACAACCGTTCCATGACCAGCAGCCTCCTGCTGCTGGTATACTGGCGTAGGCCCAACCTGGAGGTTTCATGGAGTTCCTCCCAAGGGACTACCAGCATCCACCACATCAACCACTTCTGCAGTACGAACAACCCCAGTAGCAGCGGAGCTCTTTAAAAAGCCCTACTTCGCCCCTCAGAAGCAGCAGTACATGCCGCCTCCACTCCCTCAACAGCCACCTCCACGATGTACTATTATGGAGTACGACCTGCCATCGATCCAAAGAGCTGATACGAGCATCGTTCATCCTCCAGTATAGGCCCAACACTTTGAGATTAATCCTGCTATTATGCCGCTGATCCAGAACACCATTCAATTCGGCGGCCTGTAAAGTGAAGACACAAACTCCCATCTCTCCAATTTTTTGGAGATTTGAGATACATTCCATTACTGTGGCGTGTCTGAGGAATCCATCCATCTTCACATGTTCCATTTCTCTCTATGGGACAAGGTTAAAGACTGGATCAAAGGGTTTCCACAAAGATCCATCCTCACCTGGGAGGAGCTAGCCCAGTCATTTCTGTCCAAATATTTTCCACCTTCAAAGACAGTAACCCTACGGAATGAGATCCATAACTTTTAGCAGCATGACTCAGAGTCATTGTACGAATCATGGGAACGTTTCAATGAAATGTTACGTAATTACCACCCCACGTAAATCCACTCTAGATGCAAGTACAAACCTTCTATGGAGGTCTAATAACAAATACAAAGTATGTGGTGGATGCATCTGCTAGAGGTATGGTAATGTGAAAATCCCCTGAAAAACTTTTCGAACTACTAGAAGATATGTCTACAAATAGCTTCCAGTGGCATTCCGAGCGGGGTACCCAAAAACGAGGTATGCATAGTATTGATGCTACTACCATGTTTTTTGCCCAGTTGGATGCTATATCCAAAAAGATAGATGTACTGAATCTCAAGGGTGAATCTCATGTCCATGTGGCGAACCATCCAGCATGCGGTGACTGTGGTAACAACCACATCCTGGGAGAATTCCCGGGACCTTCATCCGACACATCGAAAAGCGAGGTGATCTATGTTTCTCAAAATAGAGGTTCGAACCAGTATCAACAATACCAGAAGCCGGCATGGAGAGATAATCATAACACCGGCTGGGGAGAACAACAGCAGAATCCCCCACCCCAATGACCGCCCGACAATAATCAACCACAATATCAGAACCCATACCCAAGGAACCAACAGAACCAGCAGGGCTCCTACCATCAGCAAGGGTATCAAAACCCTCACCCAAAACATCCATGGAAGTAACCACCTCCACCAGCTCAATAGCCACCTCAGCAAGAGAATACCTCAAGGTTAGAGGATCTTCTGACGAAATTCATATAATCTACTGAGACCATATTTCAGAACATGGAGGCTTCTATTCAAGGCCTCGAGAACAAAATTGTCCAATTAAAAAACCAGCTCTCAGGGAGGTAGCCTGGTATACTACTAGGAAACACCGAGAAGAACCTGAGGGAGGAGGCCCATGCCATTACACTGAGAAGTGGAAAGAATCTGCACTAGAAGGAACTGATACAGTCAACTGCACCTATACTCCCTGTTGACAACAAAGCTATGGTTTCTGACCCCTCTTCATCCAAAAATCCATCACTGGAGGCTCAACCTGGCAAAGTTAAGGAGGTAGTCAAACCATTAGAGCCCGCATTACCATTTCCAGAGAGGTTGAAGCAAAGGAAGCTGGATCACAAATTTGGAAAATTTAGGGAAGTATTCAGAAAGCTATACATCAACATCCCATTTTAAAATGCCCTAAAAAAATGCCCACATTTGCTAAATTCGTGAAAGACATCCTCTCGAATAAGAGGAAGATAGAAGATTTGGGCACTATAGCACTGACAAAGGAGTGCTCCGCAGTGGTACAACATTCCCTTCCTCCCAAGCTCCAGGATCTAGGTAGTTTTACTATTCCGTGTACAATTAGACCCTATGAATTTGGAAAATCTCTATGAGACTTAGGAGCCAGTGTCAACCTCATGCCATTCGGAGTTTTCCAAAAGCTTGGACTCTACAATCTGAATCCTACCCAAGTCACCCTTCAATATGCTGATTGATCCATTAAATATACAAAAGGGCTACTGAAGGATGTGTTCATAAATGTTGGATGATCGATCCTCCCTGTAGATTTTATTATCCTAGACATGGAGGAGGATCAAGAGGCACCTATTATATTAGGAAGACATTTCCTTGCCACATGGAATGTCTTGATCGACGTGCACCAGGGGGAGTTGATTTTCCGGGTAGGGGATGAAAGAGTCTCTTACAATGTTCTAAAGGCTTTCAAACAAGTGTCATCGCCCGATCATGGGGACTATTCTGTGATAACTATCGTGGATGATCACTTGGTGGATTAACTAGTATGTTCCTTTATTTCTAATAACATTCTCACTCCATATAGTCCCATTGAGGAATATCCAGAGAACTTGCAATTCATGAAAGGCATGGGCGGCTACTATTAGAACAATCTCCACTGTAGAGACCCAAAGATTGACGTACGTGGACATTACATTACTTTTGCGGAATACATTATACATAACAAAAATAGACACCAAATGACCGTAATAGTTTTTTATCTTTAGAAACTTGGAATATAAACTTCTAATCATGTTGAAAGATCTTCAACATCTCCCATAACGATATTTCCATTTTTGTTTCCTTACCTAAACCCTTTCTTTATATCCTAGGTAAAATAAAACATAAAAAGGGTGAGCTCAAATGCTCTGTAAGGGAAAACATAGGGAACATAATACAATCCATAAACATTTGAAAGCAAAAAACTTGAACATGAAATTTAAACATCGAAATCTTGAGCAAAGACATAAATTGTGGAAGTAAGTAAGGAATATATCATAATGGAACATCAACCATGATAAAATATAGTTGGAATAAAACATATAATTGTAGAAACCATTCAACACATGTTATGATTTCCATAATATCCAAGTCATTTCTACCAAGACCATCTTAGTGGACAAAGTCCCTTTCTAAATCGAGTTCACTCCTCATTCCAGTCCTGTAACACTGAACCAAATTAAATTACCATTCCAACCATGTCTATCTCATGAGATATAAATCTTTACCCAATTCATAGGAGGGAGATATAGGTCCCACCCATCTCATAATTAAATCATTCTTACTTGTGCCACAAAATAAACTGAAAACATTCATCATACCCCAAAGAATAAAATGGGTTGCATAAACATCATCCCATTATCACATAATCCATATAAAACAAATGTATATTTCATCATAAGAAATGTAAAACCATGTAAATCATAGAGACATTATACTTGAAACATACATTATGAAATAATGTCATCTTAGATGGAAAATGGTCTTGATAAAACACATGAAATGAATTCTTGAGGAAAATATCCTTTCTTTTTCAAAATCTTTTTCTTTTCACAAAATTCCATGAAATTTTAAAAGAAAAGGATTTTGTTGAAAATAGTTATCAAATCTTGTAGAGTAATCTTCATGAAAATAAGGCGTTATGAAACCGTAATAATCTGTTCATGCCGTATAAGTTAAAAAAATATTCTTCTCGTACTTTTTCCGGAAAAGTCAAAAAGTTCCTCGTATGGTAAACAAAAGAAATATTCTTTCCATAACACAATGTAAAAGTCAAAGAGGGGTAAAAATGACTTTAAAAATACATGGAATAATATTAAACACTTTAAAAAACATTTTTATGGACATGGATGAAAAATATAACCCCAGTAAATACTTACGAATAAACAATCTCGGATAAGAATGAGATGGGAATAATTATCCCTTACCATATGTCTGATATGCTTCGTATGTATCTGAACCTCATGTATAATGATTTCAATAATGTCATTTACTTATTTCAGAATCATATTCATTGTTATCATTTCATATATAGTTTAATTATGACTTTATATTACCCGTTCTTTTGTAAATTCGATGTAAAAGCAGCGATTTGGGTAAAATCGTTTCATTTATTGTATGTGTTTTGACTTGTTGTTCTTGATATTATTAGTTATATCATGATTTAATTAATTCCAGAATGTAAAAAATTATTTATGTAAAACAAATATTCAGCATATACATATATATAATAGATCGATGAATGTAATGAAATACATCATTCATGGAGATGGTAGGCCGTACGTACGCATGAACGCTATTATCATTTCCTTTCGGAATTGAATGGAATTAAGTAGATGAAATATATATATACATACATAAATACAGTATCATTATTATGTCATATAACTCATTATTATTCATTATACATGCTTTATAATCATTCATGAATGGTTAACATGGATAATGAATCTCATCGCCTTGTGGAGACGGTAGTCCGTACGTACGCACGAGCGATGATATTATTCCCATGATCGTGGAATTGTATTGAGGAGTATGTATAATATTTCAGAATAAATATCACTTTACAATAATCATATATAGTTATTTATTTACACCATTATACACATCAAAGTAAGGTGGTGGTCGAAAACAGATTACACCACGACATGGAGACGGTATTCTGTATGTACGCACGCGCGGTGATTTCGTTTTCCGTAGGATGGATAGAAGGAGAAATAAGGTTGTTTCATATTTATAATAACATACCACTATATGAGTGATAATGATGTTATTACTTCATAATGAAACAACTAAATAATATGGAGTAGAAGAAGAAATAAATTTGAAAGAATCAGTAACGGATATTATCTCTTCTTCGACATGCCTCTTTGAAACCTCCTCTCAGGGCACTAAACATGGTATTTGAAGAATCCCAGGACCTCTAGAATATTACAAGGTATGTGGGGAAGAGAAATTGGTAGGTTTTGGCCGAGCTTGAAGGCTCGGAGTGGTGTGAGGATAAGAGGGAGGATGAGCCCTTTTATAAAGGAGGAGAGGGTCACCTTAGGAAAAACTTAAAATATTATTTTATAATAAAGTCTTATTCGGTTTTTAATATATCAAAATTAATTTATTTCGAAGATAAAGTGGTTATGGGTTGAAATACTCTCAACCAATAGATTTTAGACAGGTCTCAGGAATTATATTAACCTTACCTTTTATTTTTAACTCTTAGTTAATTAGATTGACATTTACCATGTCACTTTGAATTTTTATATTATACAGTTAATAAACAGACCATATACATCCAAGAGACCCCCAAGTGGTCCATTAATGATACACCTATCATGATATAAGTATCTTGGCCGGTCCTTAGATTTTTAGTAATATAATAACAATTAATAATATAATATTTGTTTTAAAAACCATTTTATATCAATTTTGATACTATTTGGTAATTGATTTTTGTGAAAATCATAACAGCATTCTTAGTTCTAAAAAAGATAATTAAAACAATAAAAAAATGTCATTGTAACCTATAAAATTAGTGTAATTCATAAAAAGTCTCAAATTACATTTATTTGGGTGTTTATAACATCAATTTTGTTAATATTTCATTAATAAGATAATTAATGCATCATCATTGTGTCATAAATAAATTAAATTATTTAATGTATAAAAATTATAAATAAAATCCCATTATGTAGTAAATCCTTTTATATTTCTAATTTATATTTATAGTAGAATTTATCTTATGTATAACCCTATATTAAAAATGATTTAGTTATTATACTTTGATTTTAACTATTTTAACCCTTCTTTAAATAAATTAATAATAAATGTCCTAATCTAATCCAAGTGGACTTAAATAGTCACATTTTATTCCTAAGGTTGTTTTTGGTCGAATTACACTTATCCAATAGAATTAGGACATGTTTTAGGGTAATAATAATATCGTTTTTACCCTTAATTACCCTATTTACTTTTAACCGTGGTAAATAAAAGTAAAAAGTTACTATTCATCAAAAATTATTTTCATCTCATTGAACCAAATTTTAGTTCTGGATATTAACTATCTGTCTTGGATTTTTGAAATTCCACTCACAGAAGTGGTAAAATTATGTTTTATGTAAGATTGCAAAAAGCTCCTAGGAGGTAGGTAAAAGACGGTGAAATGTTCAAAAAAAATTTATATATAAAAAATTATTATAAAATGACTCCAATGAATTAAATTGAACATATATAGGTATTATTTATCAATTTTTACCTAAAATAAATTTAAATAAAATAAATAATTATTTAAATAAAAAGTCGTTTTTTAAATAGTAACCCAGTGTTTTCACTAGTCATCAAAAATTGAATGTTTTCAGAAAAATACTAAAAAATCACCCTAGGCTAATTTTGATATTTTGAATCCAAAAATGAAGTCCATTTTGAAAGTTAAAATTTATAAAATTTCAAAATGTGGGTATTACTATTCATAACGGGTAATTTACAATAATATTATAATAATATTTGGTTTAGTGAAACTCCGTATTGCGTACTACACATGCTATCGAGGAAGGTCGCGATTGCGTGTAATGTAAGCCAAGTCATGGTTGCGTGTAGTGAAAGACTCCTTTGTTGTAGCATATAACATAATCCAACCATATTTCATTTATATATTGAATATATATATATATATACTCAATGTTGCGTAGAATAACTACTATCAAACGAACTTGAAATTCTGTCTAACATGATCCAAGAATAGTGGTACGTATACTGCAAGCTAATATGGTGTTGCTTATACCGCAAGATAATCTTGGTGTATCATACAAAAAAAGACATCAAAGAAATTAAAAAGACTAATTCTCATAAAATCTCGTGTTGTTACATCCACCACCCCTCTCAGGTAAGAAAAGGTAAGTAGGTCAAGCCAACGACCTAAAACAATGGTGCTTCCTGGGCGGCAACCCAGAGGTTACACGTCGTGTCCCACTTGTACTACACGGCGTGTACTTATCTTTTTAGTTTTTTATAATTAATAGTATAAATATATCGATTAACTATGTAGTAAATAGGGATGATGCCGGTGTCGATGGTAAGGTCAATGGAGTTTATCCGAGCCATCACCGGTTAAAATCCCTCCAGAACTACCTTCGACACGGGGTTCATCCTTTTTCTACTCATATTTTTTACATGGAGTGTGTTGTATTTTTCATATAAATATAAATGTGTTTAAATATAATAAAACCCATGATGGGGATGGACCGGTTGGTTAGGATCGTAAACCGGATCCAAAAGACTCGGGTTCGAATCCTAAAAACCGTCCCATTTCCATCACTTACCCTTTTAATAAAACCACACGGCGTGTCTTCCAATATACATCGTGTGTGCCCTATTTTATTTCAAAAAACTAAAATATAAAAACACTTTTTTATATAAAGTTATTCATGTGGGTGATGTTGGCAGATTGGCGAAGTCTCGGCCCTGGATCCAAAAGACCCGGGTTCGACCTTAGCTGATCTCCCCACTTCATCCCCTTCTTTTATAATTAAAAACCACATACCATGCATTTCTTTCTTCCCATGTGTATAGGCTGTATAGATTAAATATATATAAATGATAAATAAGGGAAGCAGTACAATATTTCATCCAGTGGTTGAGGGCGTCCGTTCGGAGCGGCTGATTGCTGGTTCGAACCTCACCCCAAGCACCAGAACAAAGGTTGTACTTCTCTTTTTCCAATTTTAAAACACATGGCATGTATTTCCCGATATATGTCGTGTATAGTTTTATTTAATAATATATATATTTCATTATTTATTTTAGTTATTAATATTAATTAATATAATGTTTACTATAATAATTATATATATATATATTATTTAAAAAAATCATTCATGACGTGTTTGATAAAGTACACGCCGTGTAGTCCGGCTATAAAAGTCGGACGCCCTATGCGGCCACTGTCCGTGTCGCGTAGCCACTCCCTCTCCGTTTTCATCCTCCGGAATCCGAACATCCCACCTTTCTGAAATCCACCATTTTACCTCGCTTTAATGCACGATTTCTTCGTCATTTCACTCGTCGCATCAGGTACGCCGTTCTTCTCTATTAATTTCCTAGTTTTTGTAGCATTTCGGGTGTTTTTTGATTTCCTGACCATTTGGCTTCTGATATTACATGGGAATGCATAAAGAACACATGACATGTACTCTTGTACACATCCACACACTAAGAAATTCGAAATTTGAAACTACACGATGTGTATTTTTGGTAAACACCATGTACAATCCAAAGTCGTGCCCAGATCTTCTCTTTTTCATGACCACACATCCCATGCTCCCCTACATGATGTGTATGTTCGGTACACGCCGTGTAGTTTATTATATTGCCCAACCTATTTGTAGTTCCCACATGGCCAAGACCTCATATGCTTATACACGACATGTACTATACACTACACACCGTGTAGCCTTCCCCAGCCAGTGACTCACCCACTCGGTGTGTCTTTCCCGAATACACGGGTTGCTTCCCGCTACCACTACACGCTGTGTACTCTGGAATTACACGCCATGTACTTGTATTTTTCTTATTTTTCTAAAATTTTTCTATTTTTATTCTTTCTCTTTTCTTTTACATTTGTTTTCTTTTTTCTTCTTTTGATTTCTTTTTCTTTCTTTTTTAGGTTATGGAAAATCACGATCCTTCTCGGGGGAAGTGGCTGGCCTCTGCCACTGCGGACGAGAGGCCCATTTTTCTGTAGATTCGACTCCACCCTCCGACATAGCCAGACCTAGAGGCTCCGATCTATGAGCTCCCTCCATTGGCCATTCTTCCACCACCCATTGCCCTAGTAGAGGCCGGGCCTAGCACAGATGAACCTCCACCTTCAAGCACAGAGCTTTTGAGCAGCACCATTTCTACTGCACCAACTGCCACTCTCCCTACACCATCTTCATCAACAGATGGCCCCACATCGATGGATTCCTCCACCGAGCCTTCACATTCTATAGCCTATCCATCCCTAGAGCCAACCCCTGCTGTAGAACCACCTGGACTGGCTCATGCAGGTTTCCCCTATCTGTGTATGGTGTTCCAAGCTACTAACTTAGCGCACGACAGAGTCTGGAGGTTCTCTCCTCGCATGATCCCCTTGAGTAGTCACTATCTAGACCCTACCATGCCTTAGTAGCTGGGCATCTGGGAGGAGTTGAGGGAGCTCCTGGGCCACACATCACTGCAGAATATCTTTCAGGTTAACACTCCTATCTATAAGGAATTAATTTTGGAGTTTTCTGCATTGTTTGAGTTCGATGGACCCGAGTACTGGGAGACGCCGAGCGATACTATCCCGGCAGTTAGGTTTCGTCTAGGTGGATGCCATTTTTTCCTTTAGCTACCTGAATTTGTCCTAGGGTGTGGGTTATATGCTCATCTAGTCACCCCACCCCGAGTCTCCACCTTGCTCCTCCCTGAGCGCCCCGACCTCACGGCTTCATGGCGGGATATTGCCGGGCCTAACCACCCCTACACCCCAACTTCCCAGAAGAGCACCCTCATCCTCAACCCTCTCATCTGCTTCACTCACCGGTGCTTTAGTGTCATTATTTTTCCCCATCATGCGGATATGGGGGTTGTGACTGCCCCTGATATGGAGGTCCTTACTTGTGTTGTCACATAGGCCGATCCGGACCTTCCTTACCTTACAGCCTCGTATTTCCATGCCATGTTCATAGGCCGTCAGGACAACCTAAACGGTGGATTTTATGCCACTCACCTTGCCACCCACCTTGGCGTCTTTGAGTCTTCTCTTCCACATGATCGCCTGGGTACCCCTCATTGGATGGAATTTCTCATGCTTATTCACATGGGATTAGTCCAAAAGAAGGGGGACACCTACATCATTGCCCATTCCCAGCCCCACCTACTGCTGACCCTCTTTCCCTTGTAGATGACCCTGCACCTCCTTCCCTACCCCTTCCTACCACCTCCCATGTTCCTTCTTCCTCTACCATTCCCCCTCTTGTCCCTTCCCATGCTCCTTCCCCTTCCGCACCCTCGACTAACCCACCCCTCACCCTCTGCCTAGCTGAGATCACCCTTCTATTGACTTGCATGGATTAGTAGTATACTACTATCCTTCAGCACCAGGTCTGTCTTGAGAAGATGATGGAGGTGATCTTACAACATCTTCAGCTTCCCGTTCCTGTGCCGGCTGCTTCCTCCTCGGCGCCTACAGCTTCTCCCATCCCACCTACTGACTATGCCTTGGACACGGACTCCATTCTCATTTTCACTACAGGTGCTGGTCCATTGCCTCTAGATGAGCTCACAGTTCTAGATGCTCCTGCAGTAGTGAGCCTCCCACAGGCCGAGGCCCCTAGCTCTTCCACTACTACGGTCGCTACTGCCGACCCACCTATATCGGATGTGCCATCCCCTGAGGCGACGCCATGATAGTGACCTTTCTATTTGTCTTATATATCTCTTTTGTCATTTTTATGTGATGTGATATTGTTTATCCTTGTAGTTTTATTTTTCATCGACAATCACATGTATCATGGAGCGACTTGGGCATCATTTTTCATGAGGGGAGTATTTTCTTTTTTTTCTGTTGCCTATCTCTTTGGGTTTACTTCTTCCACTACTTTACCTCATCTTTTCCCCATTTCTTTTTTTTCTCCTTTCCCACCCTTTACCTTGGTATTGCACTTGGCGGACCATGTGCGGTATTCAGTGTGGGGGAGCCTCTCTCTATTTCACCATAATCTTTTCCCTTGACCTAATCTAGGAGACATCATTATTATATTACATATTTTCAACTATGAAGCACTTTTGGTTAATCATATTTATAAATTCTAAAGTTATCAGTAGGAACTTTTTGAGGGTTGCAAGATTATTTTGGTTCTTAAATGTTTTAAAATGATTGCTGATATAATTAAAATTACAAACTTGTAATCCATTGATAATTACATCGATTATACTAATCAATTATTTTGCAATACATGACCTGATTGTCTCTTTATTTATTTTTCCCACTCCTGAGAGGTATACTGAACCCCTTTGTCATATTATTTCTAATACCCTCTTTCTTGAGAGATTCTTAGACTATAAATAACTACCAGAATTTGAAATTTTTCTTTTTAAAACATGAGGAATTTTTGAATTATAATAAAATTATTGAGGAATAAGATTGTTTAAACCCCTTTATCTTGAGCCTACCCTACATATTATCTTCGTGAATCCTGTAGAGGCCATGAATAGACATTATAGGAAGCCATATTATAAGAAATTTTCCCTTCTGACCCTAATTCTTTTATGATTTTTCTTGATTATTCATTTGATCTCAAAAGAAGGAATTGGCAACACATGTTATAATTTCTTGAATTGTCATGAAATGAAGTATGGGGGAGAACCTCTTAACCATTTGGGGAAAAAGGAGTTCTAGACTGCTATTTTGGAAATGCACAATGGTTCCCTTTGACAAAAAAATGATACAAAAAAGGGGCGTTATACACACTTATTGGATTGTGAATCCTACTCAAGTAAAGCAGATGGTGAGATCATTTGAGCTTGTTGGGGATATTTCTACATTGAGCTTACTTTTGAATATCATGCATTATTATTTAATGATTTTAGACTCCTATTTCAATCCTGAGAGTAAATTTCACATCTTGCCTACCAACCTTTAGCCATAGAAACATCTGATCCTCATTAGGAAGCCCCCATGATTTTTGTAAGTCAATTTTACTAAAGTGGAGAACTTGATTTCTTTAAAACCCATGGATAGAGTGTATGTATATTTGTTTGAGAATAAACTTGTTTAAAAACATCTTGAGTGTTGAGCATATTTTTGGTATGGTAAATCATGAAGTGGATTTCTTATATTTGTAAGGTTGAAACATTTGTTGAAAGAGGATATAAGTAGTTAATTGAATTATATATGAGCCATGATTAAAATATCTTATGAATTGAGTTTGTGTGTGCCTTTTAGAATTTCCCTTAGTAACTTTATCATTTATACTTTTTATTAATTCAATGCCTTCCTTTTAAAATCATAGACTCTTTTAACTAGATGTTGGGATTTTTCTTGAGGGAAAACAAAAGACTAAGTGTGGGGGAGTTTGATGCACCCGATTTGTGTATACATTTATATACATATTATTGAAAATAAAAACATGTTTTCACCAAATATCTATTGTTTCATGAACATATTCTTTGATTTTGGTGATTCTGTTGATTTTCAGGAGACTTTTGGACAGAACACACAAATTGAGAGAATCTTGTGAAAATTTTCAACTAGACATAATGTACTTTTATACACGCCATGTACATTCATACGGGGACATGAATCAAAAGGGGGAGTACACGCCCAAGTCACCAGCCAGAGACTACACACCGTGTGGATTAATAATACATGTTGTGTACCAGCTTCTAGATGCAGTTGGTGGTGCTTTCCAGGGACTACACACCATGTGTCACGGTGTTACATGTCGTGTAATACCCATTAACCGACCGCCGATGCCGTGTGAGTCAAAGACGGCGCGACTGGACACCTATCGAATAAAAACCGTGAAAAATAGTTGTTGACAAGACTACACGATGTGTACTTTTATACACGTCGTGTACTTTAGTTTTCTATAAATAGATGCATTGGCCTCCAGAACAAGGAGAGATAGAACACTTGGAGAGAGGTGAACTTCGACTACCATATTCCTGAGCCACCTTTATGACACAATTTCTCTATTCCTCTTTCATCCACCTCTCCTCGAAGCTTATCCAATGACCACATCATGTATCGAAGGTGTTGTTTTCATTACGTCTTATATGTGTAACTAAACACCCCTTGTGTTGGGGCTGTGGATGATGAAGAGTTTTTGTATGTTAGATTTTTTTATATGGTTGTGTTTGTTCTTTTAAATTCATCTCATTATTATTTAACCACTACTTTTTACCACTAAGAAATCTGATCCAGACCAAGGGTAGAATTCTCAGGGACATCAAAGAAGAATCATGGTGAATGCTTTCATGATCATTGAAATAATTCATCGATTAAAAAATGGACTTAACTAAAAGTAATAATTGTGAAACACTGAATACTGGACCAAGGAGTAAAATTTCATCAATTCCAAGAAAAAATCAACCAGACCAAGGGAGTCTTGTCATTAATAAGATCTAGAACGTTGAATTATCATGAATAACACTACTATATAAGAAATCTGCATAAATCTCCATAATCACCATAGCCCCAACATGCTCATTTTCCTAATAAATACAATAAAAATTCACTTGTTGTTTTCTCTTAAATTGTTAAATACTATTTCAAGTAAAAAAAATAGCTTCACTAATCCCAAACAAGACAATCCACTCTAAATTCAGTATAACTCACTAAATTAATTCTAAACTCAATTAAATTCACGCCCTTACCAAGTTCCCTATGGATAAACCCACACTTGCACTATAATATGTTTAAGAGTGGGTAATGTCAATTTAGGACAACAATAAGAAACCTTCAGTGAAACAAATGACCAGTAATCAACAAAGAAATGGGAAGTGGAAGATGAAAAAAACTTTAAAGAGGTGGTGAGATATTTACCTCTTCTTCGGGTTCTTCCTTTTCATATGATAAAAAGAACTCCTTAGGTTGGCTTTCTGATCAAACTACGGCCTATCAGTTTAAGGGAGGATAGTTGATAGGATATTTGGGTAGGGTTTGGCTGATCCAAGAAGGCTTTAGAGGTGTGATTTTGAGAGAAGGGGAAGTTCCATTTTACAAGAGAGGTGATGGGAACCTTAAGAAAAACATGAAATATTATTTTAATATACAATACTATTCAGTATATAAAGGCTGAAAAAGTAATTATTTAGAGGATAAGGTTAGTATGGTTTGAATTCCTCTCAACCAATAGGTTTGAGACAAGTTTAGGTTTCCATATTAACCTTATCTTTTAGATATAACTCTTGGTTAAACAGTTTAACATTTACCATGTTTCCTTGTAGTATTATAATATTTGGTTGGTAAACTTACAATAAAAATCCAAGAGAACCTAAAGTGGTTCATTAATGACATATATATTATTATGTAAGTCCTTTTTCTGTACATTACATTGTTAGGACTATTATATCATATAATAATATAATATTTTTTTTTAAAACTCATTTATGTCAATTTTTTCACTATTTAGTAATTGTTTTTTGTGGAAGTCATAACAACATTATTACTTAGAAAAAATTAATTGAATCAATCCTAACATGTCATATTAAATTTAAAAAAATAGTTTAATTAATACAAAGTCTTAAACTACATTTATTTGGATATTTATAATATCAATTATTTTAATTTTTGTTTAATAATATAATTACTCCATCATCATTGTGTCATAAATAAATTTAATTATATATTGTCAAAATATTATAAATAAAATATCATTCTGAAGGAAATAATTTTAGCTTTCTAATGAATACTTATAGTAAAATTTATAATATGTATAAACCTATATTAAAAATGATTTAGTTAGGAAAACATGAATTTAACACTTTTAACGCTTCTTTTAATTAAATAATAATAAATGTCCTAATCTAATACAAGTGGACCAAAGTGGATCATATTTTATTACTATGGGTTTTGTGGTCTAATTACACTTATCAAATAGAATTTGGACATGTGTTAAGGTAATTATAATATCATTTTTACCTTTAATTACCCTATTTACTTTTAACCATGGTAAATAAAAGTTAAAAGTTACTATTCACCAAATATTATTTTCATCTTATTGAACCACATTTGACTTACTGATATCAACCGTGTCTCTTGGATTTTTTAAATTCAACCCACAGAAGTGGTAAAATTATGTTTTATGCAAATTTTCAAATGCTCCTTGGAGGTGGGTAATAGACAGTAAAAAGTTCAATAAAATTGTATATATGTAAATTTATTATAAATTGAATCTAATGAATTAAATTGAACTTATATAGGTATTATGTATCTATTTTTACCTACAATAAATTTTCATAAAATAAATAGTTATTTAAATAAAAAGTCAGTTTGTTACAATAACGCGGTGTTTTCCACTATTCATAAAAAATTGAATGTTTTCAGAAAAATACAAAAAATTAACCCTAAGCTAATTTCGATACTCCGAATCCAAAAATGAAATCCATTTTTTAAATATAAAACATAAAAAATTTACAAAATTAGGTATTACTATTCATAATGGCTAGTTTGATTGGTTGTGGTGTGTTTGGTCTCAAAGTTGCATACAACACAAGCTATTATATTATTCAAAGATAAGCGTATTGTGGAAGATTGGGGTGTTATAATTGAAAAATGAGAACAATACACATGCATATGTACATCCTTCCTCCTTCATGATCATAACATTGATTAATTTTTCATGAACATATTTAAGGATTATTTTGTAAAATTATAAGTATTATATAATTATGATAACTATTTCATGATTATTCTTCTATATATGATATATAATCACCCCCTTTGATAATATTTGACCTACTAAAGTTGTTTTTAACACATAAATCAAATTTGGTCAAAACAATCGATGTAAAATTAATTGTTTAAGTAGTTCTAAATAACATAGTAATAAATGAAATAAAAGTAATAATAAACATGAAAAATGTTATGAAAAAAGTATAAGATTAACATGAGTTTATTATATAGGAATTTAAAGGAAATTCAACCAAAATGAAATGAAATGTATGTGATTCTCATCAAACCTTTATATCCATGAGATAAATTTCATGTTCACCACTTATATGATTTTTGTGGTGTATCTAATAACACATTATTTATATTATATCATTAATAATTTTATATTAATGGTATTTCAAACATTCATATAACGGTATTACTTCATGAGAATTATGGTTTAAAATATTTCAAACTGGTCTGGGACACTTTGTAATGTTAAAGATTATTTTCCTCAAAAATATAATTATTAATAGTTCAATGTTATTTCCATTTGAAGAAATTATATAACCATTATTGAATAGAACCTTTAATTTTTCTCTCCTATGGTTATTAATGACCATTTTAATATATAATTACTATTTTTATGCTCTTTGGTACTCAAAATATATTATAAAATGTTTTTAAGAAAACCTAAATTTGTGTCTCTATTTAGTCGAAGAACCTATTTTCTTCTTACAACCATGTTTTTTAAAAAAAATTCAAAAAAAAAATTAAAATTAATTTGTAATGAAATTTTGAACATTTTGTTTATTTTACTAATGTTTTCAAATAAAAATTATTATCGCATTCCAAACAAGCGATTTTTCAAACCTTAAACCATACAAAAAGAATGTTATTTTTTACCTTGTTCAGATTGTATGAATTTAGTTTCTACCATTTCATTGAATCTTTATTTTCATGTTTAAAAGTTTATTTTATTAAGAAAATATTTTAAAACATTATTTTTAATGATATGTTTTTCCAAAAAAATTTCATGATAATTGGATATTTCCCTCAAGAATGTTTTTAAAATATCATTTTATTGTATTTCTATTCATCAATGACAACAACTAGTTATTTTACACTAATTGGGGTATTTTGTTTTGATACCATCATTAATTTTCCTCTAGATGATTAATTATTTATTTGGATATAGATAGTATTCACATTAAATTCATTGATTCCTTTTAGTACCCTTTATATATTCAATTTTTTGATCATTCAATAGTGAATTTCCCCTAATCATCCATATCATTTATCATGGATATGTTCATTGCCTAAACCATATACCATTTTTCATATAGTGATTACATTGAATGTTATTTGATTATTTGGGGAAATATTTAGATATATTTATTCTTTATTAAATAAAGATATGTGATAAGGAATATTATTTATTCAATATATGGAATGATTTGGACAGGTATGACACGGATTTAGGACCATTTAAGGTAAAACCTATGGGTTGGGGACCGGTTAATGAAACCCCCTTAATGCATTAGTAGTCTCATGAGATTAAATAGTTATATAGATTTATTAGATGGGTTTTACACTATATTCAAAATCTTATTGTGAATGGTCTTAATGGTACTAGTTCAATGTACCTAGGAAACATGGTGTCCAATAATTAAGAACTTCCATTATTTAGTTTTATTTATTATTCATCCATGACATTTTGTGTCACCATATCTATAGATACATTATGTTTTTAGTTTATTTTTTAATTGGAATGTGGTTGAATTTCATAATTATCTATATTGAATTTTCGTTATCTAGTTATTTGAATGTAATTTGTTTCCATTTATTACCTGGACATATTATTTGTGATCCTTTTTATCATTTTTAAATTATATTGAATGTGTTTTAAAATATTTACCATGCCATAAGTATTAGTCTCATTGATTAATTATTTATTTATATATATTTTATCATTACTGAGCATTTGATCTCACCAATATTAGGTTTCTTTCTCTAGGAATCCAAGGAGTATATTTTGAAATATAAATAAGGATTTAATCATTGGAATAAAGTTATCATTGAGGTTATTTTTTTTAAAAAAAATAATATTTTTACTAGTGTATTCTTTTTCCATATATATGTCTATTTTACAAAGACTACATAAATTTTAGATTCTTTAGGGTGTGATTCATTGTAATTATATAAATGTGATTTATATCAAACACTGGCTCTAGGCTTCCAGGGTTAGGTTGCTGCATCCATTATCATGTTTCCTCTATTATCATATGTACCTTTGATGTTTTTATTCATGAGAAATTTATTTATTTTGAAAAATTTATTGAATCTTATAGCTAAATGAACTATTTTATAAACCCTTTTAGAATTTGATTTTCCATCACATGAGCAATTTATTTAATAGTCCCTTTTTTCTTAGAGTTGAATGTATTAAAGGCCACTGATTTACTCTTTAGTTCATCATCATCTTCTTTTTATTTACTTTATTTTGCAATTCCAAACATCAAGATCATTCATATTAGATCTATAACATAAATATTACTTATATAATATGATTCAGAAAATGAAACTGATGTTCCTATCCGTATGTCTGGTAAACATCATAGTAGGATCATCTCTTAATCCATTTCAATAATTGATTTCTTGAGTGAATTCTTTTTTTTCACAATCTCATTGAACTATAGATACATATAAAAAAATATCTCATCAGTTTTCACCTTAAAAGTATTATATTTAATATTATATATATATTCGAACACACTTATTTTACATTTTAAATTCTTCATGAGATATGACTAAAGTATCCAAAATCTAAAATGTAGTGGTACAAGAAGAAATTATGTTAAATTCTTCATCTCTTAAGTCAAAATAGTAGGAATTCATAGATTTAACATTATTATTATAACATTCTTTAATAGGATCACTCAATTTACCTTTTTTAGTTTTGGGTTTTTCTTATTTATCCTCAATGATAGTAAAAATTTCAAAACTCATGTTTTTTATGATTTTTCATTTTGATATTAAATTGAGAATAATATTTACCATTAAAATGAGGATTCCTATTAGTGGTAGGTCGACCTTATTTGTTAATATCTATAAAATCATAAATTTATAATAAAAAGAAATTTAGGATCCTTAATTTTAAAATAGTTAAAATTAGAAGAATATTTTGAAAAACATTTAATACTAAATGTTTTTCAGAGAGAGTAACTCAAGATGGGGTGAATTAAGTTTCCAATAATAATTTATATTAGAAAAATTTAGAACATAAACTACCCAAATTAATAAAAAATCATAGTTTATCCAAACCATATAAATATATAATTTTATTTTCATATAGGTTATCAAACTGGGATCAATTCACAGTTAAAAAACCATTGAAATCACATTAACTTTTGAAACTAAGAAAATTGATTAAAACATCTATATAAAAAAATATTAATATTAACTATCATGGAAAATGGTTTGATACTGATTATAAAATAGATATTGTTTTGAAATGATGAAATTTAGAGAAAAACAAATAACACATAGTAGAATTAAAAAAGGGATTTTGTCTCCAGAGGAGACTTAATCACCAATAGTTGGTAATAAACCGCTACCAAGAAGTTTATTAAACAACAAACATGACCCAAAACATGGATCAAGTTTTACAAACAACAACACACATGGTTTTCCAGGCACAAATCCTCTTATATAGTTTTAAAAGGGGTAAAAATAATAAGAGGTCACACATGACCTCTTCCCTAGTGTTTAATGGTATACATATATCAGAATTTGAGAGAAAGTGTCGAACACTATTTAGTTAGGAATATGAGACTCTGTTTTAAAAATTAACTGATTAAAAAAACACATATGAAATGTAAATCATAAACATCATGAGAAAATTAGTTAAGATATTAAAAATGATGGTTCTTGATATGAATAGCTTCAGATATTCATTGGGCCTCATTTTTTTAAATGGGATTGAATAGGAATCTCTGAATTTATTGGAAAAAAAAGAATCTTGAAATTACGGAATGTTTTATTATTTTGGTCTATATATATTCTGAATCCATTTTAGGGATTTCTATTGATTCAATATATGAATTTTTGTAACCTCTATGTTTGTATCACTACTATTGTCTACTATTTTGACCAACCACATAAGAGAGAGAGAGTTATAGAGATAGTTCTTATAAATTTATATACTCTAGAACCACGTGTCAATTTGATCCTTATAAATAGGAAAAAATATGTATAGATATTAATTTTTCTTCAATGAATCTATGGAGAAGATTAATAATAATGATTCCAAAATCCATGTGAACCTGAATGCATTTAATTCCTTAAACTAGAAATTGGGAGTGTATAATTTGAGACTAATCTATAAAACAAAAGTATCACAATGGCAGTAGTTCACTTAATAACAGATCTATTATGGTGTTCGATACTCAATGGTGGTAGATATATTCCGGAGATATGTTTTATTTTGTAGTATATGTGTTCTGGAGGCAGCATGAGGGAATGATAATATTAGATGGTGGTTGGACAATACATTTGTATATACATTTAAAGGTACAAGTATCTAATGGTAGATCTCTTTAGTGGTAGATCTACTAGTTGTAGATCATTTAAATAGTAGATCTATCAGTGGTATATCTTTGGAAATGACAATATATATGATGAACTGATGGTATATCTTGGTAAACTAATAGTATATCTTCTTCAATTTGCAAGAGAATATAACATTACCATGTTTGTTCACAAATTTACTTATAAAATAATTTACAATCATAAAACATTGAATTTTTAAGAAACAAAATAATAATTATATGTGATCATTAAAATAAGTAGTTTCCAACTCTATTTTTAGAAAAAGTTTATTTTTATGCCTAATTTTATGTGTAGTATAAATTTATCATTGTAATTGAAATACATGATATAAACTACTTTATTATTAAAAAAATAAGAGTTATTTGGATCCCAAATAAAGACAAAAATTAATATTACCAATACGGTGTTTAATTAAAAGAAAATACATAATTAAATATTTAAATTAGAATAAAATGTGAAATATATTTTGAAATGTTGAACTTGGGTTTTATAAGTCTAAAATGATACTTTGAAATATATATATTTTTGACAATAGGTAAATACTCAATAAATTAAATTGTTTTATAAACGTGTAATAATTTATCATATGTTGATAATTTCTTAATGTTTAATATTTTTCCAAAAACTCTAATTTTCACTATTCACTTAAAAAACAATTATTTTAGAAAAAAACCAAAAAATCAACTTCCTTGGATGGTGGTTACCACTGATGAAATTATTAAGAGATGTGGTATTTTTATTGTTTCCAGATTTGTTTGTTGTAGGGTACATGAGGAGGAAAGTTATGATCACCTTTTCTTCAGATGTGAATGGGCTCAGGAGGTGTGGGGTTATTTGGGTGAGTTCACTGCCTTTTATAATCCATGTATAGCTGATTCTTCTTTCCATGACCAGTGGTTCTATGGTTTTGATAGGGGGAGAAGGAAAAGAAAGGCCCAATCCTTGATCTTACAGGTGGGCTGTTGGTGTTTGTGGTATGATAGTAATAAATGGGTGTTTGATGGGTTATCTTTGAAGGGTATTCAGATTTTGGTTTAGGCTAAAAGTATGATTTTTGATATGGTCATGGTTTTGGGAAATTGGAGGGATTCTCCTTCCTTGTAGCGTTTGGTTTCTGGTTACATTTTTTTTTCAGGGTATTACTTCTATTCAGGATACATCAGTGAGGTGGCGACCTCCTACCGTTGGTTTGAAACTTAACTATGATGGATCTTTTATTTCGGGGAGAATTTCTAGCGAAGGGGTTATTCTAGATCAGAATGGGTTCGTGGTTACCACTTTTTCTATTTTTCTTAGGCCGGGGAATGCTTTGCAGGATGAAGCCAATATTTTTTTGGAGATTCTTACTATTTGTAGACAGCATGGATTGGAAATTTCAAAAGCTGAAACTGATTCTTTACTTCTGTATAATGCTCTTAAAGGTGTAGGTAGGGTCCCTTGGTCTATTATATATACTACCATTAAATTTCATATCATCATGGGGGGATAGTATTAAGGCCTTTCGTACACGGCGGGAGGGAAACACGGTGGCGGACTACTTGGCCTTAGTAATTTCTCCTGACGACGATAATATTATTTGTCATGATCTTTTTAGTTTAAATCCGAAAGGAGTCAATGTGATTAGAGGGGATTCCCTCGTTCTATAGTATTTTAGACCTCATTAGGAGTGTTTCTTTGGTTTGTTTTGTTTTATTTTTTTCTATATATTTGTACTCTATTTCTTTGTTGAATAAAAAAATTTAATTGTTGACCCCAAAAAAGAATCTTAGGATAAATATATAAAATTTCTGAATTGAAAACATAATTTCACCATTTGAATTTTTGTTTTCAAGGAATAATTATTGATTTAAAACGTAATACTATCCTATTTTATTGTTTATATATTTTTATGGATGGACCAACATTACATATAATTCAATAATTATTTAGAAGAAAATATAGATTATATGAGGATTTGTCACGGCATGACACCAGAAAAATTAGGATGAAGATGAGATAATGAAGAATACCAAAATTTCATAAGATCTAATGCAAGGGAGTTAATATTTTAATAATTCAAAAAATGATATTGAGTTCACATTATGAAGGATTGGAGGTTTGACTTCATGGCTATAACAATAGGCTGGAAGTGTATGAGAGCTACTGGAGTCAGAAAAAGTAAGTATTCACAACATGAATACATAGTCATTCAATTAAATTCTAAGTTTTAACACCCTAGATATTTTTATAAGGAAAAACTATGGGAATAAACGTTAGAGATAGGGAATGAGTTTTTTATAGTGCAAAACTAATGTTCATGCTGAAAAAACATGCGATAAGAAATTTTGAGTTTTTATTTTCTTCAATCATTGACCTAGAACCACAACTAAATACCTAAGGACCCATGGGGATAGATATGAACACATTTATTGGGTTTTCTTCAAATTTATGAAATCCATGGGTTTATTTATGTAATGAAACCTACTCTAGTAAACTAGATCTATTTTCTTACTTTATTACACTGGCATAAGATATTTGGAATCACATCCCAATGGAATAAATATTTCATTAGTGTTAGTAAACTAAATACATAAATTATTCACTTATTAAAATTTAAAACACACATTAAAACATTTTTTATCTTTATTACCTCTAATACATCCTTGAATATCCTTTAATACACTTCCTAGATTCATGTAAAATGAAACAAAATCAGGGTGAGAACAATTTCATAGTATGTTTTATGTATTACCAAATATATCATAAATAAATAAGTATAATCAACATAGAAAGTTAAATAAATGAACACACAAGACATTTAAATAATTTGATTGGAATAATAAATATGGGATGGTAAGTAACTAAAGACACATTCCATTTAACAAATAACATTGCTATCATAACTCGATAAAGCATAATCAATATGTAAAGGTCAATAAATGAAAAAAACTAATTTAATAAAAAAATTGAGATTAAAATACATGAAAAGATATTATCCTTTTGAAAATATAATTTTTGATAATAATTTAATTTTTGATGAAGGATATTATCATTTATTTGACATCATGGTCATAATCATCATGATACCTGTACTTTCAGGACCCTTCAAAAGATAGATTAAAATTGATACATAGGTATACACCAGAAACCCATTTAGTTAAGTGTACCCACATAATTAATCTCATGAGACTAATGATCTATCTAGGGGTTATTTATAATCTGGCCCCACCCATATAAACATGTATTAATTATTCCTCATATATTAAATAATAGATTTAATTTATGAACAATATGCTTGATTAACAAATATTCATATTGAGTAAAGAATACATATTTATCAATAATTAAATAGTTTATCAAATAAAATTCAATGTAAAACAATATATGTAGTAATTATATTAAATATAAGAAATAATTATATCCATGATAAATAATAGGTTTATTTAGGAAAAATTTAATTTCCAATGATCATTGGAAAGTGTATATTTCAAGGGATGGTTAATGACTACAAAAATAAATCAAGAAATTGAATGTTAAAAATTTATTTTTTAAAATTGATCATATCCCATCCAAAAACATAACATTGATTATATTGATAAAACATATACCTATGTTTTATAATTAAAAAAATGATTGTTTTTCATTTTTAAAAGGAAATAACATAAAATCCCATTGAAAAAATTCTTGAGGAAAATATACTTTCCACTTTGAAAATACAATTTTAACACTAAATGTTTACAAAATATTGTTAAACTAATTTTATTTTAACATACCATTTGAAAGATATAATTTAATGATTAAATCATTAAGTGGTCATGATGATAGAAAATTCTATACATACTGTACATGTTTAAACAAATAATATTTTCACAATTTTGGTAAAATCAAAATGGGCCTTTTTTAGAAAATGAAATGAAGATTTGTTTCAATTTTTTTTAAAAAAGTTAAACAATGTGAAAATTTTATTTTTAAATCATTATGAAAATGTTAAGAATAATTATTAAAACATTTTCTGAAAATATGGATTTAGAGGAAAAGGGATTATTGTCCCATGAGATAGTGGAGATAGATTTTATTAAAAACATTCTCAATAATTTTAAGTACCAAATAGTGGAAAATGTTACTATTGCCTAAGAAATCAAGAATAACCATTATAGTATAAAATTAAAGTGTTTTATTAATAAATTATCAAATAATTCACATGAATGGAAAATAAATCAAAAAATTTCCTTATTAAATTAAGATTGTGAAATAAATACTCACAAAGATCAAAATGTTGACGTGATAATAAATAAATGAATCAATTATTTGTATTGAATTTTAATCCATACAATAATTTTTAAATAAAACATAATATAATATAAATTCATTTTACTCATAATCATTGAATAAAAAAGACAATGAAGAAGTAATATAATCCAAAGAAAATAAATTGAGTTATTAAATTCATTGCAACTTGGTAATTTTCATGTAAAATACCCTTGGTTGAAATAATTAAATTTAAAATTTAAAATAGAAAAAACTATTAATTAATCATGATGTTACAAGACAAATGGGAATTATATACAACATATAAAATAAACTAAGTGCATAACATTACTATACGACTCAATGAAGTGAAATTGAGATGATGTCCCTTACCTCACACTTCCTTTTGGTTGAACATTATTCAACCTCATTTATAAAGGTTTTAATCATGTTATTAATTTATACTAGAACCATATTTATATTTATGGTATCATATAGGATCATCTTATAACAATTTACCAACCCTTTGTTTGTAATGTTTATTATCTTCATTGTTTTGTGTGTTAATTGCCTTGTTTTACCATGCATGATTTGTCAATAAAGATCTAGTTATTGTGTATAGGATATAGAAACACCATATCTAGCATGATAGTAATGTTATAAATATCATATTTACTCATTATATATACTTTAAGAATCATTCTTAATGGTTTGACATGGAAAATGAATCACATCACTTCGCGAATCTGG
The DNA here is from genome assembly GCA_963277665.1 of Viscum album. NCBI lineage: Eukaryota > Viridiplantae > Streptophyta > Magnoliopsida > Santalales > Viscaceae > Viscum > Viscum album. Next base: position 1,131,931,184 of record OY728135.1, on the reverse strand, counting down.
TTGGTTGTACTTACACAAGAACGAAGATATCATTCCATTCATGAGTGAAAGGATTAGAAAGTGGGTTATATATAAATCAGAAAGAATAAATATCATGTCATATATATCACACATATTTATAATAATTATCATTATTACTTTTCATGTAAAGTGTATGTGAAAAATGAGTTACATCACTTCACGAGGTAGTTGTCTACTGTACACATGAATAATGTTTTCGTATTTTAAATGAAATGAAAATTAAGAAGCTATATAGATAACTATCCATGTAATAAATTTATATTAAATATTTTTAGATTAATATTCATTACCTTACACACACAAATTCATAAGGATCGTAATATTTCAGTGCGATTGGAATCTTGGAACAAAATCGTTTTAATTCTTGGATGATATTCAATGTCTCCCAGTACGATATTAACGATTAGTAATCCAACTTGAAAAACACTATTAAAAACTATGGGAATGAAATTATACCAAAGGGTGATCTCATATCACCAGAAATTATAATCCAAGGAGATATATAAGCATAAAAAAGCATAATGTATTGATAACATGAACATAACATTGGAAAACAATACGAAACATATCAAAGACCATAATATTGAGTAATGGAATAATGATTGATAGTTAATAAGACATGAGTCATATGTAAATAAAATATTTCCGTCCATGAGAGAATAAAATTAGAATTAAATAGATAATTTTGGTATAAACATATCTTATAACACTGTGAACATGTATAAATTGATACTGATTCAATAAATAAGTTAAGAACATGAAATTTGGCACCAACATAAACTTCTGGACCTGAAACCTAGTCTACACAAAACATTATAGAAAATAAATATTGGTATATTCCTAAATCTATAGACATTTATCAAGTTCATGCAATAAATTTTTAATGTATAATCAGGTTCACTCATAACTCTGTGAACATGTAATGATGTTCATACATAATATGGTGAACATTTAATTCAGTTTACACATAATATATTTAATCACGAGTCATCCAAATTAACCCTATGGATTAATGTGAGATATATGTCCCACCCCTCAAATAATTAATATAATATTTATTTGTGAAAAACGATCATAAAATAGTCATCATATCATTACCCAAGAAATGATATGGGTTTCATCAACATTTTCTCATAACATAACATATGAAAAAATAGGTTTCATAATCATTTCATCATTTTATCAGAGTATAACCCATGGAAAAATAAGTGGGTTTCATGAGCTATTTATAATGTTATAACCAATGAAATATATACAAGTTTAATAACACTATTGTCATTATATAAATAACCATTCCAAGATAGAATAATAATACTATCCTTTGACCATATACCTTGTAAGGAATATATAATAGTAATAGGTTTTAACCAAGACGGAAAAAAATTGAAAGATCTTTTAAAAACCAACTTGAGTAAAATTAATTTTCTTTGATAACCACAATAATTTTTTTTAAATATACTTTCTTTGAAAATAACTTTTAAAAATTTATAACAGAAGATTTAAAATCATTTTAAATATTTCTTATAGAAAATAGACTTTCAACTTTTGAAAACACTTTTTAAAGACATAAGACATTTTTAAAATCCATTTTTTACTATGAATTAAATTATTTAAAAACTAAAAAAATAAATAAAAATAAAGAAAACATTTTTTTGAAAATAAAATTCAACACTTTTAAGGGAATAATGAAATAATTATGTGGTATTTATAGTAAAAAATATTTTTCATTTCGTTCATGTTATAAACAATAATTATTTCCACATTTCGATTTATAACTAAATAAAAATTGTTTGGAAAGATATACGAAGATTAATTATATAAAAAATAGTGTAAAATATCAAAAAAGGTTAAAAATATATTTTAAATATCATAGGATAATAATAAATGTTTTTTCAATTTTTGTTAGAAAATAAGGTTTTGGATGAAAAAAGGGTTTTCAACCAAAAAAAGAAATAAAAACTATTTTAATAAAATAAATTCTCAATTACATTAAGTACTAAAGATTGTAAAAATAGTTCTATTACTTAAAAAATTATTAATAATTAGAGGATAAATAATTAAATAGATTTCTTGTGCAGTAAATCATATTATTTCATCATTGTAGACTTAATACTAAACAATCATGATAAAATATGAGATTGTATCATAAAACTCTTACCACTTTGGTAACATTTAATCAAAAGACCCATGAGAGGATAAAATTAAATAAAACATCAAATATACTAAGAATTAATAAATTAATGATATTACATTTAATATGGGTGATATATTCAAATGAGAAAACAAAAATGGGTCATAACATGATATAAGTATCAAAGAAAGTAAAATTAAACAAAAATCCATTATTACTTTAGGAATATTTTGAAACATAACCCACAGTAAATAATTAAATCAATTTAAACATAAAATATCATAAAAATAATTTTATTTAGTATATAAAATTTCTAAGGAATATTATATACACCATATAAAATAAATGAGTGTGCAATTTGCATTTGTCTCTCAGAAATAGAAGGGAGACAAAAAAAAACCATTACCTTAAATATCAACTTCCTTCATACAAGTTAAAAACTCCTATATAATAAATATATGTTTATGATAAATATATTAAATAAACACACATATATATATATATATGATACCATATATGATTTTCTGATTTCCTTTTATTATATGTTTATTAACCATTCCATGTTAAATTCAAATTTCAGGTAATAACCGTATTGTTTTTCATATATGTTATGATTTGTTATTATTTTTTCAACATAATTTGATCATGATTTAATCATATAAATACTTTTAAAAATGATATAAATATAATATAAATAATTTAAACATGTTTTTATATTAATCAATAAAATTTAGTGATAGAAAATGAATTACATAGTTCATGGAGACTGTAGAATGTACGTACAGATGAACATTATCTCCATTTTATTATCTGATTTAAATAAATAATTTTAAATGAAATATTATCATTTATACTAATTTTATGACATATTTATTACATATTTTCATTTAAAGAATCATCGTTATCTTTCATGCAATGTGTCAACGAATCACAACGCTTTTTGAGAAGATAATCTGTCAAACACACGAGCGATGTAACCATATTCCCATATAATGAAAAGCAAGAGGGTATGTGTGATATTATAATTAAATAATAATATTAATAACATAAATTTATTATATAAAAAACAAATAAGTCATTATTTCAAACTATAGGAGTTGGGAATGAAAAAATTGATGCTATCAGTTTGCGAGGCGGTAATCTTCCTCAGAAATGAATGTTGATTTCATAACGCATTTGATGGTAGTGGACATGGTTTTAGATCATTTAATTAAGAAAAAATGTAATTATATTATATATACAGTGTTTATTATATCATTGGGGCATAATAAAAATTTACGGAGGAGATGGAATTAATAAAAAAATGCTCGTTGATGAATGTTACCTATTCTCCAGGTGTCCTCTAGAGGTTTGCACCCAAATTCTTCCTATGTAGGCCTTATATCCAAAATAATTCCGGTTGTATGATTAAATGGATTTTGGTATGTTATTTTTGAAGAATTTTTCTGAACAAAATTTGGTTTATGGTTCAAATAATAGAGGAGATTTGGTGGCCTTTTATAAGTGAGGTGAGTGGCACACTTCAAATATTTTGAGAAACAAAAAGTGTTCCCATGTTTTTATCATACTGTAAAGAACCAGTATGGCTCAAATTAAAATATTAGACATGATAAGGTCTAAATATTTCCATGAAATATATTTTATACATGTTTATATGTCATTTTAACCCTTATCCTTTTATTTTACCCCCTGATAAATCAATTTTTACCTTAACCACAATATATATTTGTTAATGTAATTACTTTTCATTTTTTCTGAAAAAATAATTTCCCCTTATTATATTACATAAATTATTATTATAAAAAGTATGGAATACAATTTTTAAAATTAGATTCACATAAATGGAAAATTTAAATTTAAAATTAATCTCACGTATAGGATGAGAAAGTAGGGTTTTAAAGAGAAAATGTTCAAAAGTTTACAATATTTGTATACCAAAATTTAATATTAAATTAATTTCAGTGAAAGAAATTATATTAATGTATTTATAATTTAATTAATTTTACAATAAAACAACTTAAAATATCATTTAATTTCATAAATAAATTAAACAAAAAGAAGTTTTAAATTAAAATTCAATATTTTTCACCATTCATAAAAAATGTATCTTTTCATAAAAATATAAAAAAATCATGCTATGAAATTTTTTACATTCAGAATTCAAAAATGAATTTTATTTTATTAAAAAAAAATTTAAAATTTAAAAAATAAACTTTATTATTGTTCACAAAAATGAATAAAAACATTTTTTAGAAAATAGTATTTTTAAAACATATAAACAATTTACCAAAAAATATCTATTTTATTGTAAATATGTTATATATATAACCATTATAATTAATATTTAATATGTATATATTAATATTAATATAACAATATTTAACATTTATTTTATAAAAGTGACGTTAAAAAAACTATATTAATAATATATCATGGTTTTTAAAACTCAGTGTCCTGGGTAATGCAAGCTAACCCAGTGTTGTGTGTAATAAAATTATAACATGATGAAGCATGTAACAAAAGATTAAATTAGATTAACATATAACACAAGACAAAATTGATATTTTCATGTTATTAAAAATAAAAAATATTAAATTTATTTAAAAACTATATTTTACAAAATATCAATGTGATACATTCTACCCCCATAAATGAATTTTCACATCAACAATCGTCATTTTTCTACCAAAAAGAGGATAATTACATATAATTTAATAATCAGGTTCCCATGTAGCGTCCTCAAGTTATTTATTTCTCCACAATACGTTGACTAGGGGAGTGGACTTGTTTTGTTGAACATTCTCAATTTGATACAAAATATATACTAATTTTTTCTCATATAAAATATCATGATCAAATGGAAAAACCCCAAGTTCAGTATATGTGATTGATTGGGAATATAATTCCTCAATGGTGATACATGGAAGACATTTTGAACATGAAATAGGTTTGGTAGATATTCCAAATGATATGCTACTATCTTGATATGATCATGTATTTAATGGGACCGATATATATAGGGATTAATTTTCCCTTATTTCATTTATCTAGAAATTTTTAGAAAGACCTTATTACAAACATGAAATTCTAGATCATGGTGATGATTATTAGTATAATATTTTTTTAATACTTTTTCTATTCTGACATGTTTTAGAATGGCTATAACCTTCTCTTCCATCTCATAATCTTTCTCAGGCCACAATAGATTTCTTTCATTAGATTAATCCTAATAAAATGGAGTCATAAAATTATTTTTAGAAAGGTCTTTACAAGGATACATCTAAATTCTCAATTAAAATGTTTTTTTGCAAGAACACTCAACTTGGGGATGGTGTAGATCCCAACCACATTTCAAATCCATAGAAGAAGATCCTAGTATATCCTATAAGGTTTTAATTATTCTCTAATACTAACCATTTATCTGAGGATGATACACAATGATGAAACACAACACCATATCCCACGTTTGTTGAATAATTTTTAAAAATTCCAAGTAAAACTCAATATTTCGTTAAAATATAACTGAATGTGGTACTCCATGAAACCTTACCATTATTTAATGTATATCCTAGTAGGCAGATCCAAAGTGAAATATTCTTTGATAACAATGAAGTGTACTGAATTTTTATGGTGATTGACTATAAACCATAATTATCTTAACATCAAAGATAAGATAAACCCTAATGGTTAATTGTACCTTTAGTCATATGTCCAAAAAGTGTAGAGGCATTCCCTCTCAAATAAAATTGTCAACATATACAAAAAACAAAGGGTTTCATTTTCATAAATATCTCTAAAACTAACCTTAATCTTGATAAACACACATTATATAAAACTACAAAAGGGATTTTAATTAATTTTAGCTTTAGATTAATCTTAAACTCATAAACCTATATTTTTATCCATAACTATTAACTTAATCATACCCATATATGCAAATGATTCCAAAAGATAATTCACCAATTATTCCTTAAATAAAAAATTTTGTAATACAAATACATTTCTATTGGAATCTTGGATTCATCCTTGTGCTAATATAATATCAAATGTGATTAACTTTTTACATAATTAATGTAGTGGGAGATAATCAGAATATATTTTACTAAAGGATGAATGATATTATTTTCATATGGATCGATCATACAAAATAAAAAAAGATATTTACAACTTATATGGGGAGGATTAGTGTTCCATAATTATCATGATTCACATAAACCATCATGATTGCATAATATTTACCATCTCCATTTTTCATCATATGTTGTTGTGGATTATCATCCATGTAACCCTTTAGATTAGGGAAGTGATTCAAATAATTCCCAAATTCATTTCACTTGAAAAAATAGAGTGTGGGTGGTTCATTTTTTTTGAAATCTCTCTTTATTAATTTCATTGACAATCCTCCTCATACTATTTCAACATTTGTATTCCTGATGTCTATGATTACCATACTTGAACCACCTTCTTTTTCCTTTCAAGAACTCAAATAAGTGATCCTTCCCATAGAAGTTTTTCATTATCAGTTTGAAAATTTTTCTTCCCTTCATGTGATATATCATTGGAACTTCCATGGAAAAGCATATTTATTTTCTTATCACTAGAACCAATACGGATTCAAACTTCTATTTCCAATTTTAATTAACATAGAATGTTTTTTATAATCCAAAGTACCTTATGGATAACACCATTATTAGATTTGTTTTTAACCCACTTAATATTAGAAAAAACATTAATTTTTGGGTGAATGATAGTACCTGAAGGGTACCTCACAAGGATTGTAAAATTTTATTCACCTGAACCAATAGATTTAACATCATTCTTCTTAATCCCAAATAATTCCTTCTCAATTTTTATATAAAGAATAAAAATAATATACTTATTGAAAAATAAGCTTCAAATAATATCTCACTTTATGGATTCAATTGCATCTTATTTACATGTATTCTTAACAAGATTTCACAATTGATTTACTTCACGTTATTGATGGTAGACAAATAAAGTGAATTTTTATGTTTTGAACACTGTAAAATAGAAAATATATTTTAAGTGGTACTGATCCATTTCTCCAGAAATAATGGATCAATAAAAACACTAAATTATGTGGTCATTGCCTTATTAAGGACTCAACAATACATTGTTCCATCCCTTTCTCAATTGGAAGTTCACCATAATTCACGGCTTGAAAAAGATGTTTGAGTGTATAAAAAAGCTTTTTCATTTCATTTCCCAAAACATTCTATCTCTTAGGAGGATAATATTTTTATTTTTCATTCATTCAGGTTACATGAGTTTATGAAAACAAAAACCATAGTGTAAAAACACTAATCAGAGTGGGGAACCACATAATCATTAAAAATCACTTATAGAGTACCTAAATCATGAAACCTTCTTTTAAATTTATGACACCTTGAGCCTAATCCAGTTAATTCATGATCTTTATCTATTTAAATCTTTCATGAATTTTCAAAATGATTTTGTGAATTTCCAAACCATATATCCCATTAGTGTCAAACCAGGTGTGAAAAAAGGTCCATTATCATGTACCAAGTGATGATCATGTCATGATTAATGTTTCCTTTTCAGATTTATTACTATTTGGTACCTTTATATCAGATCCACATCCATGTTCAGTATCCATACTTGGATTTAATTTCTTAGAAATCATTTTGTCTATCCTTTACCAATATTACAAGACATTTTCCTATACATTTACTCATACATAAGCTAATGCTTAACGATATCCCTAATCATATTCTTAGAAATATAACGAGGGGTCTCACTAAAGTTTTATTATCATAGATTCTAAAGAATAAATAAACATTTTGTCTGATACTAAATATAGAGACTGAGGATTCTCATACATAGATATTAAATTATTTGGAAAAATATTAATTACGTTACATAAACACACAATAGAAGACTATAATAGTTTAGTTCTGTTGGAAACATGGAACACAATATTGTTAATTCATTTTGGATATAAAATGTCTCCCATAAAGATATTCCCCTTTAGTTATCTTAATTTAAATCCATTATTTATAACTTAGGGTAAATCAATATAACAATGTTTGAGGTTGGATGCACAGTAAGGGTAAAAAAGGGAGATATGTAACCATATCCTAAGCATAAGTTTATGAGAACATGAGAATAATAATTGAAAACCATATCATTTATATAAAATATATTTCTCTCAATTCATGGAATAAATATTGGAAGGTCATAAGGCATTAAACAAAAGAAAATCAAAGAATATGGTCAATGAGAGCATAACATTAGCAGAAAACATGTAATTGTGGATGAAAAATCAAATTATAAAATAGTGAACATATATGAATTGTAATAGGTACACTTAATAAGTAGAAGAAATGAAATCAGGCCCTCAAATAATTTTTTGACATGAATCCTAGTCTAAACATAACATTATACACATGAAAGACATGTCTATGCATAGTGTTATGAACTTGTAATCAGGTTCCTGAAAAACATTATAAACATGTAATTAGATTCACATATAACATTATGAACATGTAATAAGGATCATACATAACATTGGGAACATTTATTTAGGTTCACACATAACATATTTACTCATGAGTTATCCATATTTACCCAATTCATTGATAGTAGATATAGGTTTCACCCGTCATATAGTGAAAATCGTATGTATATGTGAAAAAGATAAAAAAAAATCATAATATCATAACCCAATAAATGAAATGGATTCCATTAGCACTTTATCATAATATAACACATGGAATATAAATAGGATTCATAATCATTTATTTATTTCATCAAATCATAACTTGTGAAGATGAAGTGGGTTTCATGACCATTTTCTTATTGTATAACCCATGGAAATGAAACGGGTTTCATAAAAATACTTCTATACTAAACCCAAACCATTCAGATAAAGAATAATAATGTTTTACATAGATAATATCTCTACTATTTAATATATAACATTGATTTATATCAACTTATGTGGAAAATTATTTGGAAGGATCACGTAAAGCATTTCAGAATGAAAATTATTTTCATTGAAAATAATATTTAAAAATACAAAAAAATATTAAATTCATTATCCTTGAAAATAACCTTGAAAATTTATAATGGAATATTCAAAAATCATTTAAAACATTTCTTAAGGAAAATAGACTTTCTTATTTGAAAATTTTTAAACATAAAAAAATTCTAAAATCATTTTCATTTGGAATTAAATTACTTAAAATTATAAAATTTATGAAATATTAAAGTAAAAATTATATTTTAAAGAAAAATTTATATATTATAAGGGAATATAAAAATAATTAAGTAGTCATGAAATTGAAAAATACTATTTATGTTTCACATGTTAAAAACATATATTCTTTTACTATTTCTGGTAAAAACCAAACAACCATTGTTTGGAAAGTGACATGAAGATTAAATTTTAAAAAAATATTTAAAATTCCAACATGGTTAAAAAAATTAATTTAAAAATAATAATATAATATTAATGTTTTTTGAAAACATCTTCAGAAAACAAGGTTCTATAAAAAAATGGGTTTTCAAACAAAAAGTGAAATAAAGATGTTTTTTCATAAAAATATTTTATAAATTACATTAAATACCAAAGAGTATAGAAAATGGTAATACTAATTTGAAAAATTATTAAAAACTCTAGGTGATGAAAATTAATAATATTTATTGAAATTTATATCATATTATTTCATCATTGGAGACTTAATCATAAATATTCTTAATAAAAGATTAGATTTTAACATAAAACACTTACCACGTTGGTAACTTTAAAAAGTAAGACCAACGAAAGGATAAAATTTAATGATACATAAAATGTAGTAAGCATAAATAAATTCATGATATTACATGTAAATGGGGACTTATATACACAAAAGAAGAATATAGGCGCATAACATGACATAAGTATCAAATAAGAAAAATTATGACGAAAATCCCTTACCGCTTTTTTAATATTTGGAATAACATTACCTAATAAAGAATAAATAAAATTATAATTTAAATATCATGAAAATGATTAGATTCATGATATAACATGTCAAATAGTTATTACATACACCGCACAAAATAAATTCCTGGTGAATTTTCATATGTCTCTTAGAAATAAAAGAGAGACTGAAAATACCTTAACATAAATCTTGACTTCCTTCATACATGTTCAAACCTAATGTATAATAAATATAATTTTATTATATATATATATCATACATATATACATATATATATATATATCATACCATATATTATTTACTTATGTTCTTTTATTACCGGTTTATGATAAATTCTTTGTTAAAGTCACATTTCTAGTAATAACCGCTTTGTTATTCATATATGTTATGATTTGTGAATTTTTGTCCTCTTAACTTGATAATGATTTAATAATATCAAAAATTTTAACCATGATATAAATATATTATATATTAATTATATATTTATTTACAGTAATTCATAAAATTAAGTGATATAAAATGAAATACAAAGTTCATAGAGATGGTATTCCATATGTACACATAAATTCTATTTCCATTTTCTTTTATGATTTAGATAAAGAAAGGTTAATGATAAATTATTATTAGATAATCATTTATATTTCATATATATCATATATGTTCCTTAAACTCATCTTTATTACCTTTCATCTAAATCTTTAACTAATCACATCTCTTTGCGAGGCGGTAGTCCTCCGTACACATGATCGATGCCATTTTATTCCTAAAAAATAGAAATATTGAAGGTTTGAGTGTTATAGTAGTTAAATAATAATAATAATATGATAAATATCATAAATAAACAAAAATCTAATCATTAATTTTAACTGTGAGGGGTGCTAGTAGAAAAACAAATGACATCGGTTCGTGAGGTGGTAGTCCGCCGTACACATGAATGTCAATTTTATAACCAATTTGATGGATGTAGAGATAGTTATAGGTCATGATTTTAACATGAAAACCTCTAATTATATGATAGATAATATTTTTATTATATCATAAAGATGTTATAAGAAATGAAATAGGTTGAGTAATAAATAAAAAAGATGCTTATTGATGAACATTGCATATTCTACAAACATCCTCCTTAGGTTTACACCAAAATCCTTCATCGGATGGATTTCTGTCCAAACTAAGTCTTTTAGGATGAGAGGAAGTATTTTAGGAAGTTAATTTGGTAGGTATTGGATATAATAAAATGGTTTTATTATATGAATAATATAGGATATGTGGTGGGATTTTATAATTGTGGTGGGTGGAATACTTGTGATATTCTGAAATGAAAAAGTGAAACAATGTTATTAAAAGGAAAAAGGGTAAAATGGATAAATGTATAACCTTATACATTATAATGTATATATATGTCCATAAAATATATTTTAGACATGTTTATACATTATGTTAACCCTTGTATTTTTAGTTTAACGCCCTAATAAACGAATTTATACCTTACCTGGGGTAAATAATTTTTTTTTATAATTCATTTCTGTAAAAAATTAAGCTGCACAAATTAGATATTATAAATTATTAATATTAAAAATACAGAATCATTTTTTCTAAATTCTATTAATATACGTGGAGAAATTAAATTTAAAATGAATCTCCCTAATGTGACAAGAAGCAGGTTTTTCAAAGCTGAAATGTTTAAAAGTATACATTGTTTTATATCAAAATTTAATACTAAATTAAGTTAAATTAACTAAATTTTATTAATTGATATATCATTTTACTAATATTACAATAAATCTAATTTATAACATAATTTAACTTTATAAATAAACTATATGAAAAGGTAGTTTTCAATAAAAATGTTGTATTGTTCACTATTCATCAAAAATAAAACTTTTCCTAAAAATAAAAAAAAATAACCCTATGAGAATTTTGAAGTTATTATTTAAAAAATTATGTTTATTTTAACAGAATAATTTTCTAAAACATTAAAAATTTTATTTTATTATTTTTTAAAAATATTCATATAAAATGTTTTTTAAGTAAATAATATTTTCAAAACATATAAATACTTTTTAAAACATTATTTATTTTATTATAAATATGTTTTCTATATATAAAATGATTATAGTTAATATTTTAAAATTAGTTATTAATATTCATGTCTCTCTGTTTAATGCCTAGGCTATAATAGTCACTTATAAATAAATATATTAATAATATATCGTTGTTTTTTGAAAACTCCGTGTTGTGTGTATGAAAAGATAACCCAGTGTCGAGTGTAGTGAAATATTGACTAGGTTTTGTGCGTAATTCAAGATAAAATTAGCGTTACATTTAAAATTATCCAAAATCTATATTTCATGTAATGATAATTAACAAAATATAAAATTTATTTAAAAAACATATTTCACAAAATCCTAGGGTGTTACAAGTTATATGTGATATTATAATTAAAGAAGTATACTATTATCATCAATATAACATTGATGTGTAAAATCCATCATAATATCTTTAATTTAAATATGGTGATGGATAAAATATTATGTAGGTTCACGAGGCGGTAGTCTTCTGTACACATGGTCAACAGTTTTATTTCCCATTTGATAAAAGAGGAGTTGTATATTGGTTATCCAATTAAAAATTAACATTTAAGTATGTTATAGATATTTTTTTATTATATTATCATCATTAGATAAGATTTTAGATATTTTTAATAATAAATAAAATCAATATTCTCATTTTAAAAAGTTACTTCTTCTTCGGGGAACTTATTTTGGTTTTCACCAAATGATTCATAGGGTAAAATTATTATCAAAAAATTAGATATAGGCTATTGGTATTGTAGTAAAGAAGTTATTTGTGTAATTAGTTTCCAAAAAAATGGACAATGAAGTATGCAGAGGGGAGGATACGACGTCTCTTTTTATAAGTGGGAGAGATGACACACATATATGTTTTGAATAGAATCAATTACACCAACGTTTTTATCTTTTGAAAGGCATAAAAATACATCATTATAGACCCTTAGATATTATAGGGTCTAAATATGTCTATAAAATTGGGTTTTAATATCTTGTTATGTCAATTTAACCATTATCTTTTTAGTTTAACCAAAAGTAAATCAGTTTTTACCTTAATCATGATAATAAATTTTTACTACTTTTACTAGTAATAATGCTAGAAACATAATTTGACCATGTTAGATAATATAAATTAATAGGATTCTAAAAATGAAACCCATTTTTCAAAATGAAATTCCTTGAAGTGTATAAACCCAATTTAAAATTATACATGCAGATTAGATGAAAAAGGGTGTTTCCTAAGAAAAAATTATCATAAGTATAGAGTCCTTTAATATTGAAATTAAATATGAAATTCATTGAAATGACTTAAAATTATGGAATTATAATATAATTGAATTAATTACACATTAAAATATTTTAAAATTTTATATATACATCATAATTATTTAAATGAATTTTTTTTAAATCAATATTCTGTACTATTCATTGAAAAGTATTTCAGAAAACTTTGAAAAATTCACCCTAATAAAAATTTTATTTTCTAATTTCAGAAATGATGTTCATTTTATCAAACAAATTTTATAAATTGGTAAAAATGAATTTAAAATTATGTGTGGAAATTATTACTAAACCATATTTTATAAAAAAATATATTTTTTAAGAAAACATTTATATTTTTATTTTAAATGGTTCATATTTTATTTATAAAAAATAGATTACCATAATTTTCATAATTCTGTAATTACTATTCATACCTTCCAATGTAATAGATATGTTATAACGATATAATATATTATAGTTCATTTAGAAATGGGGTTATAGTATCTTTAAGCTATCAAATAGATTGAATTTAATGAAATATATTTCATGGGTTTTTAAGCTCAGTGGGGCATGTCACATTTTCTATCAAATACGATGTTCTAATCTTATAATTTAAGGGTGATACATTCTCCCCAAATTAAATAAATTTCAACCTCATAATTTGATCTTGCACTTAGAAATAGAGTGTTTGATATTTAAAAATTCCTTTTTCAAAAACCCACATCATAAAAAGTGATAATTAAAAATACACTTAATAAGAGAGAAACAAAATAAAAAAAGGACATATAGAAAAACAGATAACTAGTTTTCCATATAGCATAACATTGGTGTAAAGGTAATATATGTACACAAAATAGAAGCGTAAATAATTACATAGGGTGATTGAGTTCATTGATCCCAATAAAGTGAATGATCAATGGAATGTTAAGAACTTAAAAACCACAAATAAGTGATGATTTAAAATACCATTTGATTCATCAAATATGGTGAAAATATGATAAATTGTTTTATTCCATATTTTTTACCTAATGTTTTGTAATTCATATACTATTTAACAATATATGTAAATATAATAATTTGATACATTTCTATTTCATAAGAATAATTTTATCCTTGGTCATGCTTTTGATAAATGTATAATTCATCACTTACTATAAGAAATGAACATAAAAAATTGAATTTTTATGCCTAAATAACTAAAATTTAGTTTTAATGTATCATGAGTTCCATAAAAATAGTGAAAGATCTATGTATTTATATTTAAATATTTTCCATAACTAATATGAATACCAAACTATTTCTGATATAATATATTAACTTATAAAACTCAATAACACCACCACTTTTTTGTGGCTACATGATTTGTGGTATTTTTTTGACATGATGTTCCATGTGGTGATGCCTTTGTTTTAGAATTTTTTTCACCCTGAATTTGAATATTGATTGTGATTTAAGGTTTAACATGGTCAAGTGTGGTTCCCAATATAACCTAAAAGTTGAATTTATGAAAATAAAAAAAATGATTTGGAGGAACTGCAAACCATGACATATTTACCAGAAAATCACATAGTCTAGTGGTAGGTGTTAAACCATTATCAGCCTTCAGTTGTGGGTTTAATCCCCATGGCATTTCTAGATGTGATGGGTTGTCACCCTATATTAAGGTTTCCATTTTTCCTAAACTATGTTATTATAATTACCATGACATCCCAAAATTGGGATAACCCATAATTAATATAACATCAAAGATGAGATAATCAATAATGGTTTCAAATACCTTGAATCTTATGTCTAAGAAAATGTAAATGAATTCTTCCTCAAATTACTATTTCATATACTAGACATGTAATAACACACTTATTATCATTTTCTTGAGAGGGAATTGAGATAATACTAGGATTTAATCGACATCCAATAGATGCCAAAGGATAGAAATAAATAAAGGAGGGTTTAAATACTTGTGGGGGACAATTTACCCTTTAAGAATAAAAAAAGTCAACCAATCAAACCAAATCAAGAAAACCACTATATGATTAATGATAAAAATAATGAAAACAAAACCAATCCTTTTATATCGAAACCCACTAAATAATACTACAATGGAATCCAAACTAACTTTAAGGTAAATGGTAGAAGATGACTCATAAAACTCCAATACAACCACATGACTCCATGCTTCACAAGATCCATACTCCAACATCTTCAAATAGACTAAGTGTCACAAAGTAGCGTCAAAAACTTGTGATACCTTACATTTTCTCAAGTACCAATAGATAACATCTACAGAAGCACCAATGATTCCAAATAAGGGGTGAGTATAAAACTCAGTAGTGTTTCCCCCAATGACTTCCCTACTCACACCACTAAGATAGAAATGTTAGCAACATTTATATAAAATAGTTTATATAAAAGAATTTCCTAAATGGTTTATAACAACATATAAACAAGTTCCATGTTAACAAATTTTTCCGCAAAATCTACATTCCATTAAAAAAATGCTTTAAAGTCATTTCTCAATATCCATTTTGGAAAAAAAAACATTTTATTGCAATTATCCATACGTCCAACCATGCATGTAGCCTAGACCTCCCTATACTCATGAGTGGAAACTTATCCTTCCACTAATCCATCACATAGTGGACCAATTTAATGGGGTACATCATGCCCATATCTATCCCAAACATTTCATGGGTGTACATTACGCCCTTATCTATCCCAATGTATTTGAATACACACCCCAAAACTATGCCAAACCCATTCCAAATCCAAGTTTGTTCAACCATTTCAATAAACCTATTCTTTCATTATAAATAATTAAACAATATAATACAATCCAACCACTCATTTTAATAAAATCATTATTTTATTGAATTATTTTAATAAAATCCATTTACCAAAATTCTATAAAATCATTATTTTTAAAATACATCTTTTGAAATCAAGATCCAAAGTACTTTATGTAAGAACACCCAAATTTCCATGTTCCCAAAAAACTATCAATTAAAAGAATTTCTTATAATAATAGAACATCCAATTCACAATCAATTCCACAAAAACTAATCAATTTGAAAGAATTATAATAAGTTATACTAGGAGGAGTTAAGAGTGAAGCCACCTAACTCGAGAGTTTTGGAAAAAAACTATAAACAAATGTAGAATGCTAGTGAAACCAGGTAAAAACTCCAGAAGACGTCCTTATATCTCCCCCTATCATCAAACAAGAAAAATATAATCATAAAAGTAATCTATAATTATAGATATATCTACAATGGGTCTATATCTATTAAAATGAGAAGAGGGGTGAAGTAGATCTTATAAAAAGTGACAGGAATGGTGAAGAATGGTCACATACCATAAGAATTAGTCTTCAACAGACCACGAAAAGGCTCTGAATAGAATAGAATTCTCTTGGGAGAGTTTATCAATCTTTGTATGGAGGATAATCTAGAGTTAGGGCCACAAATGAAGAAAAAGGATCAACTTAGAGTCAAAAACATGTTAAATCCAGTTTTTTAGGATATAACATTGACCCCACACATAGTTTAGTTGCACAGTTAGTCAAACCTTTCACTAACCATGTGTTAGTTATTATCTCAAGACACCCTTTAATGGACACCTTTCATGGTATCCATAACAGTGAAAAACCCATACTAAAGCCACTACCTCCATATGCATGGTATCCTATAATTGTTTCACTATTTTACCAAATTGTTCTCAAACTTTGTACTTATTGAAATTCCCTAAAACATTCTAGAAGTTCTCTTAAACTCTCGAAAATTTATCCATTATGATTTATAAACATGAAAACTATAAATAAAGGGTTTATTACCAAAAATAAAGGGTGATAAATTCTCACCACCATTTTTCTTTTCATCCCCAAAAAGTAAAAAACCATTTATACTTTGAATGAGTTCCATCCATTACACTTTAATTTTCTTCTCATGTTTCAAAGTCTCTTTTTGAATCTGACCGTCTTACCACAAAAAACATACTAGACTAATGGTTTTTTCCTGAAATATTGTATCTTTGATATCCAAAATCTATACCGTGATATGTAACAACAAAGCATCCCACTCTAGGTCAATGTGATCCCATCTTATCACATGGTTAGGATAATGTTTATAATTTTTCAACTAAGATACGTAGAACACATTTTGTTCTGGATTAAACCATGGTGGAAATTACAACCGATATTATACCCCTCCAACCCATTCTAGTACCTCAAAATTGTCTATGTATTAAGGACATAACATGCCCTACTTTCCAAAATGATGAAGTCCAAGCCTTAGAGAAATCCTTAATAACACATGATCACTCACTAAGAATGAAGAAGATCTTCAATGATGATACTATATGATTTATGATGACTCCAAGTCCTCTCCATTATTTTTATGACCAACTAAAAATTCTTCATTATTTCTTGAAAATGGCTCCGCCCAACTAGTGAACTTTAACCTACCTCCATCGAACAAAGTGGATAACGACAAGGACTCCCACACAATGCTTCAAAAAGAGTTATATGTATCGAATCTCGTTAACTACATATATATATATATATGAGAACTCCACCAAAGGTACATTCTCTTCCCATGAGCCAAGAAATCCAATACAAAAGCCCAAAACATGTCTTCTAATGTCTGCATCATCCTCTTGTATTAGCCATCTATCTGAGGATGTCAACTGAGTACCAAGAGATTTTTGTAAGGATTTACAAAAATGAGATGTGAAACATGGATATCTATATGATACTATTGAAAATGGTATGCCATATATCCATAACTATTATTGGATATAGATCATGGATAGATCCTCCATAATTTGGGTTTCATAAATAAGGATCAAATGGACCAACTTTGTGAGATGATCCACTATCACCTATATGGAATATTGTTTTTGAACTATTCTTGGGAGACCTGTAACAAAATCCATTGATATATACTCCCATTTACACATATAGATAGGTAAATACTATAACATACATGATGACCGCTGATGTTATTCCTTAAAATGTAAATAATTTATGCACTTTGAAATGAACTAATTCGGTTTCCATTTTATACCAATCCACCAATTCAACACCTTCAACACCTTATACATATTTTGTATTCCTTGATGTATATCCCATCTCGAATGGTGAAATGTATGAATAAGTTGATCATGAAAGTCCATTCGTACAACTATATGATTTCTAATCCCAAAACACTGAACTCCCATAATGTATCTATCCCTCAATAGTCTCCCCACCATTGAGTTTTGATTTCATAACTAAGCATTCTGCATCAGATGTTTGTGACTCTATAACCATATTTACTAAATACAGAATCATGGAAACTGAAAAGAAACCCCAACATCACATCAATATTCACATTCCACATGCATATCTGTTAGGACTGACATTAACTGCCACTCATCTAAAGATTCTTTTTCCTAGTGAGCATTTGACTTTCCGCTTAGTGCATCAACAACCAAATTACCATTTCCCAGTGAATAGTTCATGTGAAATTCAAACATCTAGATATACTCCATCCATCTCCTTTACCTTATATTTAAATCCCATTGTGAGAAAATATGTTTCAAGCTCTCATGATTAATGAACACAATAAATTTCTCAACCAGTACATAATGACTCCAAGTATTCAAATCATGGACGACTACAAAAAACATCAAATCTTGTGTTGGGTAATTCTTATCATAAAATCTCAACCACCTTGAACCATAAGAAACAACATGTTACCCTTGTATGAGAACAGATTTCAACCATGATCTTGGAGCATCTTAGTACACCATATACCCCTTTCATGAATCTGGGAAAATCAAGATATGTGCTAATGTAAGACAAACATTCTTCTCTTGAAAAGACTTCTCACATTTCTCAGTCCCTTGGAAATGAAAATTATTATTTTTAAAAGCTTTTATAGGAAATTATAGTCATGAGAAGTCATGAAAAAATAATCAGTAATAACCAAAAATACTAAGAAAGCTTTTTATCTCAAAGTCATTTGTTGGCGGTTGCTAAGAGACAATAAATTAAATATTCTTTGTATCCACTAAAGCACCTTTTATAGAAATTACATGGCTGATAAAGAATAATTCATGCATCCAAAAAACATATTTTGAAAATTTGGCATAAACATGGTTATATTTCAAGATTCCCAACACTGTCTCTGTGTTTTTCTCATGCCCATCCCTTGTCCTTGAAGAAACAAATATTTCATCCACAAACACCACAAAAAAAGAATCCAGACAACTTCAAAGTATCTGATTCATCATTTCCATAAAGACTAATAGAGAATTTGTATGACTGTAAGGCATTACCACGTATTCATAATGGCCATAATAGCCTTTGAAACTTTTATTCAAAATATCTTCCGTCCAAACTCAAAAGTGGTGATATCCTGATCATAAGTCAATTTTTGAGAACCACTGATCTCCCCTTAACTGATCAAATAGATCATTAATTCATGAAAGTAGATATATATTAATTATCATGGCATGGATAGTATTAAGATAATTAATTTACAAACAAATAGTTCATCTTATTTCTTCATGAATAATATTGGTGATGCCCATGAAAAAATTCATGGATGAATGAAACCTTTTATTTCCATATCTTCCAACTGCACTTTTAGATCCCTTAACAATATTGGTTCCATCCTACAAGATGAAAGGGAAAAAGGACTGGTTCCCATAATGAGATCAATCATAAAATCCAATTTTCATATTAGTGGTAACCCTGATAATTTCTTAGTAAATACATGTAGAGATTGATCCACAAATACTTTAAAATTGATATCCATGATCTCTTCCATCGAGTCCAAAGTCAATTCCACCAACTGGTAAAATATTTTTACCACTTTTAGGGCCAAAAATCCCATTGAAACTATCTTTACAAACCTTTTCTCCTCTGAAGAGATGCTCGAAATCGTCATCAGTTTTGAAAAGAAACATTATACTATAATAGTAATTGTGAGCCTTGAATGTTGTTAGCCAATCTTTACCAATGATTATATCAAAAAAAATCCATCTCCAATATTTAGAAATCCAATTTCTTCTCAACTCAATCAAGAATTATAGAACATTCTCTTCAAACAAAGGCTTGACATTACCTTTGACCAAGGGATGTTTAATGTTTTATCATAGAATGAATAAAATAATATTTTAATTGTGGAAAATCAACATCACTAGAAGGAATGAATTAATGAGATGCACACATATCAAACATCACTTTTATAAAGGTATAATTCAAAATAATTGTACCTCTCACCATAGATGGTCCAACCTGATCATCTTTAATCACCTTCTTGGATTCGTACAATTGATTCATCACTAAAATATGTTACTTGTTTACTTTCTGAGATTTCCCATGCTTATGAGTCATGGTATTCATATAATGAACATGTATAGATCTTATCTGCTGACAAGATTCATTATGTTTTCCTTGCCCCGTCGAAGCATACAATGCTTACGACACATGAAAAGTTTCTTGAGTGCCTGACCTCAGAGCATTGTGACAATAGCACTAAAGATTCCCCATATTCTCGTAGTTATGGAATGATCTTGTTTGTGTTGTACACTATCACAATATGTGTCCAAGAAAATAACATTGGAAATATCCTGCTTCACTCTTAGGTTATAGAGGAATGCTCACCAATCTAGCTACCTAAATCTGATTCCCACTCCCACCATGGAAATTGGTGTCCCTATTATGCTTACTCCCAACATTCTAGTTCCCTACCATTTCATGAAGGTTTCATCATACTTCCTCATCCTATAGCTCACAAAATTTCCTATTCATCTACTGCCTCTTTATTCACAATCTCTATATAATACGTAATATATAGAACTATAATCTTTGAGAGAATCTCCTTACATTACCCCGATTCAATGATGTGTTTTTTCAAGGGTGTGGTAGTCATAACCTATGCTGTAAATCACACTAAATTAATGAATTTAGAAGCATAGTCTGTGATAGATGGATATTCTTTTTTATGAAAAATAAGTTCGTTTTTCTCTGAAACATGAATATGTGAGGATAGAATTGTTTTTTGAAAAACTCCTCAAATGTTTCCCAACGAATAACTTGATGTAGTTTAGTATGTATAGCTAGACCCCACCACGAGCGTGAAATATCCTCAAACAAATATATTTCCATTTTTAAATTCTGCTCTTCTGGTGTTCCAATGAATAAAAAATATTTGATTCATCCTATTCAGCCACACCTCATCATTTTCATGTTTAGAATCACCTGAGAATATGTGTGGATTACGCTTCTATAATTGTATGGAATCATCCACATGGATTGGATCATTACATTGATTCTTTATGTCCACAACTTAGAATTATTGGGTGATACTATGAACCAGCTCTTGGTTCACTTGTGGCTCAGGTAAAACCACGTTTTCTATAGCTTCTTCTTATTAGTTTCTATAATGCCTACTAGGTTCCATTTTAAAAAAACATCAAATCTATAAGTATCAACCTCGAGTAACTGGAGGCTTAGCATTTAAAATTCTATCACATCAACCATCACAACATTGTTTTCAAAAATAATCATTTACCACGTTTAATGTTTTTTGAAAAATCCATTCTTTCCTTTGAAAATGAATCCATCTTAAAAAAAACCAACCATATCTATTACAAAATCATTCATTTGAAAAATAATATATTTTAAAAAAATCAACACAGTTCATCAAATCATATATCATTTATAAAAATTAAATATGCAATCCTAGTGGGAAGACATTCCTACAATTCATTTCATGGTCATCCTATTAGCTAAACCCATGACAATAACATTCCAGTATCCTATAAGTGTCTCCAAAACATTTATACACCCAACTCCCAAGTAAATTTATGGTCATTATAATAAGGTTAGCTATATCTTTTTATGATCAACATTTCACATCCTGATAATCATACTCCATTCTATGATCACAACCCAAGTAATATACAATAATGAATTCGACTACAAGACTGAGAATTTTGATTACTATTTATTCTAAAAGGAAAGGAACAAGATGATACAACTTATCTCAAACATGCATTTGGATCGAAAAAACTAATACCATTTGTAATGACCCACTTATTTTCAATGTATTGAGAGGGAAATTAGATATTATTAGTCCTTAAGAAACATCCCCAAGATTCCAAAGGATGGCAGTAATTTCCTTATGATTTCAATACATGTGGGGACAATTTACCCAAAAGAATAAAACAATTCAACCAATTAATCCAAATCAAACAAACCACTATATGATGCATGATAAAAATATTAACAACTTAACCAAATATTTTATATCCAAACCCACCAAAGTGTACTACAATGAATGCTACACAAAAGTCAAGGTAAACAATTAAAGATGAATTATAAAACTTAAAATACAACCACAAGACTGCATACTGCTCAATCCCCTTACTTTAACATCACGAAAAAACCAAAGTACCACAAAGTGGTACTAATTTTTTTGATACATTTCCTTTGACCAAGTCCGAGTATATGACATCTAGAAATGCCCCATAGTTCAAATTAGGGGTGAGTATAAAACTATTTATGTTTTCCCTAATTAATTTCATACACATGTCACTATTATAGAATTTTTAACAACATTTTTATAAAACAATTCATATAAAAAAATTTATAAAAAAGATTATATCAAAAAATAAACCGATTCTAAAAAGAATTTATAACAAAATAAAAAATTTCCATATTAACTAATTTTCCATAAAAATATAATTTCCATGAAAAAAATTGAAACCATTTCTCAATATCCGTTTTTTGAATAACTATTTAATTTCACTTATCCATAAATCTAACCATGCATGCAGTATTGACCACCCTATACCATCAAGTTGTGAGTTATCCTTACATGAATTTTTCACTTAGTAGACCACTTTTATGTGGATACATCACCCTCATGTCTATCCCATCCTTTTTATGGTGTTACTTTGTGCCCTTCTCCATCCCAATACATATGAGCACACGACACCGAACTATGTTAAATTCATTCCAAATCCATGTTTTTTCACCATTTTAAGAAACCCACTATTTTATTGAAAATCATTATATAAGGAAATTCAAACCAAACATTCATTTCAATAAAATAATTTATTTTGTTGAAATTTTTTAATCAAATCAATTTACCACAATTCAAGAAAATCTCCATTTTAAAATCTATATTTTAAAATAATGAACCAAAACATGTTATGCCAAAACATACAAATTTCCATATTTCTGTAAACCATCACTTAAGAGTTTTTCAAAAAATCACAAAACATCCAATTCAAAATCAATGTCACACAATGTAAACAATTTGAATGCATTCAAATTAGCCCCCCCTAAGAGGGTTTGAGGGAGAAGCCACCTACCATGAATGTTTTGGAGAAAACGGTAAATGGATGAAGAATGCCAATGAAACTGGGTAAAAACTCTATGGAACCTACTAGGATATCATACCTTTTCATAAAAAGTGGGAAATATAATCACAAATGGAATCCATAATCATGGATCAACCCAAAATAAGTGTATATCTAAGAAATTGATGAGAGGGGTCATGTATATCTAAGAAAATGTGACAAGAATGGTGAATAACAATCACATACCGCACGAATTGGGATTCAAAGTGTTGTTCAGAGTAGATGAATCAAGAGGGGGGGGGGTGAATTGAGTGTCTATAAAAATTTCTATTAAAAATGGTTCTTTGAAAAATATCCCCCAATTAAAATATAATCAATATCAGTTTGTAGTGAATTTATAAAAATCATAAATGTTCAATTAATTTCTCAAAAGATTGATTAGTTCTTGAATTTACCAATTTAAAGAGTATTCAAACTTTTGAAACTAATATACTGATTCAAAATAGATATAAACACATGCTAAACTAACTATCAATGTTCAATTTAGTTTTATTTTAAAAGAAATGAACACAAATCATATTAAACTAAAATAAAAATACACAACAGATAAACACAAGAGGTTCAGTTTCAAGTTGAGACTTAGTCCTATCCACTTTTTGATAACATTCCACCAAGAAGATTATATTAATAAATAGTTTGATCCACACCCTGGATCGGGGTTGACAATAGAACATATGGTTTTCCAGGTCACACATGACCTCTACCATAGTTACTTATGGGAAAAACAACAAAAAAACCACTCCAGAACTCTTCCACTATTTTAAATGGGATATAAGAGTAAAATAGAGAGTGAGTTTAATGATATCAAGTATCCTTTAGTTATGAACAAGAGACAATGTGTGTGTAACATACAGATACACACATTGATCAAATATTAAAAAATAGAACACAACAGAGATATAGATATAGAATGGATTTTAGATGTCTCTATGTGTTATTAAGTGAAGCTCTGGACTCAAAGGATATAATGGAAATGATATTTGAGTTATCTTCTAGATGTTGGATTTGAAAAATTGAATCATAGAATTTGTGCTATAAATTCCAAATATGAAAAGTTAATCTCTTCGATGTTAGGATGTTCAGACAAATTCAGCATTTTCTTTATTGTCTTATTGAACTCCTTGTGTACTCTAGCTTTGAGTTCTTGGAATTTTAAACATGGCTTTTCAGTTCTTCTGTTTTCACTATTTTGCACATTTGATTGTTCTGTATGCGTGTCTTGCACGGTTTAGATTATAATCCTTTTATACTTCAAGGTCCAATAGGCATAATGATCTCCCCACATATATGGACCTCATACTGTCTATGTATAGTCCTATAAAAAACATTAAATAATGTTAGAAACATTAATTTTTCTAAAAATGATTGTTATGATTAAATTTGAATTTAATAAATTTGAAATAGTTTTTATGACTATCGGTGAGTCATAAGTATTGGGGACTAATTTTCATCGGTATGTCATCATAAGTTTTTCATCAGCAGTCTGTCAGTATCGGTATGTCATCATCGAAAAATCCGAGTATCTGTGAGTTATTTCCATCTGTATTAGTGACTCAGAGTATCTGTGTGTCATTTGTGCTATCAGCCTATCTCCATTTGGCGAGTCTTTCATCAGTGACTTGATCATCAGTGTGTCAATAATCACTATGTTGATCATCAGTGTGTCTTCTATCAGTGTGTCAATCATGGGCTCATTTTCCATCATTGTATCGATCATTGATGTGTCTATCATCAGTGTCTAGTCTGATGCAACGGTTCCATAGACTGTGAGAACTCATAAAGGGTCTTCCTTACACAGAACATAACTAAAATAAGTGACATCCATAAATACATGTAAATATCCACTTGTAAACATAACATATAAATATCCAGTTGTAAATATAATGAAGTATAAATATAGTTTATTGACTTATTTAAATGTATTGTATAGTATGATATAATTGAGTTTCATATAGATAATAGAATATGTGTATTGACCTTAATTGTGATTATGAAAACCACTATATCACAGAGGGTCCAACAATCTCCCCCTTTTAGATAATCACAAATTATGGCATACATGTGATGTTATGAAATAATAATTACTTGACTTAGCATACCACACTGAATGTGATTGTTCAATATAACTGATGATGTTTCTTGTTTCTGTTTGTAAAACAAAGCTCCCCCTAAATTATTAGATCAATGTAAATATATGTATGTATATATTATATTGAGTACATTCCATGTGGCCTATGCTAGAGTTTCTCCCCCAGAAATTAATAATGTATGCCTATACCTCTCTCCCCCTTTTGGTATTAGCAAAAAAAGGTTAAGATAAGGATATAGAAGAAATATAAATTTCATAAAGAAAATTATAAACAAAGGGAAGACAAAAAGGATTTCCATTAAGGTTAAAAAATACAATCAACAAAATAAAGGTAAAAATCCCTATCAAAAACACAATCCACCACAAAGGGTTTGTCTTGTGAGGGGATTTTCCTTTATTTTAATGATCAGGAGTAGGATTAGAATGTTTGGGTTTGGTAGTAGTAATAGGTGGTATGAAGATAATACCATGCAATGAAAAACTTTTAGGCACATTCGATCTAAGGCTGGGTCTTCTTTTTGATAACACATGGCTCTGAGGTACCTCTGTAATGACTGGTTGAATCTGGGAAAGGGATTGGGGGATAGTCATCAGATCAGGATGTTGAGGGGTAGTTCTGATTGAACTAGTAGGAGGAACCACAATTTCTTCAGCTTGAACATGCATATTTGGATAGAGGAGCACGATGAAATCATTAATTAATTCGCCACTATATTTCATGGACTTCTAAAAATTAACCTTATTCTAAAGGGATTTATTCAGAATAAGTGTAAACTCTTTTAATTGTGCCACTTGTTTTTTGAAGGCTTCTGTTACTAGAGGAATTATAATATTTTTGACTAAAAACTTTAATATATTAATGAGATCATGCTTGGTATAGATCTTAGTAATGTACTTACCCACTTTCTCTCTAATCTATTTCTGAGTAGAAGAGGTTTCATTTGTACACTGCCTTACCATATTGTAAACAATTTCTGTATTTCAATGTACCATTTCAAGAGTTTCTTTGTCTGAATCACTCTTAATGTTCTCTAGTTCTTATCTTATCACAACCTTTAGGGATCCCAATTAGAAAAAACAATTTTCCCACCTCTAGAATTGGATGGACCAATGATCATTTTTCCAAGATCGTCTTTTTAATTTCTTCATATCTACATTTAGTAGATGTGTCACTAAGTTCCAAAGAACTTCCATCACACCACTTAAAGAAGTCTTGAAATTATTGGTTAGAGTGTTCGACTCATTTATCATTTTGTTCACTTATTCTCTCAAAAAATCATTTTGTCTAATAATGGTTTCAGCTATTGTAATAAGATTTGGATGAATCTCCTGGACCACTTCCCTTGTTATTTTTGCACCATCATTATCCAAAATACTCATTAAAGTAGGGGCTTCACGTATGGATCCAACTGAGGCTCTCACTGACTCACAAATATCACTTTTGAATTTCTCTAAATCATCCTTAGTGACAAAGTCACTAGGCACTGGCTGTGCTACTGGATCAACTATGGGAGGTGAAATTGGTGAAGAAGATGCAACCAGTTTTGCTTCAGCATGAACTTGAGTGTAAGGAGGAGGTGTTACGATCTCCTCATCAGAGATATATTCCAAAACAAAGATAATGTATCCTGGATCTCTATTCCACTCACGAGTACTGGTCCAGTCTCTTGGCTCAATAGTTTCTATCCCGACTCTTCTTCTCTGAGTATTAGGTACAATATATTCTTCATATTCTTATTCATCATGTCCTCTATCCAAAATAACATTTCTAGGAATAGATACCATCTCAACTTAAGGTTCTTCCTGTGCTCCAGCCACTTAAACATCTCCAGTGACATCCTCAATCTGAGGCACCTGATCCTCAGCGTCTTCCTCATGGCCACCGGCCAAAATTTCATTCAACTCCTGAATTATTTATTGATTCTCAACAACATTATGGTAAGGTCTATCCTCATTACCATCATCTCTATGATCAAAAGTTTATTGTTCAACATGATTGTCGCACCCCAAACCGTGCGTTTAATTTATTTTATGTTTTCTTTGGCTTTAAATTGTTTTTCTGTGGTTCACGTTCAGTCTCGGATGAAAGTTTTGAGTTTTGATAAAAAGTACGCATCTTGGGTTTGACGTCGTCGGAAGCGTGGGTGGAGCGCGACGCCGCGCGGCTTCGCCCATGCAACTGTGTGGCCTTTTCGTCTTGGAGGAATTAAAATAAATTAGAAAATTTCAATTTAGATTGACTTTTAATATTTTTATGGCTATTAATAATTATTTTTATTATTTAAGACGAAATGAATATTTTTTCATTTGTATTTCTATCATTATGTTAAAAATAGATAATTAATGAAATTGTTAACGCTACGAATAATAGTATAATCATTATTAAATATGGGTTGTCATTAATCATTATTATTGTTATTATTAATATTGTAATTTATTGTTATTATGATTTGGTTTTGTTTTGTTTATTTTCTTTTCTTTTTTTTTTCTTTTTTTTAATTCCCCCTCTTTTCCTCTAACCCTAGCAGGCTGCTCCTTTTTTTTACTACTCTCATCTCTCTCCCATTTGCAGTCGCCACCCCTCATCTCTCCTCTTTCTTCTCCCCCGCACCAGCACCCTCCCGCATCCCCAGCCTCCCCTCCCGTCCGGCCTTACTCCGCCAGCGACTTCCCCGCGCGTCCGGCCTCGTCCGGCTGTCCCGGCCCCGCTCCTCCTTCGCCGCGCACGCCACCACGCCCACTGGCCGTCCCGGCCCCGCTTCTCCTTCGTCGCGCCCGCGCCCGCCAGCTTCCCGCTTCCCCGCCTGCTTCCCGTCGTCGGTCCTCGTCACCGGCCTCCCTCCCCGCTTCCCCTCTTGCGTGCATCGGCCGCCTCGTTCCCCTCGCACTCGACCCCCTGCAGTCCGGCACGCACCCCCCTCCCTCGGCTCGGCGCGGCACAGCCTGCTCCCCGCCGCGCAGTCCTCCACTAATCGCCCTACTGCCTTCCCGTCGCCTCCTCAGCAGCCCAGAGCCCGGCTTCCCGTCACTGCTCCAGCACCCCGACGACTCCCTTCGGCTGCGCCGCCTCCCTCGCCGCACTCCCGTCCGGCGACACTCCCTCCAGACCCGCGCCCCCCTTCTTCTTCTCTTCTTCTCCTTCCTCTTCTTCTTCTCTTCTTCTCCTTCCCTTCTTCTTCTTCTCTCCTTCTTCTTCTTCTTCTTCTCTCCTTCTTCCACTTCTTCTTCTCTTCTTCTTCTTCTTTTTCTTTCTCCTTCCTCTGCTCTGCCGCACAGGTCCGTATTTTTATTTATTTTAGTTTATTTTGCTATTTCATTTTATTTAATATGTTAATAATTTTTTTTATAAAATTATGATTTATGTGATCATTATTATTATTAATGTTAGTATTGCTATTATTATTATTATTATTATTATTATTAATATTATTATTACTATTATTATTATTATTATTAGTATCATTATTATTATTATTATTAATTTTATTATTATTATTATTATTATTTTTTTATTATTATTTTATTATTATTATTATAATTTTATTATTACTATTATTCATACTATTCTTATTATTACTAATATTATTATTATTATTGATATTATTATTAAATTTATTATTATTATTATTATTATTTTTATTTTTGTTGTTATTTTTATTATTATTAATCTTGTTATTCATATTATTGTTATTATTATTATTATTAATATTATTATTGATATTATTATTACAATTATTATTATTATTATTATTATTAATCTTGTTATTCATATTATTGTTATTATTATTATTATTAATATTATTATTGATATTATTATTACAATTATTATTATTATTATTATTAATATTGTTATTCATATTATTATTATAATTATTATTATTATTAATATTATTATTGATATTATTATTACAATTATTATTATTATTATTATCAGTATTATTCCTGCTTTGGCCTTTGCTCTGTAGAGAGTTATTAATTTATGTTTCTTTTGGTAGGATTATTGTTTGAGGACCCGCGCAGGGCGTTTCCAAGTGTGCGCCACCGCCGCGCCTTGTTTCTGAGGTTTCGTCGTCGCCGTGCTTTAGTTTCAAGGTGAGCATTTATTCCCGCCGCTTGGTTTCGAATGCTCTAGTGAGTTTTTGTATGTGTCTGAGTCTTCGACATTGTTTATACAGAGTGTTGGACTTTGTCACGTGGTTTCGGACACACGTCGTGTCATCGCGCCTTGCTTCCAAAGTCGTTTTGCCGTCGCGCTTGGTTTTGAGGTAGGTCCCCTTTGCACTGCTTTTAAAATTTAAGTTATATTATTTCATGCTGTTTGCGCACCCTAATTGTTCAAAATCAACATTTTATTAATTGTAATAAATATGATATAATATACGATAATTAAATTTTAATGTAAGATGGTTAATTTTTAAATGGTTATTTAATGTCAAAAGGAGCCGTTTATTTTATACACGACACATGAAACATCCTTATTACGAGCGGACACCCAATAATGAAAGAATGCCCGTTTGGCTTTTAAACATAATTCACGGAATGTAAAACAGAGTTCTGGTTTAATGAGAAATGATTTCTTTTAAAGTATGAACAAATAATTTGGTTCGTTTGAGAAATTTCCCGGTTGGCTCTTAAAGATTATTTGGAAAAAGAAAATGGTTTGGTTTGGTTTATAAAAATATTGTTAGCCTGTGACGTAGTGTTTTGGGGTTCTTTAACGGTTTTAAACTGGGTTTTGTCTCATAAAGAAGTTGTACCTGTCTTTGAGTAGTGTTTGTGAAATGTATTAAATGCCCGTTTGGCACTTTATAGAAAGCGATACAAATGTTTTGATAAAAACCCTCTTACGGCGACTCTCATGCCTTGGTTGCAATGGATTGTTTGGGAGGCCACGCTTAGAGGCTCCCGGGTACTTGAGTAGTTAAAGGAAAGAGGTTGTCCCATGGAGTGGCTCGGGGAATGCCTGTTGTTCTTTATATATAGATATATCTGATTGGATGCTCGGTTGGCATCGGTTGGCTCACCCCTTTTTCTTAAACACTTGAGACATGGGAATCTGGCATATTGAGAGAATATTCTAAGAACGATTGCTGCACTGGTAGGTTATGGTACTGACCAGTGGCCCATAGTAGGTGGATATATTGGGTTTATTACAATGGGATTTTCCCTCGACCTGCCTGTGAGTGGATGGTCGAGCGTTTTGTGCGTTTTGATTTCATCGTGACATGTCAATAAGGATGATTTCTCATGTATTGGTGTCTTCTGGTTTATTCTCGATCTCCTAGGTTCACCCATGTCTATTCAGCTTTTGTAGCTTGCAGTAATGATTATGATGCTCACATGTATACCTACATTGCCCTTGCTGTGTGTTTTACTTTGTGCATTCTGGTGTATTGTTTTCTTGGGAAAATGGTAAATTGCTTTTGATTAGGTTTCTAAAAATTATTTTCAAATAAAAGTGTTTAATCCCTTTTTTACAAAATTGAAAATTTAAACATCACTTTCCCCCTTTCCTGAAATGTCATTGACACTAATGAAATGAACCCAAATTTTGAAATGGCTAAGGGCAATGGTTCGTACTTTGTTTTTAAGTAAAATTCTTAGAAAAACATATTTTTATAAATTGTAGTTCAAACTTGAAATGATGTTCCTTTTATTTTAAAGGTAGTGCATTGGGAATAGATATCGGGCTAGCCTACTGAGTTTTAATACTCATGCCTATAGTTCTTTTCTGTTTTTAGTGTTTGTGCAGGCTATAGTTTGAGTGCGCTCGCCTAGGGCGATGCTTGATCGTTGAGTCGGAGAGCGACCCGCGAGGTCGCACGGAGCTTGTTCGGACGTCGTGTTTGGTTAGTTTGTTTTCTGTTTGTTCTTGTTTAGTCACTTTATTCGGTTTATCTTTTCTGCGCTGCTCTGTATTATTTTCACTGTCTTATTTATTTATTTTGGCCGAAATCGTTCCCATAGACTCTGTTGATGCCCTGGCGCTTGTCGCCAGCCCGGGAGGATCGGGAACGCCTCTCGGGCCATGTCGCGGACCGACTCAGGTGACCGGTTCAGGGTCGACCCGGGTTGGTTCGTGACAAAATGGTATCAGAGGAGGTTTGCTCTTAGCAGACCTCACTTTTCAGAGCGCCCTTTGTTATTTGGGATGTCAAGGTAGATGGAGTAGGATTGTCGGGACTTGATGGGTAGGTGCGAGAAGAGCGTCATGAACTCTTGCCCGTACTGATCCTCAGGTTTCCATGGGAAGTCCGGTTTAATTGGTTTGTTTGGGTTTTATGGAAATTTTTTGCGATTGGGGTACGACAAAGGGAGTTGGGCCATTAGTCCTCCTAACCCGCGCGGCCTGGCAAGCCATGTGGATCTAGGGGCATGGTCCAAGAAGGCTCTCTGTGTCAGTGGCGTGTTTGGCATATGGCCGCCAACCATATGGTCAAGTCACCCACTGACACTAGTCCCCTGTTTGATTTGTTTTGGGTTTCCGTTGATTTCTGAAAGTGGTTTGAATCAGAAAAGTTGGTTTTGAAAAAAAAAGTGTTGTTTGAAATGACATGTTTAATTTGTGGATTGTTTTAAAAGAAGTGGTATGAATAAATTGTTTTTGGAAAATGAAGTTGCTTTGTTTTGGCCTTGGTGTTCCGATGAGTACTCACATGCATTTTGGTGTGTTGGAAATGTGGATGGATGTCTGGTATGGTGGATGGATGCCCTGGGTGGCACAGATACATGCATGTGAGTGAGAATCTAAGGGATACCAATGGTGAGGGTTTAACTTACCAAGATTGTTTTAAATTAAAGATGTTTTTAAAGAGAAATTTTTTGACGTCATGATAACTTGTTTTCTCGGATTTTGAGCTTGACACCTATGTAGTGTTTGGTTTTGAGGTTGTTATTCATTCGTTGAGTTGGCCTTGATTGGGGTTTTGACTTTTCCTTGTCCAGCGGTTATCCCTTTGAAGCTTCGATGGGTGATCGTAGTGCGGTTGATCAACCTAAGGATTTTATGCTTGAGTTTCGGAAGCTCGATCCACCTCTCTTTTATGGTCAAGAAGAAACTTCTGTGGCAGAGGAGTGGATGCGGAAGATTGAAAGGGGATTTAGCCTCATTGAGTTGCCCGAGTCGTTGAAGGTCAAGTTTGCGACCTTCATGCTTGAAGGTTCACCGTGGATGTGGTGGAAGTCAGTGTCTCGGGACAAGCCCCGTCAAGAGGTTACTTGGGAGTTTTTCAAGGCCTCGTTCATTCGCCAGTATTTCTCTGAGGAAGATAGGGTGAGAAAGGGGATGGAGATGTGTTGTCTGCAGCAGGGCGACAGATCCGTGTCAGAATATTTCCAGCGCTTTGTAGATCTAGTACCTTATGATTCAGAGTATGCCACAAATGACCCCGTGAAGGATCGACGCTTCGAGGCGGGTCTCCGCCCTGATCTATAGTCGAAGGTTTCAGAGTCCAACCTGACTTCTTTTGCCGATGTGGCGAGACAAGATTTTCGTGTCGAAGCCGCAATGGCAGGAGTGCTCGAAGTAGCCCTCCCTCCTTCGATCCCTAAGAGTAGTGGTGAAGATTCTGGAATGGAGATGAGTAAGCAAATGAATGTGAATGGAGCAGGTCGTGTAATCAAGAGGCCTCAGGATCTTTCATCAACCTCTTCGGAGCGAGAGATTATTGTGTGTTTTCAGTGTGGCAAGCGGGGTCACAAGAAGTCATCGTGCCCAAGCACTCCGAAGCCCTGCCAGGCATGTGGACGCCTGGGTCACCTGCGACGATTTTGTCGGGGTATTGCAAGAAAGCGTCGCAGAGGGTGTTCTCAGAAGTAATGTGCTATTGGGTCTTTGTTCAGAGTTCCTGGTGTAAGTTTCCTTTCAGTTTAAGGGATCTTTTATCGTTGTAGTTATACTGGTGGTGTTTTGGGTTTGAAATGTATGGGAACTTCATGGGTCTTTTGACGAACCTCGGCTTTCAATGCTGGTGTGTTTTAATTTTAAAATCTTGTCCTTCAATCTGTCAGATCAAAAGATGTATGTATCTCATTGGGATTATCAGAACCTGACTGCGATGCAGGAGATGCTTCATCCATCAGAGCTCCAGCCAAAAGGTCTCGGAGTGAAGCTGGCGCGTAGTCAGGAACCCCCGGGGAAATTTTTAAAGAGTCTGGTGAAAGTCGCGCCTCTTTCGTCGTGGTGAGATAGTTTTGGTGTTGTTGCTCTGGTTTCTCTATCGTTATAGTTTTCCTCTTGTCGCAAAGCGCGCGATGGACTTATCCCTCACGTAGTGTCGGGAATCGTGCCTCTTGGATGTAAGTTACTGACCAGTGACTTTTCATGGGCCACTGATGTAAATCAGTTGCGGCCCTGGTTTGGGTCTATCCCGAAGTGATGGGTCGTGAGTAGTCATACGTCATAGTTTTAGTGATTTGATCCTTGGGCCCACCCTCCCCGCCCATGGAGTTAGGGTTTTAGTTGCGCAAGGTATCCATTTTTGATTCTATCCCTTTCGGACGGGGGTAAGTGGTTTAAATGTTTTTGTTGTGCTTTTATAGCTTGAGTAAGGCCCGGTTCTGGCCTAAGTTGGATTTCTGGTTGGTCGCTAAGAGGTCAGTCCTTTTATGGTGGGGAGACCCACCATGAGTCTCGATGGGTTTTCCCTTAAATAGTCATCAAATTCTAGTGGAGTTCTTATGGTGGGGAGCCCGTTCGGGCCTCCCTCTGTTGGTGATTCATTTCGGGCAATGAGGTTTAGTTCTGTTGGTAGTCGGTATGATGTCCTTGAGATAAGAGGATGGATCGTGTTCTGTGAAATCCTTAGGTGTTGATCGATCGACTGGTTGGTGTTGTGGCTTTCCGGGGGCGGAAAGCGTTATGGTGGGGAGAATTGTCGCACCCCAAACCGTGCGTTTATTTTATTTTATGTTTTCTTTGGCTTTAAATTGTTTTGCTGTGGTTCACGTTCAGTCTCGAATGAAATTTTTGAGTTTTGATAAAAAGTACGCATCTTGGGTTCGACGTCTTCGGAAGCGCGGGTGGAGCGCGACGCCGCGTGGCTTCGCCCATGCAACTGTGTGGCCTTTTCGGCTTGGAGGAATTAAAATAAATTATAAAATTTCAATTTAGATTGACTTTTAATATTTTTATGGCTATTAATAATTATTTTTATTATTTAAGACGAAATGAATATTTTTTTTTCATTTGTATTTCTATCATTATGTTAAAAATAGATAATTAATGAAATTGTTAACGCTGCGAATGATAGTATAATCATTATTAAATATGGGTTGTCATTAATCATTATTATTGTTATTATTAATATTCTAATTTATTATTATTATGATTTGGTTTTGTTTTGTTTATTTTCTTTTCGTTTTTTTTTCTTTTTTTTAATTCCCCCTCTTTTCCTCTAACCCTAGCAGGCTGCTCCTTTTTTTACTACTCTCGTCTCTCTCCCATTTGCAGCCGCCACCCCTCATCTCTCCTCTTTCTTCTCCCCCGCACCAGCACCCTCCCGCATCCCCAGCCTCCCCTCCCGTCCGGCCTTACTCCGCCAGCGACTTCCCCGCGCGACCGGCCTCATCCGGCTGTCCCGGCCCCGCTCCTCCTTTACCGCGCACGCCACCACGCCCACTGGCCGTCCCGACCCCGCTTATCCTTCGTCGCGCCCGCGCCCGCCAGCTTCCCGCTTCCCCGCCTGCTTCCCGTCGTCGGCCCCCGTCACCGACCTCCCTCCCCGCTTCCCCTCCTGCGTGCGTCGGCCGCCTCGTTCCCCTCGCACTCGACCCCCTACAGTCCAGCACGCACCCCCTCCCTCGGCTCGGCGCGGCACAGCCTGCTCCCCGCCGCGCAATCCTCCACTAATCGCCCTACTGCCTTCCCGTCGCCTCCTCAGCAGCCCAGAGCCCGGCTTCCCGTCACTGCGCCAGCACCCCAACGACTCCCTTCGGCCGCGCCGCCTCCCTCGCCGCACTCCCGTCCGGCGACACTCCCTCCAGACCCGCGCCCCCCTTCTTCTTCTCTTCTTCTCCTTACTCTTCTTCTTCTCTTCTTCTCCTTCACTTCTTCTTCTTCTCTCCTTCTTCTTCTTCTTCTTCTCTCCTTCTTCCCCTTCTTCTTCTCTTCTTCTTCTTCTTTTTCTTTCTCCTTCCTCTGCTCCTCCGCACAGGTCCGTTTTTTTTATTTATTTTAGTTTATTTTGCTATTTCATTTTATTTAATATGTTAATAATTTTTTTTATAAAATTATGATTTATGTGATCATTATTATTATTAATGTTAGTATTGCTAATATTATTATTATTATTATTATTATTAATATTATTATTACTATTATTATTATTATTATTATTATTATTATCATTATTATTATTATTATTAATTTTATTAATATTAATATTAATATTATTTTATTATTATTATTATAATTTTATTATTACTATTATTCATACTATTCTTATTATTACTAATATTATTATTATTATTGATATTATTATTAAATTTATTATTATTATTATTATTATTATTATTTTTGTTGTTATTATTATTATTATTAATCTTGTTATTCATATTATTGTTATTATTATTATTATTAATATTATTATTGATATTATTATTACAATTATTATTTTTATTATTATTAATCTTGTTATTCATATTATTGTTATTATTATTATTATTAATATTATTATTGATATTATTATTACAATTATTATTATTATTATTAATCTTGTTATTCATATTATTGTTATTATTATTATTATTATTATTATTGATATTATTATTACAATTATTATTATTATTATTATCAGTATTATTCCTGCTTTGGCCTTTGCTCTGTAGAGAGTTATCAATTTATGTTTCTTTTGGTAGGACTATTGTTTGAGGACCCGCGCAGGGCGTTTCCAAGTGTGCGCCACCGCCGCGCCTTGTTTCTGAGGTTTCGTCGTCGCCGCGCTTTAGTTTCAAGGTGAGCATTTATTCTCGCCGCTTGGTTTCGAATGCTCTAGTGAGTTTTTGTATGTGTCTGAGTCTTCGACATTGTTTATACAGAGTGTTGGACTTTGTCACGTGGTTTCGGACACACGTCGTGTCATCGCGCCTTGCTTCCAAAGTCGTTTTGCCGTCGCGCTTAGTTTTGAGGTAGGTCCCCTTTGCACTGCTTTTAAAATTTAAGTTATATTATTTCATGCTGTTTGCGCACCCTAATTGTTCAAAATCAACATTTTATTAATTGTAATAAATATGAGATAATATACGATAATTAAATTTTAATGTAAGATGGTTAATTTTTAAATGGTAATTTAATGTCAAAAGGAGCCGTTTATTTTATACACGACACATGAAACATCCTTATTACGAGCGGACACCCAATAATGAAAGAATGACCGTTTGGCTTTTAAACATAATTCACGGAATGTAAAACAGAGTTCTGGTTTAATGAGAAATGATTTCTTTTGAAGCATGAACAAATACTTTGGTTCGTTTGAGAAATTCCCCGGTTGGCTCTTAAAGATTATTTGGAAAAAGAAAATGGTTTGGTTTGGTTTATACAAATATTGTTAGCCTGTGACGTAGTGTTTTGGGGTTCTTTAACGGTTTTAAACTGGGTTTTTTCTCATAAAGAAGTTGTACCTGTCTTTGAGTAGTGTTTGTGAAATGTATTAAATGCCCGTTTGGCACATTATGGAAAGCGATAAAAATGTTTTGATAAAAACCATCTTAGGGCGACTCTCATGCCTTGGTTACAATGGATCGTTTGGGAGGCCGCGCTTAGAGGCTCCCGGGTACTTGAGTAGTTAAAGGCAAGAGGTTGTCCCATGGAGTGGCTCGGGGAATGCCTGTTGTTATTTATATATAGATATATCTGATTGGATGCTCGGTTGGAATCTGTTGGCTCACCCCTTTTTCTTAAACACTTGAGACATGGGAATCTGGCATATTGAGAGAATATTCTAAGAACGATTTCTGCACTGGTAGGTTATGGTACTGACGAGTGGCCCATAGTAGGTGGATATATTGGGTTTATTACTATGGGATTTGCCCTCGACCTGCTTGTGAGTGGATGGTCGAGCGTTTTGTGCGTTTTGATTTCATCGTGACATGTCAATAAGGATGATTTCTCATGTATTGGTGTCTTCTGGTTTATTCTCGATCTCCTAGGTTCACCCATGTCTATTCAGCTTTTGTAGCTTGCAGTAATGATTATGATGCTCACATGTATACCTACATTGCCCTTGCTGTGTGTTTTACTTTGTGCATTCTGGTGTATTGTTTTCTTGGGAAAATGGTAAATTGCTTTTGATTAGGTTTCTAAAAATTATTTTCAAATAAAAGTGTTTAATCCCTTTTTTTACAAATTTGAAAATTTAAACCTCACTTTCCCCCTTTCCTGAAATGTCATTGACACTAATGAAATGAACCCAAATTTTGAAATGGCTAAGGGCAATGGTTCGTACTTTGTTTTTAAGTAAAATGCTTAGAAAAACATATTTTTATAAATTGTAGTTCAAACTTGAAATGATGTTCCTTTTATTTTAAAGGTAGTGCATTGGGAATAGATATCGGGCTAGCCTAATGAGTTTTAATACTCATGCCTATAGTTCTTTTCTGTTTTTAGTGTTTGTGCAGGCTATAGTTTGAGTGCGCTCGCCTAGGGCGATGCTTGATCGTTGAGTCGGAGAGCGACCCGCGAGGTCGCACGGAGCTTGTTCGGACGTCGTGTTTGGTTAGTTTGTTTTCTGTTTGTTCTTGTTTAGTCACTTTATTCGGTTTATCTTTTCTGCGCTGATCTGTATTATTTTCACTGTCTTATTTATTTATTTTGGGCGAAATCGTTCCCATAGACTCTGTTGATGCCCTGGCGCTTGTCGCCAGCCCGGGAGGATCGGGAACGCCTCTCGGGCCATGTCGCGGACCGACTCGGGTGACCGGTTCAGGGTCGACCCGGGTTGGTTCGTGATAATGATCATCACCATCAGTAGCTCCAAGTACAGATTACTCACTAGACCTATCAACCACTTGTTGTACCAATTTTAATGAATCATTGACATGTTCATCATTTACCACTTCATCATCATCATCATCATCATCATCATCATCATCATCATAATCATCATCATCATCATCATCATCATCATCATCATCACCACCACCACCACCACCATCATCATCATCATCATCTTCAAACTCATCATCTTACTTACTAACATATCCTTCCACACTAGTGACCTCTATCTCATCCTCATCTCTTAAAAATGTTTCCCTTGATGGTAGATCCAATGGTTGACTAGAAGGTCCATAAGACACAACATTTGGGATTTTAGAAATATTAGGATCACTCTTATTATCAATGGGATATCCTTCATCCATTGAAAAGTCAACCTAACCTTCCTCATTTTAATAGACAACTTTCTCTCCAAGTTTTAGGCCTCGATAAACTTAATCCTTTGGTCTAGTAGTATTGTCAATCAGATAGAACTCCTCATATAGTCTGTCCTCATCTCCTACCCATCATTTCTTCCATGGGTTCCAGAAAATCTCCATTCTCTTGAAAATATATTTCTGAAGGCAGAAACCAATGCATCCACTAATCATTTATTCTCCATAATCCACACAACCTAACTTCTTTATCATTTCAGAGATCATCCTAGGCTAGTAAAATAATGTTTCTTTCTTGGAGAGGTTTATCATTTCAAAAATGTGGACTATTAGATACCTACAATGATTCACATTTATCCCCCTTTTCAACTGGTAAATTAGGAATATATCCTGATACTTTACAGTAGAGAAGTCTACCTTCCTTGGTCAGATCTGATGTTGAATAAACTTAAAAAGTAGTATTGCCTCTCCATAAATTTCACTAGCAGTAGATCTAATTGATTCTCCACTTCCAGTCAGCTCTATTAGAGTATCCTTATAAGAAAAAAATCAGATCAAGGAGGAATATTACCCTAATAATCAGCATAGACACCTTCATATGGCATTTCCAAGAATTAAACCCATTCCTTAGAGGAAAAATAAATCTCATTTATCTTCAAAACTGACCTCATACTTTCATCCACATATCTACCCAAATATATATTCAATTGGAGACAAAACTCATTTACAAGATGAGGATAAAAAGTCCTTTCATTTTTTGTTAACCAGCTTATCCATCATTAAGATTCTAGAACTATCATAAAAAGTGACCTACTTGACAAAATCCATTCTAAAAATACTTCTTTCTCAACTATAACAACTTGGATGCCCAAACATGGATTTTTAGTACCACTGGACTCACCCTTATGACGCTTAGCTGATGCAGATTTACTTAGCTCTTCCATCACATTCTTAGTCCTTTCCATTTTTGAAGATAGAATCCAATTATAGTCGAAAGGTCGTGGGTCGAGATATAGAGTGACAAAGATTTGAAGGTTTTACGGAAGAGGAAATGTGAAAGGTCGAAGTGGATTGAATTCTTTTTAGAATTTATGGATCATAAAATCATAAATCACAAAATTGAAAAATTGTTAAAAGAACAAAAAACATATAAGGCCCCGTCCATAAACATTACTTAATCTTGAGATATTTCAAGAATACACTTTGAGGATCTTTTTAGGTTTAGAGATTTAGAGAATTAGATCATAAAACATGTATTACATTTCACATTCAAGGAAAGTGGTTACATAAAATATAGTATTCATTTTTCCCATCAACAGAAACAAATTTAAAATAAAACATGGATTCTTTCTTGAAACTTCCTCGACACTATCATCATATCATGTACCTTTCCCATATCATATGAAAAAAATTTCAAAAATGTGGGATGAGCATAAAAAGATCAGTAAGGGATATAAAAATATGGAAAGGAAACATGGGTACATATATACATAAGAATGAAATCATACTTTACCCATAAAACATATGCACTTTAACATACCTCATGAAATCATGAATAAATCATAGAAATCATAAGACATAAAGGTAACTTGAGGCATTCATAACATTCTTATGTAGGGAGTAACCCTCTTGGTTACGTTTGGAATACCCATCAATGTATATTCCCTAAATCACTTCAGAGAAACCTTAAAGTTTCACTTCTCCATGTTACCCAATGCATTGGAGAGCTATATCGGGCTCACCCGTCCTTAGTTTATCACGGAACCACCCGTCTTTATAATAATTCCCAAGAACCTCAACATAATCGTTTCACATAAAACATGCATAAAGGAAACATAAAATTTACACCTTTAAATCACAAGATATCAATACAACACATTGATAAAAAAACATTATGAAAACCATTTTCAATACCAAGTTAAAAGAAATGTAAAACATGGTATTTATTTTTCTTTTAAAAAAGGTATGGCTTGTAGAGGAAGCCGAAACTCAAATAATGGTCACGGAAGTGGAGAAGTCATTGTCGCCGCATATGTATGAGAAACACATTCCCTTTTTTCGTTTAGTAAATTATTCGTATAAAAAAGATCCCTTTTCAATAAACATAAAATCAAAGGGTTTATACACCGTATAAAAGAAGGTTGTGTATAAAACAAAATATGCCTCAATGAAAGGAGATTGAGACGAAGTCCCATACCTTGGGTCCGACTTGACTCGGTCGTTCTTTAATCTCCTGAATAATAAAATTGAGTTAATTTCTACTTGTTTAGAACCATTTTGAAGTTCATTATTCCTTTTATATCACTTATTTCCATGTCATGAGCACTATTTAATTATTTAAGTTAATAACGGTCGTTTTAACGATCATTGGTACTTGAGTCAAAAATAAACCCTTTATAATTACAAGTTGTTCATGTATCCATTATATCCAGAATGGTATTCATGATGTAGATATCATATATATCATATATATCCAGTACATGCATGAATTTATAATATTACATAACATTTAGAGGTAAGAAATGAAATGCACTGTTCATGGAGACGGTAAGCCGTACGTACGCATGAATGCTGCTTCCATTTCTATTTCGTATTTTATGAAATGGAATTATAATTATATAAAGTTATATTATAATTCCAGTGTAATATCATATATAATATCATAACTTCATCCTTTATGTGTCCCACATATGGTATTAACAAATCAAATCACTTTGAGGGGGCGGTAGTCCTCACTTCCTTAAATGAAGATATCGCGTTTGCCCATAATAGAAACCATAAAGGTATGCCCAAAAGGAAAAATACAGAAGCTTAAGGGAAAAATAAACATATTATATATCATATATAAGTATAGTGTCATCTTAATGGCCACCTTTGAAGGTGTTAAAATAATGTTGAACAATCATCGTTTCGGGAGGCAGAAATACGCCATCCACGGAAACCGTATGTTCTTTAACCATTAGATGTAGGTGTTTGTAAGTGTAACTCTAATAATTCTTATAAAAACATCCTAGTATATGGAAGATACTGGTTTTGTTACAAAAGAAATGAATAAAAAGATTTTAGGGGGTTGGAGAAGCAAAATAAAACAAAAGAACACAAGTGAAGACTTTACCTTAAAATCGTGTAACTCCCTTTGGTTTGAGCTCAAAGGCTTCCTTGGTAAGACTTCTGCCCAACGTGAGGCTTCAAGGAGTAAGAGAGGGAAGTGGAGAGACAAAATGGGCATGGTTTGGCCGATCCAAAGGCTTTGGAAGTGTGGGTAAGGAGGTAGAGGTGGGGGCCTTTTATAAGAGGAGAGGAGGGGCACTCTTGGAAAGTAACAAAATGTTACTTCATTTTAAAATGAGTATCGGATTAAAAAGGTCCCACATTGATATACATCGTGGGTAAGGTGATAAGGGTTCGAAATACACCCATAAAATAGGTTTTGGACATGTTTAGGTCATAGATTTTACATTATATTTTCATTTTATTTAAATCCTTTATTAATGAGGTAATCGCTGCATCATCATGATGTCATAAATAATTTAATTTATTTAATGTCTTAAAATTATAAAAAAAATATCATGATTTAGGAAATAGTTTTATATTTATAATGAACATTTATAGTCAAAATTAGGACTTTTATAACCCCATTTAAAAATTGTTTTAGTAAAACAACTCATGTTTGTGTCATTTAAATTTTAACATTAAATAAAAAGATATTAATGTCATTTTCCTACCAAAGTGGCTCCATGAGGTCCCCAAGTTGACCCATGGCTTGTCTTGGTCGGCCATGACACATCAAATAACGGTAGGACATGTTTCTATGTATTTTCATTTTATTATAATATCATTTTTGCCTTAAATTTCACTAATTACCTCTAATCGCGATTAAAAACTTATAAGTTACTATTCACAAAAATAATTATTTGAATCTCATTGAACCACATTTTACTTCTTAATGACAACCATGTATGTCAGATTTTTGAAAATCAAATCACAGAAATGGCAAAGTTTCATTTAAATGAAAAATCAGTTTCTTCAACTACCACTTAGTGGTTTCACTATTCATCAAAAATTGAAGTTTATCAGAAATATAAAAAAACTTCACCCTAAGATATATTTGATATTATGAATTCAAAAATAATGTCCATTTTTCAAATTTCAAATCATATAAGTTAAATTAATTAATTTAATAATTAATTCCCGTTATCATGACAAATAGCGTGTTTTTATGAAACAATAAGTATCAAAAGATTGACACCAGTT
The DNA here is from genome assembly GCA_963277665.1 of Viscum album. Taxonomy (NCBI): domain Eukaryota; kingdom Viridiplantae; phylum Streptophyta; class Magnoliopsida; order Santalales; family Viscaceae; genus Viscum; species Viscum album. The sequence continues at coordinate 1,131,887,609 of OY728135.1, read as the reverse complement.
TACGTCCAATTTTAAAGTGAAATTGATTCCAATGACCACCATTGGATTAAATGGTAAACATATATTCTAATTTCACTTCAAAACCAATTAAAAAGATAATCTAATCATATAAATAAATTTGATTAAAAAGAGGTTTTGAATTAAAATACAACATTTTCACTATTCATTAAAAAAATGAACTTTATCGGAAAAATACCAAAAATTCACACAAAGTAAATTTTGATGTCCCAATCATAAATAATAAGTTTATTTTGGCAAAAATAGCTTATAAAATTTTCAAAATATATATTTAAAAATTGTTTTCCATCAAAAGGCAGTAAAATAATCTTTTAAAAAATATTATTGTATTCCATGCTTAAGATTGGATTTATTCTCATTTTAAGCCTCTAAAACACTATCTAATTAACTAATAGACATAGATAAAAATATCTATTATTCATTACTTACTTGGGATTTTACATCCTTCCCCCCTTAAAAAAATTGTGTCCCCTCAATTTATTTACTTATCGAATAAATGGGGGTACTTATCACTCATTGCATTTTTAGATTCACATGTTCCCTCTTCCATCATGTGGTTTTTCCACAAAACCATTACCTGATTAATCACCTTATTCCGTGACACTTGCTCCCTGTGGTCAAGAATCTGGACCGGTTATTCCTCATAAGATAGGTTCTCTTCCAACTGAACTACCTCTAGACTCAAATCATGAGATAGATCTGGCATGTACTTTCTCAGCATCAAAATATGAAAAACATTGTGTACCTGAGATAAACTCAGAGGTAAAGCCAGCCGATATGCAACTGATCCAACTCTCTCCAGAATTTCATATGGTCCAATGAACCTTGGACTCAGCTTTCCTTTCTTACCAAATCGCATCACACTTTTCCATGGTGAGACTTTGAGAAAAACATGATCACCTAACTCAAAAGATAGATCCTTCCTCCTGTTGTCCGCATAACTCTTCTGCCTGCTCTGAGCTGTTCTCATGTGTTTCTGTATCATCTAAACTTTTTCTACCAACTCTTCTACCAATTCTGGTCCCATCAGTTTTCTTTCACCCACTTCATCCCAAAAAGCTGGAGTTCGACACTGCTTCCCATATAACGCCTCAAATGGTGCCATCTGTATACTAGAATGAAAACTGTTATTATATGAAAATTAAACCAAAGAAAGATGTTGGTACCAACTCCCCTGATAATCCATAGAGCAGGAATGTATCATATCCTCCAATGTCTGAATTGTTAGTTCTGACTGCCCATCTGATTGAGGATGAAAAGATGTACTAAAGTTTAATTCAGTACCCAACGACTTATGAAGGCCTTTCCAAAAGTTAGAAGTGAACCTGGGATCAAAGTCAGATACAATGGAGAGGGGAACTCTATGTAACCTGACTATCTATTTAAGATACAAATAGGAATGCTGATCTAGGGAAAAGTATCTCGTATAGAAAGGAAATGAGCAGATTTAGTCAAGCGATCAACAATAACCCAGATTGCATAATTACTTTGAGTGGTCTTCGAAAATCCCACAACGAAGTCCATGGATATATTCTTCCATTTCCACTTTGGCACTAGTAAAGGCTGTAGTATCCCTTTCGGTAATTTCCACTCTGATTTAACCTTTTGACATGTCAAACACTTCACAGTAAAATCAGAAATATCTCTTTTCATTCCATCCCACCAGTAATACTCCCGCAGATCTCTGTACATCTTAGTACTGCCAGGATGAACTGAAAACTGGGAACTATGAGCTTCATATAACAACTCTCCCCTCAGCTATGAATCACAAGGCACACACAATCTCTTCCCAAATCTCAAAACGCAATCATTATCAATGTTGAATTCAGGCAACTTACCTTTCTGAACCAGCTCTACCTTTTTCTGCAACTCACTATCTTTCTTCTGTGCTTGCTTAATTCTGTCAGATAGAGAAGATTTCACTGATACCTAAAACAAAACAGAAGAACATCCTGCACCAACAACTTCTCTGCCAAATTTCACCAAATCCTTAACCAAAGGATCATGTTCCAAACGCATCATTTCTAATGAAGCATTACTTTTTCAACTCAAAGCATCATCCAATTTATTTTCTTTTCCCGGATGGTAATGAATTGTACAATCATAATCCTTGATTAATTCTATCCATCTCCTCTATCTCATGATCAATTCATTCTAAGTGAATATATACTTTAAACTTTTGTGATCGGTATATATTCCGCACTTTAATCTATACAAATGATGCCTCCAAATTTTTAAAGCGAAAACAACAACAACTAATTCCAAATCATGTGTAGGGTAATTTAACTCATGCGTTTTCAACTATCGTGAAGCATAAGCAATTACCTGATCATTCTGCATTTGGACACAACCACGTCCTTTCAATGAAGCATCAGTGTAGATAATAAACTCCCCATTCCTGGAAGGTAGTGCCAAAACTGGAGCATTCACAAATCTTCTTTTCAATTCCTGAAAACAATCATAACATTCTTTTGTCCAGATAAACTTAACACCCTTTCGAGTTAGATTAGTCTTTGGACTAGATAACTGTGAAAAATTTCTAACAAACCTTCGGTAATAGCCTGCCAAACCAAGGAAAATACAAATCTCTGTTACATTTTTGGGTCTTCGCCATTCTTCAACAACCTTAGTTTTTGCAGGATCAACAGTTACCCCATATTTAGAAACAATGTGACCAAGGAAGGAAATTTGTTGCAACCAAAACTCACACTTGATTAATTTCCCATAAAATTTCTTTTCTTCTAAGGTTTGAAAAATAACCCTTAAATGTCTTTCATGCTTATCTTTACTTTTAGAAAACACCAAAATATCATCAATGAAAACCACCAAAAACTTATCCAAGAACTCATGGAAAATTCTATTCATTAAGTCCATGAATACAGCAGGTGCATTGGTTAGCCCAAAAGGCATTACTAAAAATTCATAATGGCCATATCTTGTACGAAACGTAGTCTTTGGAACATCTGCTTACTTTACCTTCAGCTGATGGTACCCCGATCTCAGGTCAATCTTTGAAAAAAACTGAGCTCCCTAGAGCTGATCAAACAAATCATCGATATGAGACAAAGGATATTTGTTCTTAATAGTGATGTTATTCAAGGCACTATAATCAATGCAAAGTCTCATAGAACCATCTTTATTTTTAACAAATAAAATAGGAGCACCCCATGGTGATGTGCTAGGTTAAATGAAACCTTTCTCTAATAAATCTTGTAATTTCTCCTTCAACTCTAAAATTTCAATTTGAGCCATTCGATAAGGGGGTTTTGAAATTGGCTTAGCATCAGGAACTAAGTCAATAGTAAATTCAACTTCCCGATCTGTTATTATTCCAGGAAACTCATCAGGGAAAATATGAGGATACTCATTTACCACTGGAACATCATTAATATGAATAGTTCCCTTGTTTTCAACAATATGTGCAAGGTAACATTCATTTCCATCTTTTACAAGTTTCTCATCCTCTTGATATGTTATCAACAATAAGGGTTCATTCTTGTACACAAACTGAATGTCTTTCTGAAAAGAAACTTCTTTATCTCTACAGTCAATCTTAGCATGGTAAATAGAGAGCCAATCCATACCCAGGATAACATCAAACTCTACTAGAGGTAGAACAATAAGGTTTTCAAGTAGGTTCTTTCCATAGATAAGGATATGAAGATTCTTATAAATTATTTTTTCCTAAACATTTCCCCCATGTGTTTTTACCACAAGTTTAGGAGTCATTTCTTGAGATGGTATTCCCATTTTACTAGAAAATGTTTCAGAGATGAACGAATGTGTGGACCCCGAATCAAACAACACACTGGAATAATCTGAAAAAACAAACAAAGTACCTGATAAAACTTCATTTGATGGCCCGACATCTGCTGAAGTAGTTGCAAAGGATTTCACCACCCCTTTCTTCTTGTAGTATAACTACTTCCCATCACTCAAGCTCTTTGTTGGACACTCATTTTCATAGTGACCCATCTCATTGCGCTTAAAACATTTCACTAACTGTAAATCAAATTTGGAATTACCATCACCTTGATCTTTTTCAGTGAAATCATGATCCTTATGTCCCATCTTACCACATAGGTAGCACTTTCTAGAATTCATAAGACATTCCCCAGCATTCCTTTTACCACATTTATCACAAATTGGAAACTTAGTTTTCTTACCATCAGATTTTTTTGAAGAATTCATCCCTTTCTCCTACCACCTCACTCTCTTCTTCTGCTGGTTGTTATTGAACACTTGATCATCGAAAATCTCCATTTCCACCTTCTCAACACATCGAACAAGCTTTTCATAACTTTTAAACTCATGAGAAGCTAATTACCTTTGATATTTTGATTTTAATCTTGATTAAAATCGATTGATTTTACTATCAAGGTCTTGGATAAAATTTGGATCATACCTTGCCAATCGAGTGAACCTATCTTTATAGGCAGCCACTGAGTCTTCCTCTTGCCTCAATTCCAAGAATTGTTTTTCCATCCTAAGTCGAATAGCCTTAGGAAAATATTTCTCAAGAAACATACCTTTGAATTCATCCCAGTCAAGAGCATCAATCTCATCAGCGTCCCTGATATTTTTAACCATCGACCACCACAAATCTGCCTCACCCTCCAAACGGTAAATAGAAAGACTAACCTTTTGATTGTCTGAACACACCATCACATCAAAAATATTCTCTAGTGCTTTAATCCACCCTTCAGCTAACACAGGGTCAGATGATCCTCTGAATGATGGGGGATGTTGCCTCATGAAATGTTCCACCACTGACATGTTCCTCTGTAGTTTATCTGGCTGATCTCGTGCATGGATACCACCACCATTTATCGCTTGAGTCAACTGTGCCATTACTGCAACAAACAGTTCAGTTCCAATTCCGACCATCTCAGGATTCTGATTCAGAAGGTTATTTCCTTCTGTATGCCTTCCTAGAACTGCTTCCCTGTTTCCTCTACGGAAAACCATTCTAAACAAACATTTATTAGATGAAGAAACATGGTAATCTTCAAATGCTATATGATTTCAAAAAAAAATATTTTTGGATTATCATTTAATAGGATTCTAACTCCTAAAGTTATCTAAACCGACCTCTGATACCAACTATAAGGCCCTGACCTTAAACATTACTTAATCTTGAGATATTTCAAGAATACACTTTGAGGATCTTTTCAGGTTTAGAGTTTTAGAGAATTAGATCATAAAACATGTAATATATTCCACATTTAAGCAAAGTGGTTATATAAAAGATAGTATTCATTTTTCCCATCAAGGGAAACATATTTAAAATAAAAAATGGATTCTTTATTAACACTTCCTTTACAGTATAATCATATCGTGTACCGTTCCCTTGTCCTGTGAAAAATATTTCAAAAACATGGGATGAGAATAAAAGGATCAGTAAAGGATATAAAAATATGGAAAGGAAACATGGGTACATATATACATAAGAATAAAATCATACTTTACCCATTAAACATAAGCACTTTAACATACCTCATCAAATCATGAATAAATCATAGAAATCATAAGACATAAAGGTATCGTGAGGCATTCATAACATTCTTACGTAGGGAGTAACCCTCTTGGTTATGTTTGGAATACCCATCACAGTATATTCCCTAAATCTCTTCGGAGAAACCTTAACGTTTCACTCCTTCATGTTACCCAATTCATTGGAGAGCTATATCGGGCTCACCCGCCCTTAGTATATCACGGAACCACTCGTCTTCATAATAATGCCCAAGAACCTCAACATAATCGTATCACATAAAACATGCATATAGGAAACATAAAATTTCCACCTTTCAATCAAAATATATCAATACAACACATTGATATAAAAACATTATGAAAACCATTTTCAATACCAAATTAAAAGAAAAGTAAAACATGGTATTTATTTTTCTTTTAAAAAAGGTATGGCTTGTAGAGGAAGCCGAAACTCAAATAATGGTCACAACGGCAGAGAAGTCATTGTCGCCGCATACGTATGACAAAAACATTCCCTTTTGTCATTTAGTAAATGATTTTTATAAAAAATAATACTTTTCAATAAACGTAAAAGTCAAAGGGGTTTATACACCGTATAAAATAAGGTTTTGTATAAAACAAAATATGCCCCAATGAAAGGAGATTGAGACGAAGTCCCATACCTCGGGTCAGACTTGGCCCGGTCGTTCTTTAATCTCTTGAATAATATACATTAGTTAATTTCTAATTTTTTAAGAACCTTTTTCAAGTTCATTATTCCTTTTATATCACTTATTTCCATGTCATGAACACTATGTAATTATTTAAGTTAATAACTGTCGTTTTAACGATCATTGGTACTTGAGTCAAAAATAAACCCTTTATAATTACAAGTTTTTCATGTATCCATTATATCCAGAATGGTATTCATGATTTAGATATCATATATTTCATATATATCCAGTACATGCATGAATTTATAATATTACATAACATTTAGAGTTAAGAAATGAAATGAACCGTTCATGGAGACGGTAAGCCGTACGTACGCTTGAACGCTGCTTCCATTTCTATTTCGTATTTTATGAAATGGAATCATAATGATATAAAGGTATATTATAATTCCAGTGTAATATCTTATATATAATATCATAACTCCATCCTTTATACGTCCCACATATGGTATTAACGAATCAAATCACTTTGAGGGGGCGGTAGTCCACACTTCCTTAAATGAAGATATCACATTTACCCATAATGGAAACCATAAAGGTATGACCAAAATAGAAAATACAGAAGCTTAAGGAAAACATAAACATATTATATATCATATATAAATATAGTGTCATCTTAATGGCCACCTTTGAAGGTGTTAAAAGAATGTTGAACAATCATCGTTTCGGGAGGCAGAAATTCGCCATCCACAGAAACAGTATGTTCTTTAACCATTAGATGTACGTGTACGTAAGTGTAGCTCTAATAATTCTTATAAAAACATCCTAGTATATGGAATACACTGGTTTTGTTACAAAAGAAATGAATAACAAGAGTTTTGGGGGTTGTAGAAGCAACATAAAACAAAATAACACAAGTGAAGACATTACCTTAAAATCGGGTAACTCCATTTGGTTTGAGCTCAAAGGATTCCTTGGGGAGACTTCTGCCCAAATTGAGGCTTCAAGGAGTAATAGAGAGAAGTGTAGAGACAAAATGGGTAGGGTTTGGCCGAGCCAAAGGCTTTGTATGTGTGGGTAAGGAGGTAGAGGTGGGGGCCTTTTATAAGAGGAGAGGAGGGGCACTCTTGGAAAGTAAAGAAATGTTACTTTATTTTAAAATGAGTTTCGGATTAAATAGGTCCCACATTGATATAATTCGATGTTAAGGTGATCATGGTTCCAAATCCACCCATCCAATAGGTTTTGGACATGTGTAGGTCATATATTTTACATTACCTTTTCATTTAATTTAAATCCTTTATTAATGAGGTAATCACTACATCATCATGATGTCATAAATAATTTAATTTATTTAATGTATAAAAATTATAAAAAAATATCATGAAGTAGGATATCTTTTTAGATTTCTAATGAATATTTATAGTCAAAATTATGACTTGTACAACCCTATTTAATGTTTTTTTAGTAAAACAACTCATGTTTGTGTCATTTAAATTTTAACATTAAATAAAAAGATATTAATGTCATTTTCCTACCAATATGGCTCCATGGGGTCCCCAAGTTGACCCATGGCTTGTCTTGGTCGGACATTACACATCCAATAAGGGTAGGACATGTGTCTAGGTATTTTCATTTTATTATAATATCATTTTTTCCTTAAATTGCACTAATTACCTCTAATCGCGATTAAAAACTTAAAAGTAACTATTCACCAAAAAATATTATTTCAATCTCCTTGAACCAAATTTTACTTCTTAATGACAACCATGTATGTTGGATTTTTTAAAATCAAATCACAGAAGTGGAAAATTTTCATTTAAATGAAAAATCAGTTTCTTTAACTACCACTTAGTGGTTTCACTATTCATCAAAAATTGAAGTTTTTCAGAAAAATACCAAAACATCACCCTAAGCTATATTTGATATTCTGAATTCAAAAATGATGCTTATTTTACAAAATTAAAATCATATAAGTTACATTAATAAATTTAATAATTAATTCCCACTGTCATGACAAATATCGTGTTTTTATGAAACAATAAGTATAAAAAGATTGACACCAGTTTAAGTCCAATTTCAAAGTGAAATTGATTCCAATGACCACCATTGGATTAAATGGTAAAAATATATTCTAATTTCACTTAAAAACCAATTCAAAAGATAATCTAATCATATAAATAGATTAGCTTAAAAAGATGTTTTTAATTAAAATACAACATTTTTCACTATTCATTAAAAAATGAACTTTTTCGGAAAAATACCAAAAATTCACACAAAGTAAATTTTGATGTCCCAATCATAAAGAATAATTTTATTTTGACAAAAATAGCTTATAAAATTGTCAAAAGTTAGATTTATAAATTGTTTTCCATTAAAAGGTAGAAAAAAATCTTTTAAAAAATATTAGTGTATTCCATGCTTAAGATTGGATTTATTCTCATTTTAAGCCTCTAAAACACTATCTAATTCACTAATAGATCTAGATAAAAATATCTATTATTCATTACTTACTTGGAATGTTACAAAACTGTTCTGTTTTACTTAAGAAGGACAAAATTAAAAAAGGGTCCTTAAAAAGCATCTGTTTCACACAATTGATTTCAAGGGATCAGATATAATGGATTGGATTCAAGAGATTAGTTTCATGGGATAAGTTTCAAGAGATCAATTTCATGAGATCGGTTTCAAGAGAACAGTTTCAAGATATCGGTTTCAAGGGATCAGTTTCACAGATCGGTTTCACCAGATCGGTTTCACAGACAACAAAGGTTTGATAGGAATTTAGAGATTTATCATTCCTATTTCATGTCTGATAAAGTTCATTCTCTCAGAGTATAAGGGTTTAGTGAATATGTCAGCAATTTGATGCTCATTCCCGATGAACTCAAGAGTTATATCACCTTTTTATTAACAACCTCTCAAAAAGATATATCTTCCATAAATGTGTTTTGTTCTAGAATGAGAGATTGGATTTTTAGAAATGGTAAAAGAACATGTTTTGTCATAGTTTATGGGGATAGTTCTGAATTGAAATCTATAGTATAATAAAGTGTATTTAATCCACAAAATTTGTGCACAACAACTACCAGTAGAAATGTACTCTACTTCATCAATTGATAATGCAACTGAATTTTTCTTCTTAATACACCATGATTTTAGAGACTATCCCAAAAAGTGAAATATTCTAGAGGTACTCTTTCTATCTAATTTACATCTATCAAAGTCATCTTCTGAATAACTTTCTAAATAAAAAGGTTTTCCTCTAGGATAGAACAGTCTTAAATTAGTTTTATATTTGCGATATTTGAAAACTCTTTTAACATCATTTAAATGTGAATATTTTTGGTTTCTTTGAAATCTTGAACACATATGCACACTAAAAATTATATCAAGCCTACTAGTAGTTATGTACCAATCTCCCAATCATTCCTCTATAAGCAGTTTGATCAATTGATTTTCAATTTTCATCAAGATCTAACTTACATGTTGAACTCATAGCGGTTTCACTACTTTTAATTCAATCAAGGCCATATCATTTCAAAAGATCTTTCGTTAACATAATTTTATTTATAAAAATATCTTATTTATTTTGAAATATTTTAAAATTTAAAAAATATTTATGTTAACCCGTCAAACTCATTTCAAATTCACTTGGAATCATATTTAAAAAACAATTACACAAATTTTTTTAGAATATCCAAAGATAATATCATTTATATATATTTGAGCTATTAAAACTTCTTATGAAAATATTTTTATATATAAAGTAGGATCTTCAAGTCATTTTGTAAATCCTTTAAAAATAGTGAAATTACATAATCTTTCATACCCTGCTCTTGGAGCTTATTTCAAACCATATAAAGCATTAGATAATTTAAACACTTGATTTGGAAACTGTGGATTTGTAAAACATATGGGCAGTTGGACAAAATAATCCTCAAATATATAATTATTTTATAATGCACTTTTGAAATCCATTTGGTAAATCATAAAATTCAAGTGTGATGCATAGGGAAGTACGATTGTAATGGCTACAAGCCTAGCTCCTGGTGTAAAGGTCTCTTCATAATCAATTCCTTCTTGATTATATCATTGTGCAACCAACCAAGCATTGTTTCTAACAATATTTCCATCTTAATCCACTTTATTTATAAACACCAATTTGGTCCCTATGGTAAAAGTATCCTTTGGTCTATCTATAGGTTTCCAAACATTATTTCATTCAAACTGGTTACATTTTTCTTGCATGGATATTACATAAAATTCATCATTGATTGAATCATTGATATTTCTAGGTTCAAGTTGTGACAATAATGCTTGATGTTCAACCTAGTTTCTCAAGGAATCTCTAGTTTGTGTTCCTATATATAAATATCTATAAAAAAAATCTAAGGGATGATTTTCAAGTGTCCTAGTAGGTCTATTAAAGGTAGGTCTATTTATTTTTGGGTCATCATAAGGTTCTAGTTCATTATTTCTAGAATGTAGAGAATTTCTAGAACTAGAGGTCTTCACATATTCCTTCACAGAATGATTTGAGGTTTTTTCATTATTGCTCCGATTTGACACATCCTCTTCAATATATTCTAGTGAGTTCTTAAGCTCATGTGTATCTATTTCATCAAACATGACATGTACAATTTATTCTACAAATTTGGTTTTCTTATTAATAACTCTATAGGTTTTTCTTGATATATAATATTTGATGAATATTCCTACATCACATTTGGAGGGAAATTTATATAAATTGTATTTAGTGTTTAAAATATAAAATATATGTCCAAAAACATTAAAATAATTTACTTTGGGTTTTCTATTATTCCATAACTCATTTGGAATTTTCTTAAGAATGGTTCTGATTAAGAATTTTTTTTATGTATGAAGTTGTATTAACAGCTTCAACCCAAAAATAAATTGGTAGGTCATATTCATTTAGCATAGCTTGAGCAATTTCCTATAAGGTTACATTTTTTCATTCAATTAAACCATTTTGTTGAGGTTTCCTAGGGAGAAAGAAGTTATTATTATAGACATTTTGCGAGAAAAAATATTTGAAATCCTGATTCTCAAACTCACACCCATTATCACTTCTTATGGATTTAATCTTAAGTCACAATGATTTTCTATAGTCTTTGAATACTTGGTAAAGTGAGAACAATCTTCAATCTTGTGAGCTAAGAAAAAGGTCCAGGTATACCTAGAGAAATCATCTACAGGAACTTAAATATAGTGGTTCCCATTAAGACTCAAAACTCTAGATACTCCAAAAAAATCTATGTGAACCAACTCAAGAGGTTGAGAAGTAGTTACTTATTTCTGTGGCTTGAATTAGATTTTATGATGAATTCATTTTTGACAAGGATTGAATACCTTATTGTCTAGAAGCTCTAATTTGGGTAGGACTTTAACTAAACCTTTTCTACTTAACTTCATAAGAGAGTAAATGTTGGAATGTACAAGTCTTCTAAACCAGCACCAAGAATTTTTGTGAAAGGAATTTAGACAAGAAACATTCTGTGATTTTAGTGTATCTAAATTTATAGCATATAAATTATCATTTCTAAGAGTAGTAAATACTAAACTATTCGTGGAATAAAAAAAACATGAAACATTTTTTAATTTTACATTGAACCCATCATCAGAAAATTGAGATATTCTTAGCAGGGTATGCTTTAACCCATCAACATAAAGTACTTTCAAAATTGAGACAAAGTGGGGGTTACCAATATAACCTAGGCTGATAATTTTTCTTTTACTGTTGTCACCAAATGTGAAATGCCCTCCATCAATCATGATAATTTTTTTAAAGCATAAATAGTCCCTTATCATATATCTTGAACACCAACTGTCCATGTACAACATATTTCTATAGGATCTCTTTAGGAAGATTACCTATAAAAGAGTTCTTCCAAGAAACGATTTTGGTAACCATATTTGTCTGGGTCCACAGACAATAGTAATATAAGCTTTATGAACCCACAATTGTATTAAGGGATTCTTATATGCATAAAATAGAGTGTTTGAAAAAAAATTGTTTAGTTCTGAAGAATTGAATGAAGTAAAAGAATTATTGGAACTGGAGCTTGTAGTAAAATTTTTATTTTTGAAGAAAGAAACAGATTTTCTAGATTTGGTTACAAAATGTGGTTTGGATTAATTTCTTTGAACAAGTTGATATACTATCCTAGAAGTATACATTGGAGCTATTTGTTTACCAAGAATTTGAGTGAGGGTATTTTGGCCGTTGGTAAAATTTTCTATCTCGTTCTTCAATTGATCATTAATCCTTTTTAATTCATTATTTTCCTTTAGAAATTTTGCATTTTTCTCTTTTTCATTTGTAAGTTCTGATTTAAAAGTTACAGTAAGACCATGATGTTTCTTTAAAGATTTATATTTATCTATTAACACATAATAAGAGTCTTCTTGCATGTTGATGTTTTCAAATAATTCATCATTTTTTATATTCAAAAAGTCAATTTCTTTTTCAGAATAACAATAATTATGTACAGGAGAGTCTAATGTTACCTGAGTTGTGTTTTTCCTAAAACACATATAATCCATATCATCCTTCTCCTCATGATAAGAAGCATATTCAATTGAGATATCCTTAGAGGCACTCCAGGTGGCCTTCACTATTTTCCTATAGTTTATATCCTTATTTTCATATTCTTTCTTGTATTTCACATTTGGACAGTCATCATTGACATGTCCTTTCCTTTAATATTCATAGAAAATTATCTCTTTTGATTTATCATTTCTCTTCCAATCATTTTTCTAGTTTCTTTTATTATCATACTTTCCATTGTAATTAGGATTTCTAAAAACCTTATTTTCCCTATAAAATTTCTTGAATATTTTGGCCAGCTGGGAAATTTCTTCATCACTGTCTGCAAATGATTCTTCACTATTGGATCTTTCAATAGCAGCTTGAACTTTTTATTTTTCTTTACTTTTAGATGCATTTGTCTTGAAACTTACAGACATTCTTTTGGGTACATCCTCATCTTGAATTACCTTCAATTCTTCTTCACACATCATTAAATTTCTAATAAATTCTTTCTCTAGAATATTATCAATGTTGCACGATTCCCTAATAGATATAGAGGTCCATCTCCATATTTCTAGTAAGAATCATAAAATCCTCATAATCTTCTCTTTGGATGTAACTTCTCTTCCTAAAGAAATCATGGTATTCACAATTTCATTGAACCTGAGATACATATAAAAAATAGACTCATCAGGCTTAATTCTAATGTTGTCATATTTAATAGTAAAGGTATTTAATCACATTTCGTTTACATTAGATGTTCCCCCTTGTGAAACAGATAGAGTTTCCCAAATCTCAAGTGCAGTTTTACAAGAAGAAATACAATTAAACTCTTCATCTCCTAGTGCATAGTAAATAGAATTCATTTCTTTACAATTATTATTATAGGCAGTCTTTGTAGGTTCATTACAAATGTTTCTAGAAGTTCCAGGAATTGTATATTTACTTTCAATAGCAGTCCAGATTCTAAATCCCATGCTTTCTAGATGTATTTTCATTTTAATATTCCACAGAGCATAGTTAGTTCCAATAAAGAAAGGTGGTCTATTTGTATCAGCCCCTTCAAGTCTATTATCCAGGATATAAATAGTAAAATAATTTCAACGAGATAAAAATTTAGAAATAACATAAATTTTATGATTGTTGAAAAACAACTACAATCACAATTGAAAAGATTTTAAAACAGACAATAATTTTAAAACCTCTGATAACAAATGTTGGTCTAAGTATATGAATCAAGAGGAGGGTGAATTGTGTATCTATAAAAATTTATATAAAAAAATGGTTCTTTGAAAAATATACCCCAATTAAAATATAATCAAATCAAATTTTTTGTGAATTTATAAAATTCCTGAATGTTCAATTAATTTATTAGAATACGGATCAGTTCTCAACTTTACCAATCTAAATACTAGTCAAGCTTTTCAACCTAATCTACTGATTCAAAATAGATATGAACACTTTCTAAACTAATTATAAATGATCAATTTAGTTTTATTAGAAATGAAATAATCACATATTTGATTAAACTAAATGGAAAATACACCGTGGATAAACAAAAGAGATTAAGTCTCAAGTTGAGACTTAGTCCTCTCCACTTGGCGATCACCTACCACCAAGCAGTTTATATTAATAAATAGTTTGATCCACACCCTGAATCAGGGTTGAAAACAACAAACTTGGATTTTTAGGTCACACTTAACCTCTACCATAGCTATTCACTGAAAAAACGAAAAACATTTCACTCTTGAACTCTTCCTCTGTTTTAAGTGGGATACAAGAGTAAAATAGAGAGTGGGTTTAAGGATATCATGTATCCGTTAGTTATACAAATGACATAGTGTGTGTGTAATAGATAGATACACATACTTTTCAAAAATTAATGAAAAGAACACAATAGAGATATAGATGTAGAATAGAGTTTAGAAGTCTCTGTGTGTTATGAAGTGATGATATGGACTCAATGGATGTAGTGGAAATGATATTTGAGTCCTCTTCTAGAAGTTGTCTTAGAAATAGAGTTTTGTAGGATTTATTCTATTGCTTCTAGATATGAAAAGTTCATCTCTTCGATGTTATGATGTTCAGATAAATTTAGTAGGTTCTTTATTGTCTTATTGAACTCCTTGTGTACTCAATCTTCGAGTCCTTGGTATTTTGGAAATGAATTTTTAGTTCTTCTGTTATTCAGTATTTTTCACATTAGCTTGTTCTCTATGTGTGTCTTGAATGATTTAGCTTGTAATAATTTAATACCTCAATGATGAGAAGGCATGAAGATCTATCCATGTGCATGTACCGCATTTTTTCTCTGAATATTCCAACAAAAAAAATTAAATTATGTTAGAAACATTAATTTTTATAAATATGATCATTATAAATAAATTTGAATTTAATAATCATGAAACAAATTTTATGACTACCGGTGAGTCATATGTATCAGTGACTCAGTTGCATTAGTCTGTCATCATCATTCTGTCAGCATCGGTCTGTCATCATCAGTGACTCTGAGTATCGTTGAGTTATTTCCATTGGTATCAGTGACTCATAGTATCAGTATGCCATTTATTCCGTCGATCTGTCTCCCGTCAATGAGTCATTCATTAGTGAATTTATCATCAGTGTGTTGATAATTAGTATGTTGATAATTAGAGTGTCGATCATTAGCGCATTGTCAATCAATGTGTCGATCATTGATGTGTCGATCATCTGTTTCTAGTATGAAATAATAGTGACACATACTTTGGGAAACTCATAAAATGTATCCCTTACACAGAACATAACCAGATTAAGTGAAATCCATAAATACATGTAAATATCCACCTATAGACATAGCACGTAAGTATCCATTTGTAAAAATATGGAAGAATAAATATATTTTGTTGAATTATTGAAATTTATTGTACAGTATGACATAATTGATTTACCTAGAGATAATATAATCTTTATATTGACAATGTTTTTGATTATAGAAACCACTATATCATAGAGGTTCCAAAAAAGCACCAAAGGAAGGCTATGGATCTATTCCAATTCTTTAGGGATAGGTTCTCCGACCATTGAGAGAGAATAATCCCGAGTTAGGTCCGTATAGGAGAAAAAACGATCCACTTCAAGTAAAAAACATGTTAGATCTACTATTGGAGGCTCTAACATTGACCCTTCTCATGGTTTAGTCACAAAGTTAGAAAAAACCTTTGCTAACCATGAGTTAGATGCTATATTAATGCACCCTTTCACGACCTCCTCGCATGATATTCCAACATGTTCAAAAATCTTGCTAAAGCGACTTCCTCTATATTCACGGTTTCCTATAAGTGATTCATAGGTTTTTCAAACTGTGGTCAAACCGTGCACTTGTATAAAGGACCTAAAATATTCCAAAAATTCTCCCAAACTCTCCCAAATTTCAATCATATAATTTATAAACATGAAAATCATAATGAAAGGGTAACATACCAGAAACTGAGGGTGCTACAAAACCAATAGATTGTATTCCCATAAATGTTTTCTAAAAATATCATGAATCATGTTACATTCCTACAACACATATATTTGATACAGCTTTTTTATACTTTTACATATGATTAGTCTTAAACTCATCAAATCGGGATGGCATCCAAAAATATTATGTTATTAAATTCATATATTCTTCTTAATATTTAACATAGTCCTTAGATGCTTCATGATTCTTATAACCAAAATACCATTGGTAAAAATACTTCAATAGTTTAATTCCAAAATCACAATACATGAATAATTTAACCATTTTATTTCAGCATATGTTAATCTTTAGTCTAGGGAATAACCTTTAGAACAGGTAATCAGATTGTATAATGTCTTGGTTACCCAAATTTAGTAAAAAAAACTATAAATGGATCATTGGATGATATATATTTAATATCCATCATACACTTCAATTTTCTTCTAAAATTCATTGCATTATGCCTTTATTTTTTACAGATTAATAATTTTCCCATTCTTTTTTAGAAATTTAATTGGGAGTGTTTTTCTATATTTCTAAGAAGAATGATATCAAGCCTTCTTTCTACCATGGTCTACGTCACTTGATATGTTAGAGAACTACATCTTTATCTTTATTGGTGAGTCCATGAGTTTGTTAATATATATGCAATTAATTATAGTTAGGGATAAATAATTATGCATAATCATGATATCTTTCACTCTTATAAATATCCAATTTGGTTCTTAATAGTCACTAAATTTTCAAATATATTCAATGTTAATATGATCCTCATGGTTCCAACCATTGAATAAAACCAAAAATCATAATGTCAGTAATGGAAATCATATTGGGAAAACTGTATAATAATTTATTGGATGACTAAATTCTGAAACCATATTTTAAATCAAATACATCATAAGTTTAACCTAGTTCATTCATTTCCATAATATATTAAAATCCTTCATAATTTTTTTTAAAGAAAATGTTAATTATAATAAGTATATCCCATGGGGTTGTCAAACTAGGTGTACAATAAGGCCTTTTATTATACAACATGTGATGATTGGGTCAACAACAATGTGTTATTTTTAGATTTATTTTATACTATGTAAATTTTTTCTAGAACCATTTCCACTTGTAGTGTCTATATAGGGATGTATTTCTAGGGAAAAAATAAAATATCTACCTTATCAAAGCAATTGGATATTCTTATATACTTATCCTCAATGTGTATCATAGGGTTGTGTTCTCAAATCTACATTTTTCTAAATCTAGTTCCCAGGGTTTATATTAATCTATCTCTATTGCCAACTCTAACAACCCTAAGAATAGTAACCCAAAGAAAATGTATTAATTTATTACACTAACATATGATACAAGGAATCACACCCCAAATGACCAAATAGATTAATAGTCTTGGTAAACTAGATACATACATGATTCCTATATTTTTTTATAGAACACAAATTACAACATTTTTTTACAAGGATATCATTATTCATTCTAGGATATCCTTTCATATCATTCTTAGTACACTTCTTAGATTCCTAGGAAAGGGAACAAAATATGGGAGTTATTAGATGATCTGTAAGGGTTAAGTACAGTTGAATATATCATAAATAAAAAAGGCTAATCAACATGTGAAGGTAAATAAATAAACAAACATGTCATTTAAATAGCTTTAATAGATTAATCAACATGGAAAGATAAATAAATGAAAACAAATTCCATTTAATCAATAAAATTACTTTCATGAATGGATAATACATATTAAATATAGAAATTTAAATAACTAAAACATATTACATTTAATCAATAACTTTAATATCACAATTTGATAAAGAATAATAAATATAGAAATGTAAATTAGAGAAAAAACATTCCATCAATAAACTGAGAATGAAATGCATCCATAGATAATATCATTAAAAATTATCTTTGATAATATTAACTAAATTCCTGATGAAGGATTGATTAATTTTTGTATTTCATGAACTTAGGCATCACCATAGCTCTACTGTTAAGATCTTTCTTGAGATAATTTAAAACTGATGGATAAATATAATCTATAAAAACATTTAACGAAGGTTGGGTAACCGATCTGCCTCATGAGATACCAAATCATCTAGGATATTTCTATAATAGGACCCAACCTATTTCTACATGTCCAAATCATTCCTTTTATACCAAATAATCAATTTAATTTATGAACAATATGTTTTATCAATAAATATCTATATTTATTAAAGAATATTGATGTATGACTATTTTTCTATTCTATCAAATAACATTAAATATAAAATATAATATATAAAAATGATATAATTTTTATGAAATAAGTATATCCATGATAAATAATATTTTTATTTATGATAGATTTAATTTCCAATGATCATAATAAAGTGGATATTTTAAGGGAAAGTTAATGACTTCAAAAATGAGTCAAGATAGTGAATTTCAATACCTTCCTTTGTCAAAAATATCATAAATCTTCAATATAAATAAAAATTATGCTATCAATAAAACATATTCCTAGTGGATTATAAATAAAATAGGGGGTTTTTATTATTGACTAATAGAAATATTATAAGAAGGTCAATAAAATATTCTTCAGGAAAATTTGAATTTAGCTTTAAAAAAAAGTTCAAACTAAAAGCTCACAAAACAATTTGAAGATCAATTTGTTTGAAAATAAACTTTTAAACTTATATAGGAAGGTTTAAATAATTATGTGGTCACGGTAGTGGAAAATTTTATTCTTTTCTTATATTTTAAAACAAATATTCTTTTCACATTTTAGGTAAAATCCAAATAGGCCTTGTTTATAAAATGAAATGAAGAATAATTTAAATTTTTTATAAAAATTCATACATGTGTAAATTTTTATAATAAATAATTTCAATAATTTAAAAAATCATTTTAAAATTTTTTTTGGAAAAAATAATTTGGAAAAAAAATTATTATCGACTAAAGAGAGAAATAAAGTCACATTTTGTTAAAAAAAATTATCAATAAATTATTACACCAGAGTGGAAAATGGTATTATAACTTTAAAAAATCAATAATAGAAAAATATTAGTAAAATTAAATTGTTTTACTATCAAATTATAAAATAATTTTTTTCAAGGGAAATTTCAGCCTAAATAATCCTAATTAAAACAAGATTATCAAAATAAACCCTCAAAAAGAGTGCAAAGTTGAAGTGATAATTAAATAATTAATAAATTTTATGTACCAAATGAAAATAAACATAAACATAGTAAAAATACAATATAATAAAATAAATATTCATTTCATACATAATTATATAATATCAAAGACAACAGAGAAGTAATATTGTCCAATGATAAAAATTGAGTTATGAAATTCTTTACCATATGGTAATTTTCAAGTAAAATACCATTGGTTAAAATAATTAAAATTGAAACATAAAATACCATAAATTATTAATGAATCATAATATTACATGTCAAATGGTAATTATATAGACTATATAAAATTAATTAGCTGCATAACATTACAATATGCCTCAATGATGGGAAATTGAGACAAAGTCCCTTTCCTCATGATTCCTTTTGGGTGAATGTGATTCAAACCTCATTATAATGGTTTTAATAATGTTACTAATTTATTAAAAACCATATTCATATTTATAATATCATATATGTTCCTATTATAAAATTGTATGACCTATTTGTTGATAATATTTCAATATTTTCATGTTTTTGGGTGTTAATTGCCTTATTTTCTCATGCATGGGTTTTCATGAATATTCTAGTTCACAAGTATATGATACATATCTCTAATATATGATATTGATTATAAATTCATGGTTCACTCTCATTTGGAGGATTTATAACAACAGAATACCTTCTGGTGATGTCTTACAAAAGATCAGTATCACCCTCTACTCTTGGTGTTATCTCTATCATCAACATAGTGAGGATGCAGATCATCTCTTTCTTGGCAGCACCACTACTTCAACAATTTGGGATGGAATTTTTTTTAATTTTTTGGGTTTCATGGTTTTTAGGTTTTTGGAATACATTCCCTTCTATAATCCAGTTCTTAAATTTAGAAATCTGCTCAGGTAAACTCCCTTTTCTCTATGGTAATGTAAAAAGTCCTGCACTCCATCTGAAGGAGTTTAAATACTGCTATTTATGATGGGAAACCTTTCTATTTTCTATTGGTCATGAGATATTTCCTTGATGACATCATGGATATGTATGAGGTGTGTATGGACTTCTGTGAAAATGTGAAACATGGCATCACCACTCTACAGACACTAGGTTTTCCTATGAATTTGAATCCTTCTATGGGGTTGCTTGAGGTATTTTGGTTACCTCCCATTCCCTTTTGGATTAATATCAATATGTATGGCACCTCTAAAGGGAACCCGAGCCCCTCGTGTTATGGGGATATTTTTTAATATCATGATGATAATATCTTAGGCTATTTTTATGGCTCCTATGGCTGAAAATCTTCTTTTAAAGTAGAGATTCTTTGAATAATTCACACCATTGACTTTTCCAAATTTAAAGGTTGGGAAAATCATTGGTCAGAATGTGATTCTTCTACTCTATTATAGGCTATTAGAAATGAAGACCTGCTTATCAAATGGAGAATTTATACTAAATGGATGGACTGAATGAAATCAATCATGAACCTAAATATTATTCTTACACATGTTTATCAAGAGGCCAACATGATCACTGATGGACATTCTTATATAGGAGTTGGTGTGTCCCTCATTTGGTGCGACACACTTCTGGTTTCTTTATTTTAATTATATGAAAATTATTGTAATAATATCCTATACTTTTGGATCTTGTTATCATTTTCATAAATAAATACATTGACCACTTGGTCGAGGGTCTTATTAAAAAAACTCATAATATACATTTTAATAGTCTTTCTTTAAGGTAGTACATGGAAAATGAATCACATCGCTTCATAGAGATGGTAGGTTGTATGTTTGAACAAGAGATGATATAATTTGATTAATGAGTGAATGAATAATAAATTTTGTGATATATTAATATTTTAAAAATAAATTTCATGTCATATATATCAAATATATTCTTCAAATTTATCCTTATTATTTTCCATGTAAAGTGTAAGTGAAAAACGAATCACATCACTTCGCGATGCTATAGTCCACTGTACACACAAGTGACGTTATCATATTTTTAACGAAATTGAATGTAAGAATGTATATTAAAAATTAAAATTAAAAAAATATAATAAATTAATAAATTAAATATTAATTTATTAATTTCATTTTTATATTCATCCTCAAAAGTTGGTGATGTAAAACGAATTACATTGGTTCGGGAGGTGGTAGTTCACTGTAAACAGGACAGACGGTTTCATTTCATATTTTATGGAATATGAAATGGGTATAGGATATAAAATTACACTAATAACATCTTCATATATAGTAGATACTATTTTTATTATATTATCAAGATTAAATAATGTTTTAGTGAGATGGAAAAAGAATTAAATGGCAACACTTGTTTAAGAACATATCTTCTTCATCGGATAAATTATATTGGTTTGCACAAAAATCATTTCTAGGATGGATTTATGATAAAAAAAATTGACCAAGGATCCTTTAAGGGATTAACTAATTTATTTGGATAGGTATTTTATAATAAAAATGGCTTTTGAAGTTTGAATAGGGGAGGAGAGGGATTGTCCTTTTATAAGTGGGGGAGAGGACACATATTAAATATTTGGGATGAATCAATTACACCCTTGTTTTCATCATAAAAAATGCATCCAAAATGGATCATAATATACCCTTATAGTTGATAAGGTCAAAATAGTTTTATAAAGTGGGGTTCTTTAAATTTTTTAAGTTATTTTAACCCGTATCTTTTTAGATTAATCCCCACACATCAGTTTTTACCTTAACCATGATAATTAATTTTTACTGCTTTTACTATTCTTAATAGTCAAAAATTATGATGACCCTATTAGATATAAAAATTATTATGATTACAAAATTTTAATATATTTTAACGAATTTAATTAACAGAAGTGGCAGAATCATGTTTATAACTATACTAATAGACACAGTGAAAAAATTCTTTTTCTAAGTGAAAATTCTCATTAGTATAGAAGATTTTAATATCAAAATTAAATATGAATTTGATTAAAATTACCTAAAATAGATAAATAATAATATATTTGAACTAATTTCACATTAAAAATAATTAATAATGTTATTTAACCATGTTATTTATCTAAATGAAAATATAAAGTTTAATAAAAAGCAGTATTTTCACTATTCATGCAAAAATAAAACATTTTAGAAAAATACCAAAAATTCACCCTAATATTTTTTTTATATTAGTATTTAAAAAATTATTTCAATTTTATCACATATATTTTATAAATGTGGTAAAATCATATTTCTAAATTATGTTCAAAAAGAGTGACTAAACCGTCTTGTAAAAAAGATAGTTTTTTAGAAAACATTTCTTCTTATTTAAAATAAATATTAATTTATTTTTAATCAATAAAAAACCATAATTTTTATAATTTTATTAGTAATATTAATACTCTAAAATTTAATTTCTAGGTTATAATGGTATACTTTATGTAACGCCCCGACCCCAGTTACCCAGAGTCGGTACATTATTACATAACATTGGCCTGATCACAAGAAAGATCAAGTCTTGAAAGACCTATTAGTTTCGTAGCCTTGGAAACACTAGATACAATTATAAAGTTTTACATTAAATCATTAAAAAAACATCTTGTCTTCATATCCCCTCATACTATCCCTACTGGTCATTCATAAATTACTTCTTCATAATCCTGGGAAAAATAGAACATTTAAAGGGGTGAGCTCAAATGCTCAGTAAGGATAACATTATAGATGAAGCTTTCATAGATAAGCATAAACACTTATGGCAATTTATAATTAAAACAAAATCCTTTTAAACTTGAACTTCAACATAGTATGGAAAAAATAAAATGAAATAATTCCATTTACTTATTCACATGGATATTCTACTAATCGTATAATCACATGCAATATCAATAAAAACTTTTATAATGATGGAATTCATGATGCCGAACTTTAATTTCTATGTCAAGGCCTCGTGCAAGACCTAAGGGATAACTGTAACCGGAACCAAACCTGGAGAGCCTCTGTAATCGGACTCCATCCCGGAGTGCCTCTAATAACCGGACACCAACCCGGAGTGCCTCTAATAACCGGACACCAACCCGGAGTGCCTCTAATAACCAGACACCAACCTGGAGGGATTACTTTTACCGGTCTCCAACCTAGAACATACTATTCCAACACATTCATCTTAAGAAGAGAATGAAATATAACATAAACATTCGTATTAAAACTGACATACAAGATGTCAAAACTTTAATCATAAACCATTAATGGCATAAAAATAACTCATCCATAGTAAAAAATATCACAAAACCTTAAATACAATACGGATGAATTGTATCATAATAAATCACTTGAAACAAGTTTAGAATGTATCAAAGGATGTTGACATAGATGAAATCAATACTATTTGAGAGAAATATCTCTTTTTTTGAAATCATTTAAAAGTCGCATAATTATAGGGAAAACATTTATTTTGAAAATATCTTTATAAGATTGTGAAGGAAGCTTAAAAGGTTTAATAATGGCGGAGAATAACCGCAGCCACCGTATAAGTTAAAAAAAACATTCTTACCTTAATTTTTTCAAAAGGTTAAAAAGGACCTTGATTGGAAAATGACAGAAAGATTCCTTTACAAACCTCTTATAAAAAGTCAAAAAATGGTATAAATGTCTTCAACCCACATTCTTGTAAACAGTAAAAATGTTTTGAAATACATTTTTAAGAAACTTGGAAGTGGATGATAAAGCGATCCTAGTAGATTATTACGTATATACAACTTCAGATAATGAAGAGATTGTGAAATAACCCTTACCAATTCGGTAACTTACGAAACATAAAACCCATGAAAGAGGTATCATACAATGAATATGTAAATACACCTAAATTAATGTTTATTACACAGAGAATATAATTATGGGCAGTACATACACCACACAAATGGTAATGGTGTCAATATGGCATGAATCTCACGGGAATAAGGAGTGAGATAAAAACCCCTTACTTTGAACTTTTTCCTGGGTCGAAGGTAGGTTAACCTACGGTATAATGGTTAAATAATTGTTATTGAATTATACAAGAATCATTTACATTAATATTATATCATATATGATCTTTTAACA